>JBBPBQ010020321.1:52886263-52907248 GCA_037974755.1 Cicer yamashitae
AATATATATATATATATATATATATATATGTATCTTTTAAAAATGATATATTTATATATAAAAAATCAAAAGTAAAAAAAATTTACTGTCTCATTTAAAATATTTTTTTATATTAAATTATTTGTCATTATACAATATCAATATAATATTTATTATTTTTTCATAATGCTACTTATATTTATTAAAGTAGTTGCAAATATATTGTACACAAATAATAAATGAAGTACAGCGATAATTTAGTCTTAATATATTATTTTGAATTAAAAATTGGTATAAATAATTATTTTCTTAAGAAGTGCATATTGCAAACAAGACACATAATGAGACGGAAGAAGTATATGCTAATTAACTTATATATAATAGGGTACACTGATGAAGAATTTCACCATTAGACCTCTTTCTTGCACATTAGAGGAACCCTAACAAAATTACAAAATCAGTGAATGGTTAATAAAGTCCCATACATTTGGAAAAATAAAACGGATGTGTATTGTTTTTAAGTTTGGTTTGTCATGTCTTAATTGTTAATTATATTGGCAAAATGATATATCATAAGAAGAAAATGATATAGGCCACTGCTTGCTACCACCTTCACCACCCGTGATTGTATTAATTAAACTTCTAATATGGAAAATTTTCATGCTTACGAGATAAGTTTAGCAAGAAAGAGAAGAATATTATTTGATAGCATGTAATATTTATATATCATAACTATCACTCTCTCATACATGATCGGTTATAATTTAATGCATTTTTTGTGTGTAAATTTTTCGTAAAAAATAGCATTACTCTTTTCATATTATTTGTTTGCAAAATACTTACTAAATAATACTCCTTCCCTCCTCTCTTATAAGTGTTATATTTGTAATATTTCTTTATCTCAATTTATTTGTCTCTATCACTTTTAATGTAAGTATTTATTTTTGTTCTAATTAATGTAAATATTTTAATCTTAACACATTATTTTATAATAGAAATAATATATATAACTAATTAATTATTTTTCATAAATTTAATTGTAAATCGTTAATAAAATTGGTGATTCTTTTTTTTACTTTGCATGAGAGTGTGTCTACTCTAATATAAATTTGTATATTCTCTCATCTCTAATTTTAAGAATCTAATGAGAAAAATAAAATATACTCTAAATATAAGTATCGTGCAAATTACTATACACGTTTAATATAATTTTTTTTTTCAAACATGTCTCTTCTTATTATTATTATTATTATTATTATTATTATTATTATTATTATTATTATTATTATTATTATTATTATTATTCATTTTATCTTACAATTGAACGACACATTTTTCATATATTAACAAAAATATATATAAATAAAAAAGAGATAATGATACTTTTATCAATCATCTTTTCTTCATCGATATAAAATAATTAAATACAACAATTTTTTTTTAGAAAGAAAAGAGTACTCGTGTAATTGGACTAAGTAGTAAGAATTGAATGATGCACCTCATCTTTAGTTGTCCACTGCCAATCACAACATGTCGTATCTATTACTCCCATAGCCGCTGCAATAAATGTAGTCTTAAAGTCAAGGTAGGCTATCCACAAAATTAACATCAAATTATTGCTCTTAAGAGGCTGTTATTATTGCTCTGAATCACTATAAAAACATTGTTTATTAGCATTAAAATCACATACTCAATTTATCAGCTACTACTTCAGTTTTAATATACTACTACTAGTATCTGTTTTTCTAAGGTATACAGTATAATGTTGTATACAATACTAAAGAATATATTAGTACTAGAAATTATTGTAATTACTTTCTCCATTCTCTTTTAAGTGTTGGGTTTCTAGATTTTTTTTTTATTTGTCATTTTCAAAATTCAAAGTAGCATTAATATTATTTTAACAAAAATACTCATGACTATTTATGGTAGAAAGAAAAATATATAAAATGAGATAATGCGTAATCAAAAAGGGACGGAGGTTTAATATAATTTTCTTTAACCAAAATAATTATATTTTTTTAATGATTATCTTAATTAAGATAATATTCATCATGGAAAAATAAAATTGGTATGCACCAGCTGCATAAGAGTGCATCCCTATTTGTTGCATATATATCTTGTGAAATAAAATCAAAGTTATATACATATATGGCATTCATGGTATTAGCAATGGTAGCCAGCTTTTCACTCACCGAAAGGTAAAAAGAAGTTCACATGCTTCCCATACAATTTTTTTCCAAAAAGAAAGGAGTTTTAGGGACCTATTTACCTTCTTTGTAAGCAAGACTTTCGTGACACCATTCTATTATTTCACTCATTTATATATAGCTATTCTTCCACTTTTTCAAATAGCTCATTTTATGCTTAATATTAGTAAAATACAATATTCATGTTCTCATCTCACATAAGAAAAAAAATGGCGGTTCTTGGATCTTAATTAAAAATAGTTTTATGAATCTTAATTAGAGTCCAAATGGCATGCCAATATCTCTTATAATGACTAAATTTAAAATGCCCTTAATTAAATTGTCTAAATTATTGATAGAAAAAAATACACAATGATGATGAAAAAATGGCATGTTTTTCTTTTTTGTGAGTTCAACTGATTTAGTAATAATTAATAATTCAATTATGATTTTGCCTAAAAATATGAAAAGTTAAGCTAGTAGTATAAGAGTAGTTTAGTGGCGGCAATATCAAAGAACCATTTTTTGATATAAAAATAAATAAAAAATAAAAACTTTTTTTGTGTGTGCATTAACTTGTACACTTGGACACCATGGTCACATCATAATTTCCTCTCTACATCAATTATTATGACAATTGAGCTGAGATATATATGCTAATTAATACAATTTGATGCATATTGAATCCTTCTTCAATGAATTGTCTTTCATTATTTATCTTCTATGAATTAATTTTCCCCTCTTATAGTAGGGATCAATTAATATAAAATTATCTATACTCTTAACAATCAGAAACAAAAAAGGTAAAAGGAGAAACAATGTAAATTATAAAGCAAGCATGAAAATAATAATTTTATACTATAGTTTAGTTAAGTAGCTAGGCACAATAACATTTTGATATAACTAATTGTTATTGTATTTATTATTTAGGCTCAAAGTTAACTAACATTTGTAGTTTTTCTACAATGCAAAGAGCAATTAACCTTAGTACTTGAAATAATTAAACAACATGTAATAAATAATTAAAGTTCAAAGTTACAAGTTGAAAGAGATCATAACTTCTAAGATCCTCAACCCATGTAATATAAGGATTAAACCCTAGCTAATCTTAACAAAGAGTTTATCTTTATCATTTGAATAATTTTTGACATATCACAAACTTAGGAAATAATTATTGGTGATATTTCCAAAGTTAGAACATTGGATCAGATAATTCCATCATTTCCTCCACGTGTCCAACATTTTCATCCAATAACCACTTCTCAAGAAATGACAATGGTGGAGCTCCACCACAATTAATATTATTCTTAATATTAATATTATGATTATGATTATTCTTGTTGTGATCAGAAGAAGAAGAAGCACAACACTTTTCAGGCATAGAATCACAAGTTGACTTGTCCCAAGCTGCAGCATTGTTGTTAAGGTTCTCAAATGAAACAATAGAATCAAACTCTTCATGTGAAACTAAATCTCTTCCATGATGATCAATAATATATTTGGTAGTAGTAATTTTGTGATGATCAAAATTACTATTATTATCATCAATAATAATATTATTATTATCATCATCATTGTTTTGAAGCTCTTGATGATGATCATATTTGATGAGTGGAGGATTTGGAGAAGTTCTCATCCAACCTTCTAGAAGCCTTGAAATATTCTCAGTGCTTGAAGCATATGTTGTTGATGATGAAGATTGAGAATTTTGAGTAAGCTTTAAGGATGAAGCATGATTGTTGCTAATATCTAAACTTCTATCACTAAAGCTTTTGTTGGATAAATATTGATGATGATGAGAAGTTGAGTTTGATGATGGAAGTTGGTTTGGATGATCTAAAGAAGCTTCTTGAAATTTCTTGAGTTTTTTCTTTAGATGTGTGTTCCAATAATTCTTTATATCATTATCTGTTCTTTGTGGAAGGTATGAAGCTATGGCTGCCCATCTGTCAAACAATTTTTCTTTATAATCAAAATATACATCATTTTTATATTCTAAAAATAACTCATGAATAATTTAACAAAACATTAATCACACAAAGCTCTATAATTATATGGCTGCCTTGTACCAAAAAATAAATTATATGACTCATTGAATTTTGTTGTTTAGTTTTATCTTCAAATTACTACTAAAAAAATTTATATTAGTGATGAGGGGGAATTAGAGAGAGTTTTTTTTCTTTAAATTTTATTTTATTTTTTTAATAATAAGTAATGGCAAAAGGTTGATATTTTAGTGTAAAGAGAATTAATAATAATGAAATGTGTGAAGATTACTTGTTACCCAGAAGAGCTTGCAAATGAATAATCATTCCTTCCTCATGAGGAGTAAAATTCCCTCTCTTGATTCCTGGCCTCAGATAATTTGTCCATCTAAGCCTGCAACTTTTGCTGCACCTTGATAACCCTTTTTATCCAACAATTCAACTATATTTATTAATTTCATTCAAATTGTTTCAAATCAAATTAGAGACACAAAATATAAAATTAAAAATCGATTTTACTTTTTTTTATTTCTAAATTTCCATCGCCATTTTAATTTTTTTTCTAACAGTGATATATACTATAAGATCAGAAGAAAAAAAAATCATTATATACATAATATATAAATATATCATAGTAACTAAATATATTACATCTTTGAGAAAAGCTTACTAAACAAAATAAGAAATTTTGAATATATATTTATATGAATAGATAAATTATATATATAATAATTAGTTACCTGTATTAGTAGGCACTGATCTCCAATTTCCTGGACCATGTTCTTGAATATAAGAAACAAGGATGATATCTTCTTCAGGTGTCCATGGACCTTTCTTGATGCCAACTTTGTCACAACAAGGAGGCCTTCCCATGGATTTTTTTTTTCACTCCAAAATTTTCAGCCTCAAAATCACTACTATGGTACTCACTCTCTTTTTTTTTTTCTTTTCTTTTTCTTTAGGCTATAAAATTGAGAGAGAGAGCTTTCAAATAGTATGAATATATGCATGTGATTGCTTTATATACTTCATGACTTTGAGGAAAAGAATGCTTTTATTCTAAATCTCATTCATATCTACCATGCTGAGTCACCTAACTCTTTTACTTGCTTTATAATGATGTAGTCAATGCTACAAACCAAAGTCAGCGAGAAGAGTTTCAGCATTTTTCTCTTTTTCCTTTTTTTTTTGTGGGTCACGTGGCTCTTTTTGTTTTCACCAAAGTTAGGAAATTTAATAACACCTACCTTTTTTTTCAATCGACATCCTTTAATTTGTATAGCTAGTTAGTACACTAATCACACTGTATTCAATTTATACATAAATTTGGTAGAGATATAGTAGTAATAAATTCAGCCTAAAAATGATGTGTATATATTTTTCTTTCTAAAAAAATCTTTTGATTTATCAAAAATAAAGAAATTATATGGTCCCGGGATAAAAAAGGGGACCATAGATCAATTTTTCGTTGAAAAATAGGAAAAAGTTTCAATTTTATGAAATTTTGAAATCAAGAACTAAGGATAGATTAAAATAGCAATGACTACCTCTTTTATGTTTTTTTTTAAATTGCTTTGAATGTTGTAACTAATTACTTAAAAGTTATGCAGAAATAATAATTATAAAAAACTATTGGATTAAATATTAATATTTAGCATCTTAAATGCTATTTATACAAATTTTAATATTTTAAGAAATAAAATTTTATATTTCACTAAATCACATTTTATAAAAAAAAATGGACAATCCCTTTTTTTGATTGACCCTAAAAACTCCTATAAAATTAATTGAGTTTAATGGATATGCATAAACGTACTTTGTAAATTTACCGTAAAATAAGGCAAAATACTCAATTTTGATTGGATGTATAAACTACTTTATACTAGAAGTTTATTTTTATCTTTCCTCAAAATAAATTAAGTCCTAAACTTTTATTTTGGTCCCAAACTTAAGTCCTTTAATTTACTGCACATAAAATTGAAAGCACGTTTAATTATGACATTATTTTCCAACAAATATATGGTTTTTATTTTGTTTCGTTTTTCCTTTCCTAGCTATGCAAGCAGCAGAAAATAACATAAATATCCCCGTAGGTTTTGAGATTTTGGAAAATATTGTTGCTAGCTTTTGGGGAATGTTTCGAGAATCTTGAAACAAAAATGAATAAGGATGTGTAGTTAGTTGTTTGTCATAATGCAAGGTAAATATGTTATTTGTATTGTCAACGGGGTCGATCCAAAGTAAGGTGCATACATGTGACCTAAAGTTTCAAAATAAATTAATAAATTATGTATCATAGGAGTCCTCGTATATGTAAAAATCAGTAATCAAATGATTCAATTTCCTTCGAATAGTTTGCTTCATGATTTAATGAGTTCTTTTGCATCATTTGATATTATGCAGAGAGAAAGAGAGGGAGAGAGATAATAAAGAGTTTTCTTATTAATTAGCTCCTCTTAATCAAGTTTAAACCATGACATGTATTAAAGTACTATGTTAGTTTCTATCACTTACTAGTTTCTATCACTTACTATTACTCTCTAATGTCCTTTTTATAAGATAGTTAAGTTATCAACAAAAATTATATATTAAATCTATAATATGGTCTAAGAAAGGATAATTATCATTTAAAATTTCTTTTCTCAGCATTTGTATTGCAAATTCAATTGTGATTATCACACATCCTTTGGAAATGGAATAAATAAAATAGTTTAATAAACATAAATTAATTTTACACTAACATTTAATAATTTAATAAGAGTATTATTTTTTTTTTATAATCATACCACTAACATTAATTAGTTTATGGTAAGGGTCCATATTCTTTAAATCTTAAATAAAAAATAATGTAACCAACTAAATACTTTTGATTTTGGATAAAATTGTGTAATCAAAGACTACCTAATGTGATACGCATTTAAAAGCAGGTTTGAATGGCCTCCACCCTCTTGGAGAGATGAGTTTCTTTGTATGTCAATCATAATAAAAAACATGTACCCCACATAGAATTGACCTTGATGTAAAATATTGAATATCTATTACATAAACTTGTACGTAATCTATCCTTGAACACATCTTCATTTTGTTTGCTCGCAAAAAAGTTTTGGTTTTTATACATTAAAATTCATTGACTTTTATTGTACTAACACTATTTATAAACCCAGATTTCCTTCCAAAATAAATGTGGAAAAAAAAAAAGTGAAACTACTACCAACTCACATACATGTCAGTATTTTTAAAAAAAAATCGTGTGCACGTTTTCAAAAACAAATGACTGAAGTGTTAGAAATAAATAAGCAATGGAAAAACTTTTTCATGTTTGTTAGCAAAACGAAATACCAGGTATTTTATATACACAAAAAATACGAAAATCATGAGACATTTTATCTAAAAAAACTGTGCAAAATGATTTCTGCTATATTTTACAGATAAAATTCACCTGCTAATAATGACAAGGAGTTAAATTTTTCCTAAATAATAAGGTCTTGAAGCTATTCAGCTGTACTCAGATTAATGGAACTCTAATATCAAGTTGATTTTCAAACAAGATCTAAGACAACAACAAAAAATGTATAAGAAATTTCTTTCTTGCTAAAAAGAAAAGAGTTAGTGGTCCAGGATAAATCCTTTGCTGGTTCCAAATCAAGAGTGCAATGCAAAACCATGCATTCTATTCTAGGATTGGATTATATAAAAGTACTATCAATCAGCAGAGAACAATTTGCAGTCTTGATCAGTACTATGTAACATGAGAAACTGACACAACAATTAGTTCGCCTGACAACTCCTGCAGTGCAGCATCATGTTTAACACATCAAAGTTCTCCAACCATGAGCAAAAGCATATAATAAAACATGTAATAAAGCTCTAACAAACGGTGGAAATGTACACATAAAGTGGCAGCAGAATAGGTACAAATTATAATATGATTATTACTATGCCAACTAATAGTAGTAACACTTTTTAATGCATTTGTTACAAACCAAGTGGCATCTCAACTCTTTTAAGTTACACATGACAAAGTTTCTAATACCCCATTTTTCCATTAAGTTTCAATCCTTACGGCAAATACATCCTCTCCACCAAGTGCAGTAGGGTTACATGGAAGGTTGAACATTTCAGTTCCAATGGATGAGACCAAAGACCAGTAAAATTTATCTCAGAATTTTACTCATCGTCCAATGCAACGTTTGGCTGCCAAAAACATATGAACTAGGAATCAAATTTTGGCAGAAAAAGGGAATAACAACCAAACTCTTTCTTCAATAAGGTCTAGTCTGAATTAGCTTCTGACTTATGAAAGCCTCTCAATTAAAGTAGTTTATGGTTCTTCATTTACTAAATGTCCTTATAAGTTTGTACACATTCATGGAGAATTAAAACGAAAGAGGTTATGAAAATATTAAAATATAGAAGCTAAATCCCAACTTAAACAAGAAGCTTAGATTTAAAAAATCATAGGTATTGCCAGATTCTTGTAATATTTCTTTTTTCATTAGTGCTTCTTAAGTTTAAACAAACCAGCTCTAGGTGTGGTTGGTATTACATTAATCACATAACGCTGTTTGTTTTGTCATAAATCAATTCTTCAAAGAGCATAAAATCCATAGTGTTGTTGCATCAATAACATCAAAATAGTAAACTTAAAGGAATAAAGCATTCCTCTTTGCTGATCTGAATTAGAGGATGACAATGCAGAGACGGGCACTTGTGAATGATTGGCACCGAAGCCTCACAGTGTAAACCCTTGTCAGTTATGAGTAAAAGATGAAACATGATTTTTAATATGTAAAGAATCCAAAGTTAAGCAAGAATACTTCAAAAATGATAAGAACTGTTATGCTTGCTCCTACCTCTGGAGAATAAGAACATTATCTACTTGTTGCAAGATGAACATCAATTTATGGTGTTTTGCATTGTTTTTCTCGCACTGCACAATCAAAGAAAGCATGCAGCTTAGTGCTAGTTTTGCATCTAAACTGAACAGCGAGACAAATGACCAAAAAAGGGCATGCACTTTCAACATTACCAATCATCAAAACAATTACTAAAGATATATTAGGAATGATGGTACTATTTTCAAAGAAAATTTGACAAACAATAAGATATGATTCATAAGCCAAAAGCTGTGATATAAATAGAGTCATGCTAGGCAACAAATAATTTCAACTTTTTAAACAAAATTGAGTTACCATCAAACTCACAACTACTGCAGCTTTTCAATTTCTTCCGCTTGATGTTATGCTCATTCTCCCGTCCACTCACAGGCTCATGCTCCCGAAGAGGATGATACTTCATAGCTACTAACTCTTCCTTTGCCTTATCAAGCCTACCCTTTTCATCTCTCTGAGTACAATTTTGTATGAGTAACACTAACAACAACTACCCTTGATCCTTCATAGATAACATGTTATAATGCAAACATCAACACTTACATGGGACTTCTCCAACCCCATAATCTGTTGCTTACAAAGCCTGAGTTCCATCTCAAGTGCACAGATCCGAGATTCAGCAGGCACAACACATTGCTCCACCATCTGTTTTTGCCTACCCCGAACAACCTCAGGTTGCCATACATTCAAAGCTACAGAGGCTTGTCTACAAAAACAAATCACAAAAACACTGTCAACAGAACAAAACTAATGTTACCAATGCTAATAAATGCAATAGACCAATAACAATCACAACAAGGAGCAAGTTGTAGGTTCTAATACAGTGCATTTATACATACCAAAAACAACTAAACGAGCTTAACCGAGCATTTAACGAGCTAAGTCTGAATAGTTTACGAGCTAATTTTTCTAGCATATACATACATAGCAACAAAAAGGGAACATAAACATATCATTTCAACATAAACTGATACAAAAGCAAATATTTTTGTGCATCAATGCAATAAGATTAATGAATTAAGCAAAAAATTAGATGAAAAAAGTACCTGACCCTAAGCAAATGGGACAACTCAGTAGAAGTTTGAATGGCTTTGATTTTCTCTTGAGATACACGTGTCTGAATATCATGTAGCCTTCTAGAATGTTCAGCAATCTGGCTCTCTTTCCTCAGTACAACCCTCTTATGAGCAGCTATTTTCCTCTCCTTGTCTCTCTCGAACCTCAACACCAAAAAAAAAAATTGAACTTTACATAGACCCAGATGAGAAAATCAAAGAATAAAGACAAGGATCATGTTTGGAAGGTAGGAAAAGTGGAAAAACAATAAACCCAAATTGCAAAATTACCTGAATTTATAAAGTGATTTTGAAGAAGAATAAGAAGGGGGAGAAGGAAAAGGAGAAAGAGGGAAGTCAGAGGAGAGAAGGTGGTTCCAAAGAGAGTCATCGGAGGAGAGGCGGTGAAGGAGGCGGCATGAGATGGAGATGCAGCAGAGGTCTTTGTAGCTTAAACCACTTTTTCCGATTCCGATTTCGAGAATTTTACTCCACAGTTCGTTTGGGAGAGAAGACATTTTCGGAAATTCAACAAGGTTGCCGCTTTTCCTGTCAGAGTTTGATCTTTTTACCACCACCGCCGGCACCGCCAAATAATAATTACGATTAGTTTTAAAGTTTTCTATACTCCTCCATTACCGTCTCAAACTAATTAACCGATTGTAAGAAATAAAATCGTTTCAAAATAAATTTAAACTTTAAATTTTTAATACATCTTTGTACTAATATTAATAAAGATAATTTTATAAAAGTTATATTTTTTATTTATATATTTTTTAAAATGTTAAATGATTATATAATCCAATTAATTAAAATTTATATATTAAAATATGTAAATTTGTATTATTGGATTAAGTAATATATTAATACATAAATACATTAACTCATCCACTATTTAATAAATTTTGTTCTTTTTTTTTCGAAACTCTTCGATTCATCATTTTCTTTTAACATTTATAGAAATGGATTCCCAATGATAAATGCCGATTTGTTCAATTTAAATTAATAGTCGAAATTATTTGAAATTAATTTAATAAATTTATCAATTATTTGAAATTAATTTAGTAAATTTATAATTTACATCGTGAAATCTGAAATTAATAGTTGAGATCGACTACAAAAGCAAATTGCATACTTTTTAACGGTAGTAAATCCAAATCTAGCATTGTCTCACAATAATAGTAGCTTGGCCTTCATGAATAAAAAAAAACTGTCTTTGAGAAATCATTAATGTTTATATTTTTCATTTATATAGTTTACTAAGCTATTTTTTACTTTTGTATAAAAATAAAGTTGTCTTTTTATTTTTAATTTTTATTAATCTTCTCTTTATTTTGTAAATTTCCTTTTACCTTCTATAACATTCAAGTTTTTGGTCTTGGGATTGAATTAGCTCAATCGATTTGAGATTAAATGAGTGAGGGAGTCAAATAGCTGAGAGAAAAAGAAAAAAGAAGGAAACTTCTACGATCAGTAAACTTTATGCAGAACTCAATTTTATTCCTCAAATAAAACCCTTGAGTTAAGTTAAGGGTGCTTGTGACAAGCCATGTTCAAAGGAATAGGAGGATCAGAATATGAACCATCTACAATTTGGTCAAACACCCATTTATTACCAGCTTGGGTGTAATGAACACCATCCCAATTCACCCAAACAGATGGATCCTTGCATGCTTTTCCAATCAAAATCTCTTTTCCATGAATCTTAACCTTTGCTCCACATCCAATGTGTAGATTGTAATTGTACTTCCCACCATGTCCACAACAACCTCTCAAAGGTTCCTTAAAACCTGTTTTAATAATCAAACAAAATAAACTTTAGAATTTGCCTTACTTTCAACCATAAAAACACATTTTCATGAAATCAAAATATTGTTAGTATTATAAAATCAATTTGTTCAACTTTAATCGCTATTCCTTTTTCATTAACACAATTATTAAGAAGTGATACTCTCACGTTACAAATCAATTTTGTAAGAATGAGTTAGACTTAATATAAAAACGTAATATGCTATCATAACTTATTCATTCAGGTCACCTACCAAATCATCCATGCACCAAACCCAATATCTTACAAATCAATTTTATAAGAATGAGTTAGGCCTAATATAAAACCGCAAATTTTCACAAACGATTATGAGTAAAACTTAATAGGAGTAAAAATATATTTAATGATAAGATTTACCATGCTTGTTTGCTTGACTAATGAGAGAGTACTTGGCTGAGTAAACATCAACATAGGTTATGGCAGCCAAAGGAAGTTTTTTTCTGAGTTGAACAACAGCTGATTTCAATTCATGATTGAAGAACTGAGCCACTTCATTATAAGGAATTGCACATCCTGCTTTGTCAAAATCATCTGCTTTTACTTTGTGAAGATCTATTATGTATGGCAAACAACCAACAGGACCAGTATTGTGAACCCAAAATGATCTTCCTCCATGATCATATACATTCTAGTATATATCAATGCAAATATTAATTTACACAAACATGAATGTTATGTTACATCCATTATTTTGCTACTACTATATAACTTCTTTATAGAAATTGCATAAAAAATTCAAATGGATGAATTATTACCTTGATAATGATCTTGAATTGAGCCAAAACATCAGGAACATATGCTCTAACTTGATTTATGGACATGTTGTGGAAATAACCGGATGTCAAGTCATTCTGACCAATATCAAATGTGTATAATGCACGAGAAAAATCTTCTGCTTTTGGTAACAATGTTTTGAATATTTCACCTAAGAGGGGAAAAAAATGGATGACTTTGCTACTGTGAATGAATTGTTCACATCTTATTGTAAATTTGTCATACAAATTTAATTAGCAACAAAAATTAGAGACGAAAAAAAAATTCTCTAATTCATTTATCATTAAATTTAGTGACGATATTTCATATTTTATTGTCTTCGCTAGTACAACATACTTTAAAAAATAAGACTTACAACATGTTTGAATTAGCAGTGAGTTTGACAGTATTACATTGTGACACCGTGATTTTGTTTAAAATTACACTTTAAAACTTCAATAAATCATAATTAAATTCATCCTGATTTGAAACATGTACTTATATAAACACTGCCATTACCTTTATTGCGAAAAAATTGGGTCCTGCGCTGAAAATCATTGAACTGATTGAATTGAACATCCAAAGAGAAAGGGCTGAAACCACCAATCTGATGAAGGGTTGTATTCTGAGGTCTGATGGTGGAACCAGCAGTTGCAAAGTTGGCTCCATGGCTAAAATTTGATCCAACAGCATCAAGGTATGCATTCAAATATGGATGGCCCAACTTTTCAGCTTTTGATCCACAATTTAAAATTTTAATATTATTTTTTCGTAAACAAAAACTAGTCCAAATCAATAACTAACTTAAATAGTAGAAATTAGATTACAAAAATTAGTATTGTGTTATGAATTATGATGTTCAGAAATTGTTTCAACATTAATTACCATATCTTTTATTTATTTATTTCAACATTACCATAGATACTGTCGATGGATATTTAAAAACCTAAATGAAATCATGAGAAAATAAATCTATTTCATCTAAAAGAACATATATATTTGGAGAATAAAAAAAAATAAATCATGGTTAATGAAATTTTAATTAAAAGTAATTTAGCAGTGATGGAATGTAATTCTTATTTAAGAAAATTGTTAATGCACTTTGAAAACCATGTTGTAAGTCTCTAGTATCTGGATTTTGAGCTTCAAAACAAAAAAACTTATCTTATCCTATGTTTTACGCACTACTAGATAGATTGAGCTAAAGAAAAGTAAATAATGCATAATAATTGAGTGTGTAAAATAATAAATGAAAGTATATAAATAGTACCAATGAAATCAATAATAAGACGGCCATCACAATAGCGACCAACAGGGTGATGGAAGAAGGATTCCCCAAAAGGAGGGCCAGGTTGTCCAAAGGCAGCAGAAAGACCTCCAGTGTCTGAATTTGAGTCACCAAAATTGAATATTGCAGAGAAATCACACTTCTTTGAACCATCATCTATTGCTACTACTGAATTTGTAATAATTGAACATAAACCAACGTAGAGTACCACTAGCCAAAGGGTACTCATATTCATGCAGTATTATTAATATTGTAGCAGCAGCAATTTAAGGGAAGAGAAAATTAAGATAGGGTCTGTCGAGTCACATGCTATAATATAAGGGGAGTATATATTATATTTATAGAATATGATGTTATTGAAACAGCCAAAAGTGTGCGGACTATTAACATCATATGTTCGGACTCTATCCAGTGGGAGGAAAACTGCATTGGAGTGGGAGCCCTTAAAGGATTTTGTTTTTTCTCCTTTCAAAATTCACAAACATTAAATTTAGGGTCAGTTGAATTCCTTTTAACTGAAATAAGGTCAGGTAAATAAAAAACAGTTGAATGTGTTTTTTTTTTCCAATCTATGTATGTCTATAAAGGTCACAAAGGGAAAAGAATGGTCGAAGATCAGTAAAATTTTATAATTTGACAGATATGTTTTTTCTCCAGGTTTTTAGCACCACTAACTAAGACTCGTGCAACTAATACAAAAGCATTATATGAAGAAAAAAAACACGCGTGGATGTTTGCACCAGAACATGTCGTGGATATAGGAAGGTTGAACCGATGTATCCCCAGTAGCGGGAACAATCAAGCACTATTCGTATAAATAGTCGAACGAAGCTATATTTTTGTAGGCCACGATTATGACCAATAAGACTAGAATTTGCCTATAAATACCAATATTTGTAGATTTTTAAGATAGACTCAATCAATGAAACAAATTTTTTACGCATTTTATCTCTTTATCATTTTACTTAGAATCACAAGTGAAGATGGTGTGACATTTGGGGTTAACAAAGGTGAGAATAGTCATTTGTGAATGAGGCATGGTGAAAAAGAGACTTTGGACATTCTTAGCAAAGGAGCACATGAATGAATTGAATACACACTAAAATGATAGAGCTTTAGAGTTTGCGTATATGAGATTGGATAGTTGATGATAACTTAAAGAAAATGAGTAACATCACCCTTATCAACAAAATACATCTTCTTTTCATGAACACAAAACATAACAATTTCACAATTAAGTGCATTTGACTTAAAACCCTAATGGAATGGAATGAGTGGTCTTTAGAAAAAATTATATTTGAAATTATTAGCACTGCCCTTATCAATAAAATACATTTTATTCTTTTTGTGAACACAAAACATAAGAAATTTATAATTGTATTCCATTTGGAGCACTAATGAAATAAGTGGTCTTCTGAAAAGTTTTATGTTTATCATTTTTGAATTTTTTGTTTTAAAGAATTTAACAATGAGAATCACACACACAAAATACATAGAAGAGATATATTGTAAGTTCAAATTTGCACATAAGCACATTAAACATCTACACAACCTTTTATCATCTAAGTTAAGGTGCACTTACATGTTAGCACCTATTATAATAATGATATAAATGAAGAATAATATATATTCTCTCCAATTTCAAATATAAGAAAAATTGAGTCAATATATTTGATCTAAATTTTAGACCAAATATATTTACTTTTATTAATTCAATTTTCTCTTATATTTAATATTACACTACCTCAGTATGAATTCAAATAGCACACCACATTACAGCCATAACAATGATATATATAGTAAAAGGAAGTGTATTTGAAAATCATGAAAATATCCGCAATACGACCCAACAACTAGAATGCAACCAAAAGTTACACATAAATTTACGACATCAAAATTGAAATTAAAACATTTAAATTTTTCTGACTACTTAGTCATGGGATGTGCACAGTTTCTGTATAACTGCTCCACATTCAAATTTCACAGTACAATCTGTTGGAAAACTAAATGAAATCAAGTACAAACTAGAAGACTAGAGAAGCATTGCTAGTTGCCATTCTTCATCATTAAAGAAAATATATTATTGTACCAAATCAATTGAGTGAATCAAATATATCGAAAGATTGAAGTTCTATTTCTGTTTCAAGTGTGTTTATACTTATTTTGTCCCACTGATATTATAATTCAATCCAATGCGAAGAGATTACCTCCAAAAGAAGCAATTGGTCACTGCATCGGGACATTCCAGTAAATTAATTCAAGGTCAATATGCTTCAAAGACAGATGAAAAGAAGACACCATACTGTCAAAAATTGCTCAATCAAACTAGTAATATGGTCGTTTTGTCCTATGTTCAATACACAAGATGTCTAGACCAAGTTTATAATTGCTCCTATCCAACCCTAATGATGTAAATCAAGTTCCGTGTAGTAAAATAGCTCACAGTATTACTATTACTATTGAATAAAAAAATAATTTTAAATATATTATTTATTAAACATTATTACTTGTGTATAGATTTACATGAATAGTTTAGAGCTAAATTTCCTTTTCCTTTTCCTTTTGGTTAATGATTTCCCAACTTTATAATATGTATCACAATGCACATCTGTTAAGCTGAAACCCAGTGGACCAGCACAACCCATTCAGTGTTGGCATGCAACAAATGCCATGTTGCTTCACTTGCTTGATGAAGAAGTCTACACAGGACCACGGAGATGCCAACTTTATTTTTTCTTTTCAATTAGTAGCAAAGAGTCCATGTGAAGCTAATACCTTATATTGATTTACTGTCTCATAGCCAAAGATATTCATAACGAGGGGACCTTTCAAAAAAAATTACAACCACTAAGTGAATGTCTTCCTCTTCCAATATTGCTTGTTGGTCTGGTCCCCATTTCTTCTAGTAGTGATGACTTAATATTAATAAGTTGAAAATCTATAAAAATATTATTTAACAAAAATAAAAAAGAAGAAACTACCTAGAAAATCTGCACAATAAATCCTTCAGATTTTTGGAGCTGGGTGGTGGGGTTGCAACAATTTTTAATGAGAAAATCAGAATATAACTGACTAGAAATCTGAAATTAAATGTCATAAGAACAATAGAAATGCTTAAAAAAACACAGAAAATTCAAGATTATGATTGGAGGAATCATGAGGTTCATAACCATCAAAACAGACCAAAACATGTGGAAAAATAGGTATTACTAGGAACAATTTAAGAAGGGTGATTTTTGCACAATAGGTGCACATAAACAGGAGTATGAATAATCAGTGGAAGTCTATTCACAGTCCATGACATACCATATCATTGTGCTCAACGTCAGAATGATAGGGATAATCATATCGATTAGCTGATTGACAGTAAAGTTCATTTTGTTGATCCTCTCCTTGAAAGAAGAAAGAAAATAACTACAAAATATAAACAAGCAAACAGCAAAATTAAAACAGAAACGACACTTGAAATAGCAGAAATCCAAAGCAATCTGAAATCACAAACCACCCAAGCGCAGCCACTGATAAAAGTGATGAGAGGTCATGCTCAACAACCCACCAAAATCCAAAAGGGGCATTGTCTTGTATCCCATCTTTACTGAATTCATGGTAAATGAATAATATCTTGGGAATTTCTATCATTTCAAATCCATACAGGCCATCATGGTAACATGCTATGTACACTGGTAGCCTCAGAAGCCCTTATATCCAAAACTTGATCATCAGCTGATGGAAGATTATGTGCATGAAATCCTTGATTAAGGGCATTCAAAAGAGCACCACTGGTACCAGAAACTTCAAATGCAGTAGCAATCTTTATACTCACCATTTTCTAATTTTATCACGCATCCAGCATTGCCAAAGTAAAACAGAGGTTTTAAAGAATCGAGAGAGTTCAGTATAATGGAGAAATGGAGAGTTAAAATTTGTGGAACACCTAGGTGTATAACAAACATAATCAACGACAATAACGCATAGTTAACATGGCAACAAATACAACAAGAGACTAGATGACATGGCAAATTTTATTATTTATATTCCATGACTTGTTATCTACACGGGAACTAGTTCGCTACATGAGAATTGCTTTCCTAGTTAAGTATAGAAAAATCAAAACAAAGGCAAAGAGATGATCTTTTACAGTAAAAACTTTTATACTCTGTTGTTATATTTTCCTGATACATGAACATGTAAATGCATATAGACATTTATTCATGTGTATCCCAATCCCTGTATGTGTATCACTGCATTTATACACTTAAATGCAAAGAAATCCAAATCACAACAAATATAAACATTGTCACTCACCACTTGAATAATCCAACAGAATTACAGATATATAATTCAGACAAACAGCTGCAACGAGACATGACTTTGAAGATGTATGCAGTTGCAACAAATTTTTTCCCTTTGAGGTTCTGACTTATAGTCACATTTATATTCACACATATAAAAACTACTACTTATATGAAGAAAAAAACAACAAATAAACCACTAAATAAAGGGAATGAGAGTATAACTTGTAAAAAAATTGTAAACGAGAAACAGTATTGACTCATCATATCATCATATCAGATCCAAATGCCTCAAATCCTAAATCTTTATCATATTTTATTTTATCCACCTTTTGATTAATAAAAATATATGAATTTCACATTTTTCCAAAGGAGAACGAAGACAGAAAAAAGTGTTCGGTTCCATTGGACTGGACAAAGATTTGCTCTAAACAACAAAATGTGAAGTGATATGTCAATGGTTATCTGATATAAAAGTGCAGTTTCTTTAAGATATACTTCGGAGTTACAAACAGTTATATCAATCATATCATTGTAAAATAAGTTTTTGTTCATGACCAGCAAAGGACTAATAGATAGGAAATTATACATGCCTGCAACGTTGCATACACTTCTGATGTGGTGTTCTATGCAGGAAAGTATAAGCATTAATATGCAGACCCTCTATTCATGCACATCTAAACGTACATATGATACATAAACCCACATCACCCAGCAGCAAAACCCTCAGTTCGAATTACCAATTAACAATACAGAAAATACATGAAGCAGTTTTCTGAATTGTTTTCTGGTTTGAAGAGATGTGTTAATCTCAAAATTGGATAATGTCCATTATTATGTGCTATAACAGGGCATAATCCAATATTGTAAAACAAGAATGAGAGAAAGGTTGAATATTAGATTTATATGAGAAATCTGAAAATATACTTGGGTAGAAGTGATACACTCAACAAATACTTAGCCACCACTAATTTTCTCCACACAACTCATGCTTGTCAAAAAGCCAAGGAAAACTTTTGGACAAATATAAATAGTAGTATATTCAATTTAGCTTTTAAATTTACATGCTCTGCAGCAATGGGCATGGAAGAGATTGCATTTCAAACTTGTAGTCTGATGAGTGATTACCATCAGTTTCGACACTATCAGCTCAAAAAATAAAATAAGATGATGTGTACAAGTATTGTTACTACAAAAGAGACATGACTCATGGAACACTATCTCTTCACTTCATGCACAAATTCCTTGTCAACAAAAGCACTAGTACATACATATCTAAAACCTAGCCTCTAATCATAAAATTCATTGTCAATGCCAGTTTAAAAGAATCAAAACATCATCAAATTAGTGGCAGTGCCAACAATAAAAGGTTCCATTAACAATCTAGTCAAGAAATAGAAAAGCACACCCAACGCGATCGAAATCGGGAGAGCAGGCAGAGCATGACGGCATACCGACAACAAAATGAGAGTGCAACCAAGTCCAGATATAATTGCAAGGTAACAAGCATAGACAGTCATGAGATCATACATTGCAGCTCTACCAACAAGAACACTGTAGAAAACAAAGTCACCAAGTCCAAGCTTAATTCCCCTCTCAGAAATTTCCTCTATTTCCCTTCTCTCATTCCGATTCACCTCAACAAGTGGAGACATTTCCTCTTCACGGTTACCATTACCAACCAAAGGAGATCTTTCCTCTTCATCATTTAGAAAATCCTGAACCCTAACAACACCAACAGAATCGCCAGCACCATGAATGTTAGTATTAGTATTACCCTGATTCTCAGTGGGGACCACTTGAAGCTCAATTGACGACGATCCCGATTCGGAAACGCCGGCGACTAAAAACCCTAGCGTAGCAGCCCTACCGGTTGGGGCAACAGTAGGTCGAGCTTCGTAAATTAGAGCAGGAAGCTCCTCGTTTCGGCTTGAAGCCAATTCGACGAGAAGCTTCAACGGACCGCCAGGGGCCAAAACGGCGACGAGATCGTAAACAGCGAGAGCGATAAGTAAAGTCCACGTGGTCCATTCAGGAAGCTTAGTGAACCACGCGGCGACGATTATACCGAGACAAACCATGTAACACTGACGGAGAATAATCGGAATAGCGGAAGCGAAGACAGAGAGAACACCGACGATTGTGAAATTGAAGAGGAGAATGAAACAAGTGATGGAATCTAAGGGGATAGAGAAACGCTGAATTAGAGAAAGGAAAATGGATCCGCCCATGGAAGCGAGTACGAAGAAAGCGGAGAAGCGAACGTAATGACGGAGGAAAGCGGTGCAGTTGTAATAGTATAGGAGGACGAGGAGGAAAGTGACGATGGCGATGAGGATAACGAAGACGAAGGCGTTTAGAAGAGCGCCTTCGAGTTTTTGTGTTGCTGTGTCGGATGGATTCTCGTCGTAGACGAGATTTGCAGCCGTGCGGATAGTGGTGTCAGGTGATGATGAAGTGGAAACGGAGTAAACGAGGAGGACGACGAGGAACATGCAGATTGATACCGGTGACATTACTCCGATTATCTCTACGCCGATGCATTCCAAAACGCTCGATTCCATTTTTTTGTTTTTTGTGTTCTGGTTTTTTTTTTTTTTTTTTGTTTCAGCCCTTCAATCTCATTGGTGTTTCAATTTCTTTTTACGCTTTATTATTCGTCTTCTTCTACCTGAACATCTCTAGTGTTGTGTAGTAGGGGGAGAGAATCCTATTTTTCTAAGA
>JBBPBQ010020321.1:52907397-52935073 GCA_037974755.1 Cicer yamashitae
GAGGACGACGAGGAACATGCAGATTGATACCGGTGACATTACTCCGATTATCTCTACGCCGATGCATTCCAAAACGCTCGATTCCATTTTTTTGTTTTTTGTGTTCTGGTTTTTTTTTTTTTTTTTTGTTTCAGCCCTTCAATCTCATTGGTGTTTCAATTTCTTTTTACGCTTTATTATTCGTCTTCTTCTACCTGAACATCTCTAGTGTTGTGTAGTAGGGGGAGAGAATCCTATTTTTCTAAGAAACTTCTTCTCCGCTGAGCTTTCTACTTTTTTATTTATTTACTTTTTTGGAAGCAGCGTTTGTGCGTGTTATTATCCATTTCTGGCTCATCAAAACTACATTTAACATTCAATTTACTTTTTACATTTATTAATTTCAGCTGTATTGTTAAAAAATGGACGGTGTTTAGTTACACCCATATTGATGGTTCATCTCTGAGGCAGAATCTTTCACGACTACAATTGTAATACCCTTTTTTAATTTTTGAAATGTAGATCATTTGTAAATTTTATTGACCTGTGAAAAAGATAAAGGTATTTGTAGCATTATTTTTGAAATTGATTTATTGACCCTTTTCTCTATGATCAATAAATAATATACTCAATTTACTTTTTAATTATCATGCACAAAGATATTGTCTTTATATTGTATCAGATGGAGTGAACCTACTCGTTTAGTTATTTTCTAAGATAAGCAAATAGATTGTTTGTTTTTTAGTTCAATGTGGTCGCAACGTTTTTTTTTTTTATTCAAACGGTATATCCACATTTTTCTTTATTAGATTTATTTCTAATGTATGATGTTAAAAGTTATTATTATCAACTTTCGTTTTAGTTTATATAATTCTTTTTTAATAAAAGAAATACAAAAAGTGGACAAAAACATTAGACATCAAATAAATAAAGGTCGACTACCATGGTTGCTGTATATTACATGTGCAGACTGAAATAAGAGAAAAAACATTAAAATATTTGTCTGCTATATATATATATATACACACACACGGGTGTTGGTTTTTATGTTCATAAAACATTTGTGTGATAATTTTTGGTAAATCGAGATATTCTTGTGGATATTTACCATTTTAACCAAAATGTATCTTCATATCTTTAACAAAGATAATTCACTTTCATTGTTTCTTTTGTAATTGTATGTATATTACGTGTAGGTAGATGACATAGTGATTAGTATGTCATCTATGTTGAGACAAAATCTCAAATCAAGTATTTTGAGGATAAACAAACAGTTAATTAATCACTAATTATAATTTTGATTATGTTGCTATTTAACTTGTGTTTTTTAGTGGTTTATTCAAAAATAGGTTATCAAATACATTCATACAACAATCAAATATTTCACCATGAAATAAATCAAGAACATCATGCCTTACATGAACTGAATATTGATTACAAGAACATTCTGGTTTATAAAAAAACATTATAGTTTATCAAGAAACATTCTAGTTTTTAAAAAAAGATTATTCTAGTTATTTCTTTTTAAGAACATAATTAAAACAAAACATTCTCTATAGTTCAAACCTCAAGTTAAAGAATATCATGAATACTAAAATCACTAATCCAACTCGTATCTCAAATTGAAGACCCAAAGAAGCAAAACAACCTCCAGATTGATGACCTGATTGATCTCCAGACTGATGAGCTTTGAGTAAAGACAACGATACATTGTTGCTACACTTTTTGTAGAAAGCTCAACATGCTTCTGAGACAAATGACTGACACGTCACATCCATTCAATCACTCATCCACGTTTTTCACACAACACAGAACCAAAAATGTTATGATTTTGTAGAAAAACATTGTGGATCGAATAACACACATGCCTATTAAAGTTCAATTTGGACAAACGTTTTGCTCAAGTTAAGTAACGACTATATTGAGCCTTTTTGACCCTCTCTTCATCTATAAAAGGAACATCAAGGAAAAGACAACCACAAGAGTTTTTAAAGCAATCATTCTAATACTTAAACAATCATACTCAACTAACAAAACTCTTCACTCAAACAAAACTCAAGCTCTCTCTTATTATATTCAAATATCTCTTTATTGAGTTATTGTTGATAATCAATCTCAAACAAGTGTTGAGTAGATTTTGATCCTAAACCCTTTATCATACACATAATTTGAAACTCAAGTATTTCTCTTAAAATAGTTTGAGTATGTTGTAAAAATCATTTTAGTTATTAAAAGGTAACTTATAAAATATCCTTTTTGGATTGAAAGGTAACTGTAAAAATCATTTCAATATTGAAAGATGAATTCTGAAACTGATTAAGAGTGATCAAGAAAGATAATGTGAAAGCAATAATTCATGTGCCAAACACATTAATGAAAAAACTCACAAATTGTGAGGGCCGGATGTACCTCACATTAGGTGAATCAAGATACGACATTGTGTGATCTTCTTATCCTTATTTATTTCTCACTCGCTAATCGCATATCACCTAGAAATAATATGTTTTATTCATTTTTAACTCACTCAGAACATTCTGGACTTTTTGTTTGAAACTAAGATTGATCTTAAGTTAATTTGAATTAGATTCAGGAATTAAGATTTAAATGAAGCTTGTAAGGGTTAGTTTGATTCGATTTTGTTTACTTTATGTGACTGAGCTCGAACCAAACGAAACCGATGATATATAAGTTAGTTCGGTTCGGGTGATTGGATTAGAAATGAAATTTGAAATATTTAATAAAAAAAAAACCGATATGAAACCTCAAACATAATTTGGAATAACTCCAAATCTATAATTTGGTCCTTTACCCAAACCAGAAAATATAATAGATAATTTTCGATTTGATTTGGAGGGTCGAGTGCACTGTACTTATTGGATCTATTTACGCCCCTAGGATTGACTGCAATGCTGCCGGTTGTTCCAGATCTTTCTGAAGGGTTTGGTCGAAAATCAACTGCAAACAACCACAACCGTCGGATTAAACCACATTGAAAACCCATCAAACGGGCCCTCCTTTCCCACCAATTTTTATTTCTCTTCAACTCCCAACCATTCCGTATTCGCCAATCGCCACCTGCCCCTTATCTTTCTCTCTCTCACTCACCACTCTCTCTTGCGATGGCCACCGTCCTCAGAACTCCCACATTCCGACCACAACTCACCACCGCCACCCCATCCTCTTCCAATTACCATAAGACCTCAAGGGTTTCCGTCACGTCCTCCAGGAGGAAGTCGTCTCCACTTAGCATCCTCCGGTTCCCTTCAATTCCCTCCCTGCGCTTCGTTAAGTTAGTACCCTTTGCTTTTGACGGAGACTCCGAGGCCCCTCATGTTCAAGAACCACCCGAGGTTCAGGTTCTGGTAATTCCTCTCCTTCCCTTTTTTCTTCTTATTTTAAATAAATGTATTTTGTTCTATTAATTCTTCGCTACTAACTTGAAATTTAGATTACAAATTGGTATTCAATTTTAATATTTTCCGTGTGCATACTTTGTTAATTAGAAAAAGGGTGGATTCAATGTTTCTGTGATTGTCGACTATTAGGTTAAGCTTGGTTCTGCTTTTAGTAGTTTAGGATATGTTTGGATTCACAACATTTTCCGTTTGTTTTCAGTTTTAAATACAATTCACTCTGCATGCTTGTAGCCTAAATCAATAAGTAGAATTTGAATTCAAATTGTTTGATTTATGATAGAATATTATGACAATGTTTGATTTATATAACTGTTCCTAGTCTCCATTTATTGGGAAAAGGCTTTGTTGATGGTTATTGTTTTCTTTGTTGTAATTGTTTTGTTGAAGTTATCTCAGGAAGCTCCAAGTATGGTTATTTCCTATACAATAAGCTAATCCAAACTTCCAAAGATACATCCAGTCTCCTGGAAATTCCAAATTATAATTGTTACACTACAACGCTTTTGGCACATCCTAAATGAAATCAAGTTACTAGGGAAAATTCCTGCATCCAAATCCTTAGCACTTGTTACCAACCTAAGTCTATTAGGAATCCTTATGCTTACACATGCCAGATAACTAGAACACTTAATTAACATGATACTGACCTAAAATGTTGCCCATAAACAGAAGCCACCAACATTAAATAAAATATTTTGAAAATATAAAGATGCCACCATTAATTATTTTCATATTTACTGCTCCATATCAGTTACTCTCCCTCCATTAGTTTAGTTGAACTCTCTATTTTGACAACCTTGGTGTTATGATGTTTGTATTATTTTTTATATATTTAATCGATTTCAATATCTCACAATCTCTTTTTTCTTTTAATTTTATTTTTAGTTTTATGTTTCATATTATATTATTGTATTCATGATTATTTTCTTCTTTAGCATATGAACTATTACCATCATCATATGTGTTGTTCTTCCTAGTTCCTAATTTATAGACATTTTGAATTGCATAAAGCCTTAGTTAAAGCTTGTTTGTGACTATTAACATTTTATTACTCTTGATGGAGTTTCGATATGTCATTGAATGATTTTGGCCTTATTTTTCATCTATTGATTTTGGTTATCTTATCTTACCTTCCCTGTTTTCTGAGTATGATTTCAGTTTTCATCATATATTTGGACATTTGAAATTTTGACCATATCTTTCAACATTTGGAATTTTGACTAACACTAATTAAAGAAATAGTGAGTTCAAGAACTTGAAGTATTATTATTATGGGATTTGATGTTTTATTATCAGTTCCTTGTTTGTGCTGATTTTCTGATGCACCAATTTAACAGGACTCTTCAGATGGCGCCGTTGGTGTGGAGGATAGTGCAGGTGACGATGAGTTTAGCGACGCTGGCGAAATACCTTCTTCACCTTTGATAGTATTGCTGCAGTCTTACAAAGAAGCCTTAGCTAATAACGATGAAGTCAAAGTTGCTGAGTTGGAATCATCATTAAAATCCATCGATGATGAGATAGTAGGTCTTGAAGGTAAAATAGCATCTTTATCTGAAGAATTATCAACCGAAAAAGATCGGAAACTAAGGATTGGTGCAGACTTTGACAATTATCGGAAGAGGACTGAGAGAGATCGCCTTTCACTGGTCACAAATGCTCAAGGGGAAGTTGTGGAGAGTTTGTTGCCTGTATTAGATAATTTTGAGAGAGCAAAAGCTCAGATTAAGGTGGAGACAGAGGGAGAGGAGAAAATAAACAACAGCTATCAGAGCATATATAAGCAGTTCATTGAAATTCTAAACTCACTTGGAGTTGAACCAGTGGAGACGGTTGGAAAACCCTTTGATCCAATGGTAAGTTAATCAGTAATTTCAATTTCTAGTTGAATTCAAATATGTCCCTCTTTCTAGATAGAAAATCTTATTATCATGCAGGTGATAATGATTTATCCACAAATGAAGCTGATAAATTTCTTTTTTTAAAGGCAGTAGTGCATCTAACAGTTAAGATTTACAACGTCTTAGTATAATAAGTATGTTGCTTTGTTGCACAGCAGCCTGTATAATTTTCATTGTCATTGGTGGACAAATTACAGTTACACTAGTATCTTCTTTGCCTTCTGCAATATAATTTATGTCATCTTTAATTTTTTGCAATATTGGTTCAAAGATTTTAAGTATCTTCCCTTTTCTCTGAAAAATCTCTTAACATTGTTTTAATATCTTGCTCCACCTCTTCCTTTGTATTTTTGGCGTAATGCTCTCATCTATGATTTATGCAGGGGAGCAGACCAGTTGGCTCGAAATTCAATCGCGTACTTGGTGAACTTTTTCAAACACTATATCAAGTTTGTTCAGGTTTCCTGAAGACCTGGATACACTTTTAACCCTAACCAATTCTTGATTGTTTCGAGCCAACTTGGTGAGTTTAAGAATGTGTCACAAAGTCAAGAAAAGTAGGCTTTGTAGCAAAATGTGTATAAGAATATCAACACATGTTCTTAGTTAAAGAGTTATTTTCAGTTGGATGCTTGTAAGATTGATTTGACTCAAACATTTTTGCCTCAGCTACTGTCTCAAATGAAATACTTGGTCTTTTTTCATCAACATTTTTAGGAAGTTTCTTAAGGTATTGGAGATTGACAATCTTGAGCATTTTTCTGATAAACTATGTTTTTACTTTACTTTATAAAAGCTACATGAAGCGATCATGCGCGAGGATTCTGCTGAATTTGAAGATGGCATCATAATTCAAGAATTCAGAAAGGGTTTTCAACTTGGTGACCGCCTCTTACGTCCATCCATGGTGAAGGTATCAGCTGGTCCAGGACCTGCAAAGCCGGAACAAGAAGTATTGCAGGAAGAACAAGTAACAAATGAAATTTCTCAGGACAGCAAAGAGAATGATGGCAGCACAGAAACAGAGTCTGTTTAAAAGGACAAAACTCTGCCTGGATTCAGTTTTGTACAAGTATATCAGTTTAATCTTCAGGAACACAATGATGGGGTGTAACAGTTGCTCAAGAAATATTCCTGCCCAGTTTCCTTTTAAGGGGAATTATTATTATGAGATTTTGAATTGTGATTTCAGATTTTTATGTCCTTGGCTCCTTGCTTGGCTTCGGTAGAGATGACTAAATTTTCAGAGGTACGGTGTTTCTAATACGACCCCGATTAAGTGCTTGGCACCTGGAGTTGAGAGTATTAGTGTGAACTTTTAAATTAATGTTTTATAATAATGATATAATTTCTTCATCATATTGCATATTATGTATTCTTTGGTTAAGTTAGAAGAAATTCTACTTGATGTACTTCAAGGGTTTTTTAATATAAATTCTGAAAGTTTTCCCCATATGCAAATCCAATATAGATAGATAACTTGCCCGTTAATTGTCTCCACTCAGCTTATAAGATAAACAAAACACCCAGGACGAGTCGGCATTATGATTTGTTTAACATTTCTCTTTTACGTAATTGACCGGTGAAACAAATACCATGTTTTGAAGTAATTGAATATGCGTCAAATATTTGTTGCGTATAATAAGTTATTGTATACAAATTTCTTTAATTCTGTCTTAAAAATATTCAAAAAAACATGGTAATAATCAAATGCATAATTTTTTTAATTAATTGATATATGAATTATTACATTTTAACTAATTGGTAGTGGAAAATATTTGGCTCTTTGTACAATTTGTATGGTAGATTAGTTTCAAAAACTAAGATAGAAAATTAAATAATGTCGTATTAAGACTACGAATAAAATAATAATGTATTTAGACGAAAAATCACAAATTTAAGACAAAAAAATCACAAATAAACCTCAAAATGAAAATTAAATTTGTGTAAAAATTACTTATTTTGGTAAAATAATAGAGTTAAACTTTTTTGGTAAAATAATTTTAAACCGCTAAATGAAATCAAGATTGCATAACTCATCGACAATACATAATATAATTTCATGGGTCTATATCATTAATGTAAATTAATTAATTTTATTTATCTTTCAATCAAATTTTGAATTATCAAACTTCTCTTTTTCATGTAATTGATATCATTAAATTTAAAATGTAATAGTAACAAAAATATTAATTATAGAGATCATCTATTGATCTTGTCATTGTTGTGGAATTGTAGGGGGTGGCATTGAATTCTTCAAATATATTGTAAGATCAGATGTGCACCTAAGAGAGGGGGGGGGGGTGAATTAGGTGTTTGGAAATTTTAGTAGTTTTCAGAATTTTAGTGATCGATTTTTATGCTTAATGATGGTAGATGAAAGAGTAAATAGCAATAAGTAAATGAACACAATAGATTTATCCTGGTTCCCCTTATAACCAAGGGTACATCCAGTCCTCTTGCTCACCACAAGAGATTTCCTTCACTATTGTCAGAATATGTACAAGTCCTCACCCTAGGACCTTTGCTACAATCTTCTAACAAACCTTCTATGATAGAACACTACCATCTTAGATAAAACACTTTAAAGAAAGTACAACTTTCTTTTACAAACACTTGTGATTTGATTAGAGTATAGGAGTAAGAAAGAGGTAGAATGATAACAATCCAAGATTGATTCAAGTACGTTGAGAACCTTAAGGATATGAAAATGATATGCAAGTACTTGAATTTATGAAAATGACTTTGAGAAAAATTCAGAAAAGTTTGTTCAAAGTCTTTAAAGTTGTGTAGTAGGATTGTTGTTTTTGAATCTGAAGTTATGACATATTTATAGTCCATAAACATCTCTTCAGATTCGTGGCCATTGATCCAAGAGGTTTGAGGAAGAATTGCAATGTTTTAGATTTGATTCAGAACTGAAAAAGTGCATTGCTTCCAGTTGTATTCGAATACAGAATAAGTGTATTCGAATACGCCTCTTTGCAACGTTCAAATTTATTCAAATTTAACACTGTGTAGCCGAACACACTTTGATGTAGTCGAATACAGATTGGTTAATTTGGCCACTGACTTGCTGGGTGTATTCGAATACAATAGGATGTAGTCGAATACAGATGAAGGGTTTTAGCTACTGACTTAGCAATTCTTCATCTGTATTCGAATACACCAGGATGTAGCCGAATACAGATGAAGTGTTTTAGCTACTGACTTAGCAATTCTTCATCTGTATTCGAATACATGATGTTGTATTCGAATACACTTTTGCATATTGTTAAAAATATTAATTCTAATACTTTGAAAACAAAAGTTTTGACTTTCAAAAATGTTGTTTATGCATATGTAAGGATGTAAGGTTCTCTTGTATATGATCTTATGGATTGTATCATTTACCTTTACATAAAACATCTATTTTAATTCATCAAAGGATGTTTGGAGACTTTCTTGAAGACTTCTTCTTTTTGAGCGTGGCGTGTCGCTTTGAGCATGATCATCATGTGTCTTTTGTATCATCAAAAACATGTATTTTACATTCTCCCCCTTTTTGATTATGACAAAACCATTTGTTGTGTATTTGATGACTCCCCCGTAATGTATGCGCATCATACTCCCCCGTAAAGTAAGCATACTTCCGTGGTGGACGATCAAGGGAATATGTGTATTGAGTACCTATATTGATAATTGAAAGGACAACAAAATACCATATTTTCTCCCCCTTTTGACATGATCAAAAAGAAGAAGATGAGCAATAAAACAAAATAGAATCATAATAGGCCAAATAAGCATAATATAAGAACCAAACAGGCAAGCAAGCAGAGAAAAGTACATAAGAGTCATAATACAACGCCAAAATGGAACGGAAAGTAGAAGAGAGTACAACATACCAAAACATGAAAGTAAGCATAACCTAAAAAACAAAATGCCAACTAGTCCTAGAAAACGAAATGCAAATCAGTGATGGCCAGGAGGGAGATGAAGATGATCAATCTTGTCGGACAGAATACACATTTCATGAATCAGACTGCTCTGGTTGGTTGCGATGGTGGATTCGATAGTCTGAAAGCGAGTAGCAACCGAAGCAGTGAAATCAGAGAGGCAGGTTTGAAGAGAATCAAGTTTTTCCATAACCACGCGATTGGAGACAAAGTCATCATCAGATGCTGTATCTTCGGCGTCATCATCGTCAGGAGCAGCATCAGTCGCAGCGCCATCAGAAGTAGCAGAAGTTTGTCCAAGATCACTCATATGAATGTACTTCTGAAGCGGTTCGTGCCAAACAATTTTCATACTAGGAAGGACACTTAAATCCAGCAGATTGTCCTTCGTAACAGTATACAAAACCTCCTCAGAGAAGTCCACTTCGAAGTGTTCGAGAATACGAGTGACTTCCTTGGCGTAAGGCAAACCAACAGCCTCTCTGGATGTAAACATAACTGATTTAATGATATATGCCCCAATTGAGAGGAAGACCTTCGAACATAAAGTACATAATCTGGAGTTCAAACTCGGAAATCTGTGAATAGTTACCAGCTTTGGGGACCAAAATATAAGTTAGGAAATAATGAAGCAAACGATAATCAACAGTGAGATTACCAACGCCATATCGTTGCTGAGCAAATTTGGAACCTGCTTGACTACGCTTCTGTTCCATAGTTTGTTTGTTAAACCGACAAAGAGTCACATAAGCATCATATTTGGGAACACCAGCCCATTTACAGAGGTTAGTGGGACTAACTCTCTGTCCTCCACAGGGAATTTTAAAAATGTCACCAATAATGTGTGAATCGAGCACAATACTCTTCCCTTTGACACGAGATTTCAACAGTTTGCCATCCCTAGTTAAATTGCAGTAAAAGACCCTAACTAAATCGGGGTAGATAGGACCTTTGTAACTAATAAACTCTTCCATACGTTGAGCTTTAAGTAAAGCAGGAAATTGAAATGCAGAAAAAGAGTCTAAAGTACCGAATTTTGGGATGATAATGCGTTTGTCAGAGTAGAGTGTGCGAAACCGAGCAGTTTCTTCCGGAGTGTGTAAGAGGCGTGATAAATCCGTGATATTGGTGCTCTTGGTTCGTTTCTTGGAGGGACCCACGCATGCATGCTTAGTTAGAGGTCCTCGTTTGCGTGCGTCCTGAACAGTGTTGGAGACGTTGGACATAATGATTTGAAAGAAATTTGGGGTTTTAGGGTTTCTGCGAAATCTGAATGAAGAAAGGATAGAGATGACCAAAATGGGATTGGGCTCTGAAGTTAATAACAATGGAGTAATTTGTGTAAGGGAAGGGAATTGAAAATTGAGGAAGGAGGCAAACGTGTGAGAATGTATTCGAATACACTTATTCTGAGTAAATGAGCAAAATGCTGTCGTGTCTTTAGATATAACAGAAAAACTGGAAGGTGTAGTCGAATACACTTGAGTGTATTCGAATACAAAATGAAGAATTTTGATTTTGAGTAGTTCTGGGAACAGGCGTAGTCGAATACACTTGGATACCCAGAATGTGTATTCGGCTACAGCTTCTATTTATTTGAAACAGAGAGTAATATATCATATAGAGCATTCTAATTTCTATATATAATCACCAAGATAAGGACAGGTAGGCATAGATAGCTGAGTTCGAATATGCTAACAAGAGAAAAAGCTAATACCTTTGGAATAATGATGTCAAAGTACCTTATATTTAGAGATCATTTTCACTTAAGATGCCGAGTTCTCGTCGTATTTTGTAAAATGAGTCCTTAGGAAGTGGTTTGGTGAAGATGTCGGCAAGTTGATTATGAGTATCCACAAAGGTGACTTCAACATTTCCTTTAAGTACATGATCACGTAGAAAATGATGTCGTATATCAATATGTTTGGTCCGAGAGTGCATGATTGGATTCTTTGAGATATTGATCGCGCTAGTGTTGTCGCATCTTAACAGAATGCATCCGAGATTAAGTCCATAGTCACATAGTTGTTGCTTGAGCCACAGAATTTGAGCACAACAACTTCCTGCTGCTATATATTCTGCTTCAGTAGTACTGAGTGCAACACATGCTTGCTTTTTACATGACCGTGATACGAGTGCATTTCCCAAGACATGACAAGTGCCGCTTGTGCTTTTACGGTCGGTTTTACATCCTGCATAATCTGAATCAGAATATCCAACGAGACTACAAATACTACCTTTCGGATACCATAGTCCTACGTTGATTGTTCCTTTCAAATATTTCATGATTCGTTTGACTGCTACAAGATGTGATTCTTTAGGATCCGCCTGAAATCTTGCACACAAACAAACACTAAACATAATATCTGGCCGGCTGGCCGTTAGATATAATAGAGAGTCAATCATACCTCGATATTTTGAAATGTCTATTGATATACCAGATTCATCTTTATCAACATACGTTCCTGAACCCATTGGAGTAACACTTTCTTTGCAATTTTCCATTTCAAATCTTTTTAGCAATTCTTTGCAATATTTAGCTTGATTGATGAAGATGCCATGCTTAAGTTGTTTGATGTGAAGGCCAAGAAAATAGTTTAATTTTCCCATCATGGACATTTCAAATTCACCTTGCATCATCAATGAGAATTCTTCACATATTTCATTGTTTGTTGAGCCGAATATGATATCGTCAACATAGATTTGGACCAGCAAAGTGTGACCATTATTTCGTTTAATAAATAATGTCTTGTCAACTTTGCCTTTTTCAAAACCTCTTTCACACAGGAAGGCACTCAATCTGTCGTACCAAGCTCTTGGTGCTTGTTTTAGACCATAGAGAGCTTTCCTTAGTTTGAATACATGTGTAGGATTCTTGAAGTCCTCAAAGCCGGGTGGCTGTTTGACATATACTTCTTCATTGATATATCCATTTAGAAAGGCACTTTTCACATCCATCAGAAATAATTCAAAGTTCATAGAACAAGCATAAGCAAGTAGTAAACGTATTGCTTCTAACCTTGCGACTGGGGCAAATGTTTCGTCAAAATCAATTCCTTCTTCTTGATTATATCCTTGGGCGACCAATCTTGCTTTGTTGCGAACAACTATACCGTTTTCGTCAAGTTTATTTTTAAACACCCATTTTGTACCAATTATGTGTTTATTTCCAGGATTGGGAACAAGTTCCCAAACTTCGTTTCTTTCAAATTGGTTAAGCTCTTCTTGCATTGCAAGTATCCATTGATCATCTTTTAGTGCTTCACCAATTTTGGAAGGTTCGATTTGAGAAACAAATGCCATGTTTAAGCATGCATCTTGTAGTTTAAGTCTAGTTGTAACTCCTTTGTTGATATCACCAATAATGTTATCAATTGGATGATCTCGATGGGTTCTCCATTCCTTTGGGAGTTTATCATTTTCCTTTTCAATGTTGACTTCATTGTCTTGACTTGGTTGATCAATTTGATCTTCTTTACTTGGATCACTACTTTCAATGTCATCATCATCATAAGAAATAGCTTTGTCCTCTTTCAAGGGGTTAGTTTCATCAAAAGTTACATGTATTGATTCTTCTACAATTAACGTTCTTTTATTGAAAATTCTAAATGCTTTACTAGATAATGCATAACCAATAAAGATACCTTCATCTGCTTTTTCATCGAATTTTCCAAGATTGTCTTTTCCGTTATTTAGCACAAAACACTTGCATCCAAAGATGTGGAAGTGAGAGATATTGGGCTTTCTGCCTTTGTAGAGTTCATAAGGAGTCTTCTTAAGAATTGGCCGAATGTTTACTCTGTTAGTAACATAGCATGCCGTGTTTACGGCATCTGCCCAAAAGTACTTTGGTAGATTTGAATCACTTAACATAGTTCTTGCAAGTTCTACCAAGGATCTGTTCTTTCTCTCAACAACCCCATTTTGTTGAGGTGTTCTAGGTGCAGAAAAATTGTGGAAAATTCCATTTTCTTCACATAATTCTTCAAATAAGGTATTTTGAAATTCTCTTCCATGATCACTTCTAATTGATACAATTTTGGATAATTGTTCATTTTGGACTAGCTTGGCATAATTTTTAAATGCTTTAAAAGCTTCGTTTTTACTTGCCAAAAACAAGGTCCATGTGTACCTTGAAAAGTCATCAACTATCACTAGTCCATATGAATTTCCACCAAGACTTTTAGTTCTTGATGGACCAAACAAATCCATGTGTATCAATTGAAGTGGTCTTGTAGTTGATATAACATTTATAGCTTTGAAAGAAGTTTTTGTTTGTTTACCTTTTTGACAAGCGTCACATAATTTATCCTTGACAAATTTCATTTTTGGTAATCCGACAACAAGATCATGATTGACTAGTTTGTTTAAATGATCCATGTGGATATGTGCAATTCTTTTATGCCATAGCCATGCATCATTGTTGTCGCTTACCAAAAGACATTTCATTTTCAAGGATAAATCGTCAAGATTAAGTATAAAAATATTCTTGAAACGTTTACCGATAAATTGAATTTCACTTGTTGCTGCATTTTGAATGATGCACTCTTCTTTGTTGAAGACTATCTTGTGTCCTTTGTCACATAGCTGGCTGATGCTTATGAGATTATGCTTTAGTCCTTCAACATACAGAACATCTTCAATTGATGGAGAAGGTGTTGTTCCAACTTTTCCAATACCTAAGATTTTTCCTTTATTATTATCTCTATATACTACATATCCTTTTGATTCAAGGGTCAAGGCTGGAAATTTTGTTATGTCACCCGTCATGTGTTTGGAGCACCCACTATCTAAGTACCACAAATTTGAAGTACTTTCTACGCACACCTACAAAATTGAAATCAAATTTTATTAGGTACCCAAAGTGCTTTGGGTCCTTGGGGGTTAGTTCCTTTTTGACCCATATGCAATGCCCTTTCGGAATGCTAATGTTTCTTACATGACAAGCATTAGGTGTGTGTCCATGAATACCACAATATGAGCAAGTAGGAATTTTACTAATATATGTATGAAGTTTATTTTTAGTAATTTTCTCCTTATATGAATGACCTTTTTGTAAAATTGTAATATTTCCTTGATTGGTTTGAGTACTTGATTTGACAAAAATGGTCTTATTTGTGCTTGGTTTGTCAAATTTAGAAAATCCAATACCACTTTTATCGTTTGAATATCTTTGCATGTTTAGAACATTTTCCAATCCTATATGTCCTTTTTCATATCTTTCAATCACTCTATTTAGTTGAACAATTTTAAATGAGAGGGAATCATATTTGTTGCATGTAAAATTCTGCTTTGATTTTTCAGCATGTTTTTCCATAATGTCAATTTTTTCTTTAAGACATGAAATTTATTTATTTTGTGTTGATACTTGTTTAAGCAGATTTTTACATTCAACAAGAAGTTCCTTTATAGCATTTTGAGCTTCATTGTATTCTATGACTAATTCATTATTATAATGAGGAGTGTTTAAGTTACTAACCTCTTCGTCATCTAAATGGTGTGAAGCCATTAGTGCAACATTAGCACATTCATCACTTTCAGCTTCTGATGATGAACTTATATCATTATCTTCCCATGCTATATATGCTTTCTTGAAGTCTTTTCTTTTACCGGCATTATTCTTGATAAGATTTGGGCAGTCTGCTTTGATATGTCCTTGTTTCCCGCATTCAAAGCACGTGAAATTTTGATTGGAAGTAGAGCTATCTTTCTTTCTGAAGTTCTTCTTTTTGAAACTTCTGTCATTTTTAAGAAATTTACCGAATTTCTTGACAAGGAAGTTAATGTTTTCGTCTTCATCAGAAATTTTGTCCTTGACTACTTCCTTTGATTCGGTCTTTAGAGCAATGTTTTTGCTTTTCTTTTCTTGGGTTTCATTTTGCTCTAATCTTCCAAGTTCAATTTGATGTTCTTGGAGTTTGCCAAATAATGCAGAAAGTGACATTTTGGATAAACTCTTCTTTTCTGATATCGCTGTCACCTTTGGTTGCCACGCCCTAGTTAGTGACCTTAATACTTTCAGATTCAGTTCATCGTTGGAGAAAATCTTTCCAATGGCTGTTAAGTGATTTGTTAAGTGGGAGAATCTTTTCTGCATGTCTAATATAGATTCTCCAAGCTGCATATGAAATAATTCATACTCTTGGGAAAGTGTATTAAGTTTGGATCTTTTTACCTCTACGGTGCCTTCATGGGTTACTTCCAATGTGTCCCATATCTCTTTGGCTGTTTTACAATGAGATACGCGGAAAAATTCATCCATACCTAATGCTGATTGTAAAATATTTTTAGCCTTTTTATCAAACAGCACTTTCCTTTTATCGTCATCGGTCCAGGAATTTTTTATCTTGATTTCTTCCTTGTCATTGATTACTGTTGTTGGGATGTAAGGATCATTTTCGACAGCATCCCATATTTCGTCTCCCTGAGCCTCTAGATATGCTTGCATGCGTATTTTCCAAAAATCATAATGCTCACCGACGAAACATGGTGGTTTGTTGCTGCTGCCACCGTCTCTGAAAACTGGTTGTGCGGAAGCCATGAATTATTGATCTAGGAGTAAGTTACCTTGAACCTGCTCTGATGCCAATTGTAAGATCAGATGTGCACCTAAGAGGGGTGTGAATTAGGTGTTTGGAAATTTTAGTAGTTTTCAGAATTTTAGTGATCGATTTTTATGCTTAATGATGGTAGATGAAATAGTAAATAGCAATAAGTAAATGAACACAGCAGATTTATCCTGGTTCCCCTTATAACCAAGGGTACATCCAGTCCTCTTGCTCACCACAAGAGATTTCCTTCACTATTGTCAGAATATGTACAAGTCCTCACCCTAGGACCTTTGCTACAATCTTCTAACAAACCTTCTATGATAAAACACTACCATCTTAGATAAAACACTTTAAAGAAAGTACAACTTTCTTTTACAAACACTTGTGATTTGATTAGAGTATAGGAGTAAGAAAGAGGTAGAATGATAACAATCCAAGATTGATTCAAGTACGTTGAGAACCTTAAGGATATGAAAATGATATGCAAGTACTTGAATTTATGAAAATGACCTTGAGAAAAATTCAGAAAAGTTTGTTCAAAGTCTTTAAAGTTGTGTAGTAGGATTGTTGTTTTTGAATCTGAAGTTATGACATATTTATAGTCCATAAACATCTCTTCAGATTCGTGGCCATTGATCCAAGAGGTTTGAGGAAGAATTGCAATGTTTTAGATTTGATTCAGAACTGAAAATGTGCATTGCTTCCAGTTGTATTCGAATACAGAATAAGTGTATTCGAATACGCCTCTTTGCAACGTTCAAATTTATTCAAATTTAACACTGTGTAGCCGAATACACTTTGATGTAGTCGAATACAGATTGGTTAATTTGGCCACTGACTTGCTGGGTGTATTCGAATACAATAGGATGTATAGTCGAATACAGATGAAGGGTTTTAGCTACTGACTTAGCAATTCTTCATCTGTATTCGAATACACCAGGATGTAGCCGAATACAGATGAAGTGTTTTAGCTACTGACTTAACAATTCTTCATCTGTATTCGAATACATGATGTTGTATTCGAATACACTTTTGCATATTGTTAAAAATATTAATTCTAATACTTTGAAAACAAAAGTTTTGACTTTCAAAAATGTTGTTTATGCATATGTAAGGATGTAAGGTTCTCTTGTATATGATCTTATGGATTGTATCATTTACCTTTACATAAAACATCTATTTTAATTCATCAAAGGATGTTTGGAGACTTTCTTGAAGACTTCTTCTTTTTAAGCGTGGCGTGTCGCTTTGAGCATGATCATCATGTATCTTTTGTATCATCAAAAACATGTATTTTACATATATATATATATATATATATATATATATATATATATATATATATATATACACGTCCAATGCTGAAGACGCTGCTGCTTAAAGATCATTCAGAATTTCAGATCTGCCTTAGGTTTGGAACATGCTGTTGCTAGCTTTATTTGAATTATCCATATTTTCAATCAGTACCCAAAAAAAAGAAATTGCCACTGAACATTAATTATTTAACACCAAAGAACTGTATAATTGCTTTTAGACCACAGGTAGTGGCGGCACAAAGATGGTGACACTTATACAGAAAAAAATATACATTGTCAATTATTTTTAGTTGTCGTTTTGATACGTATATTAAAAAAGTGTATCAATTTTATTATTTTTAATAATTTTTTGTATTTTCTATTATATTCTTAAATATTTATTATTTCATTTTATATATTTATCTCTATACAATAAATAATTAAAAATATTTTTTCAAAATAATAATTAATACTAATTTAAGTTTTGAAAACGGTGAATAAAAAATTTCTTAAAAGATGACATATAAAAATGAACGGATGGAGATTACTTTTTTAATATTTTTTCACTGCCTAAAGGATTATTATTATTGGCCATATGGTCCTGCTAAGGAATGTTTTTCTTTTTTCCTGGTATACAAAGATGATTATTAATATTATTATGTTACCATAAAGTCATTTTTTTAGTAAACCAGAAAGTCACATTGTTCCTTTAAAAAAGATATATGTAGCACTCCATTGCAATTAAATAAATACTCTGTCATATTCCATGTAGAAAGTTAGCAGTTTAGCAGACTAACAGGTGCGCTGCAGGTTCATGTATATATATGCTACTTCTTTAGTCCAAAAATAATTAACTTGTAAAAAAAATTTATTTATTCTAAAATTATTAATTCTTTCTATTTTTAATATATTTCTTGAATTAATAATATTTATATTATTTTAATTTTTTTATATATTTATGACACTAATAATATACTAAATATAAAAAATTAATTTATTAAAAATAATATTATCTATTTTATTTATATACTTTTTAATATGTGTAAAATAATCAAAATTATTCTATTATTTTCGGGGTAGAGTGTAGTATATATTTTGTGTATATACTTTGTCCACTTATTTATCACTATGTTATGGAGAACTGGTTGTGTCTAGTTTAGACAAAATGTAATAAATTAAACGTATAAGAAAGACAAAATGTCCCCCTCTTCCTATTTTTTGGTTTCTTATGGATGGTATCATATCAATGTATTCAAGAAACTTATTTTTTTAAAAATTTAGTATTTGTTGTGTTTTTTTTTTCCTGGACTTCATATTATATATAAGTTGTTGCATTGGATACAATTTTCGATTCTTGTATAAAAATCTTACATCAAATTTAAAACTATTTGAAATAAAGTGTAGATTTTTTTTTAATTTGATTAAATACAAAAGTTATATCATGCACCCTACAAATAGTTTTTCTTTTATTTTATTTAAATAAATAACATTTACATAAATTTAATTTTTTTTTTTGTCTGTAATTTCGTTGCTCAAACAACATAACATTTTTGTATTTCGTCTTGGTGCATAATTTTTTATTTTTCTGTCCTAGTTCAATATTTATTTAGTTTAAATTAATAAATTAATTTTGATATTTTGTAGATTCAATCAATATTTTAATTAGCATCGTCAATATTACATATTTAGAAACATCTGTATTTTAAAACACTTTAATTTTGTTTTTTATATTTATAAATATGTTGTCATTTTTATTCTAGTAAGTTCTTTAATGTTATGAGTTTATTTATAAATTTATTATTTATTATTTTAATAATTTTATATTTGTATTATTCTTCACGGATGTGTTATATAAAGTTGAATGAATATTAAAAGCTGACCCACATAATAAATGTCAAATTGTCTTTTTCATTATTTGGGGACGGGGTAGTATTGATCCACGTAGCCCGCCGTCTCCACATCCTCGTAGGTTGTAGTTCGTGAACAACTGCTATGGTACTACTAATTATTTTTTAAATTATTTATACATATTTTAAAATCAATAAAGACGTAATTGAAAAAGAAATGAAATCAATAAGTGACATATAAAAATGAAAACAAATTATTATTTTCTTTGTCTTAAAAATAAAAAATTATTTTTATAAGAGATAATTAAAAAAGAAATTAAAAGATAAAGACGTAATTGTTCTGGAAATATAGCTTAAATTCTAGTTGTTGAAAAATTAATATATGAATTTCACTATTAAATTTTTGAAAAAGAAGAAATAATCGATACTTATTAAGTGTTAGGTAATTATGATAATATAAGATAAAAAATAATAATAACAACTACGACGACCGAAATAGCACACAAGTAAAAAAACAAAAGACACATTTGTCAATAACGTCATTCGTGATCTCAATTAGATTGAAATTGAATGCAATGAAGTCACACACTACACTACACAGTACACACTACAAAATTCATATATATCTATCTATATAAATATATATTTGGGAATATTTTATTTTTATATTTTTTTATTTAAATTTTTTTATTAAAATAATACGTTATTTATTTTGATAATAGAATGAAGTTACTGAATTATCACTGTAAAATAAGATAAAATTGTTAAAATAATATATGACGTTATTTATTTTGACACATTTTGTCAACTACATTAATTTTGATGTATTTTTTTTAATATAATTTCACTTTTTTTAATTATTTTTTATTTATTAAATTAATCTTTAATTTTATAAAAAATAAAAGACATGATAGCATCTTCAAGTATGTGACCTCTCAATTTTAAAATTATGTATTGTTTACATGAGACTGTTTACATGAGCTGAAAAATTTTGTTTTAGAGTAATTTTCTTAGATTATGTTAGTAGATCCATAATAAGTAGATATAATATTTTAGTTGTAAGAATTTATTTTAAAAATTGTATAATATTATTTTTTTCGGACAATTCATTATTTATTATAGTATCTTATTCTATTATATAATGTGAAAATTTTTTCGTTATTATCTCAATTGTTATAACAACGTAATTAGACGTTATATTTTTGGACGCATCCGCCGCGATCTTCAAAAGATTAATATATTTTGGTATATAAATTTCAATATAAAATATAATAAAGAGAGTTTTAAATAAAAAGAGGATATAAAATAAATTCAACGTATATTTTATAAAAAAAGAATTAATAGTCTAAAATACGGACTAAACAATTCATATTCAGCGATCTAAAATGTAAATTAAATTCAATTAATTTTAATAAAAGATAATTACATTTTTAAAACAACCCTTTCTTTTTTATTAAACTTGTATGGGAATTTATTTTACCAAATAATATTTTAAGAATAATAGTTTTAAAATAATAATTATAATAAATAATAATACATTTTTAAAACACCTTTCTTTTTATTAAACTTGTGTGAGAATTTGTCTTTATTTTTCTTCTTCTGTAAAATGAGTGATAAAATTTAATAATATCAATATTTGTTAATTGAATTAATTATAATATTCATCGTAATAACATTGATATTTATTAATTGAAATAAAATTTTAAGATTGCATGAAATTTTGTTTTACAAAATAGTATTTTAAGATTAATAATACTAAATTTAATTAAAGTAATTACTGGTTGGGCAGGCATGTAATTATTGAAAGGAAAACGACGAATGTTTTTTGGCAATAATAATATGCATGAATGAAGACAAGTGAAAATGTATTATTTCAACCATATCACGTTTATTCATAACAACTCAATTCTGTTTTCCCTTTTTCTCTGCGTTGCTCTTCTTTCCATCAACTATCATAATAGGCAACGCAACCTCTCACAAAATGGAAAGAGATCTAAAACAGAATCTACTGACAAAATCACAAGAAAATGAAGAAGAAGAAGAAGAAGAGTCACTTGGAAAAAGGGTGTGGAATGAAACAAAGCTTATGTGGGTAGTTGCAGCACCAGCTATTTTCACAAGATTCTCAACTTTTGGTATTCAAGTTATTAGTCAAGCTTTTGTCGGTCATATTGGTTCTAGAGAACTCGCTGCTTTTGCTCTTGTTTTCACTGTTCTCATTAGATTCGCCAATGGTATTCTGGTACTTTTCTTTCTCCATTACTTCATCTTTTTTTATTCTTTTCCTTTTTTTTTTTTACCATCACTTTTTGTGCTTTGCATAAAAGAATGATACTTCTCTGTTTGTTCAAATAAAAGTTAAAAAATTTCTTACCCCTTTTTTGTCTGGTTTGTTATAATTGAATCTTTTGGTGTTAGAGCCGTGACTAGAGATTGTTAAAATGGGGTTGTGTGAGAGAAGCTTATATTTCAAAAGATTACATAAAAATGAAGTAATGGTTGCAACTTTTCCTTTGTATACTTTTGTTTAATCTATACATTGCTAAAATAATAATGGAGAAATTGTACTCAGCTTTTCAACCATTAAGAAGCACACACCTCTATTTTAAAAGAACTCGGAACAGATATATTGGTGAAATTTATGTTTGGATTAAGGGTGAACTTAATAGAATCAAGGTAGATTATCGTATTTTGATAAAAGTTACATTATGGAGTTTCAACAAAATCACGATGTCACTGTGGTTTCGTCAAACTCAAGTGTCAATACAAACATATCAAGAGTTCCATGTTAGATGAGATATGACCCGAAAATAAGTTCTAATAGGACTGATTTCAATTTCACCAACATGGTTGGTTGAAAAAGGAAATGATGTATGTCATTGAATAACAGGGGAGATCAATTTCCCCAAGAATAATTTATCCAGTGAAAATGTTAGTGTTGTATTTTGCAACGACACTTCATATCAGAAACATGTAATGGTATCTAGCATGAGTCACACGAAACCGACACATGTGATTATTACATTCAATATTTCTCATTTTTGTAAACTATTATCAATGTCGACATCGTGATTGACATTCGTTTCGTGCTTCATATGTACTATTACAATTGCCATAACAATGCATGGATAATACTATCATCTACTAATCCAAAATGAACTGTTTGTAAAATGACAACTGTAGTTGGGAATGGCAACTGCATTGGCAACACTATGTGGACAAGCATATGGTGCAAAAGAATATAGCATGATGGGAGTTTATCTTCAAAGATCATGGATAGTTTTATTCATAACAGCACTCACTCTTCTTCCTGTTTTCATCTTCACAACCCCAATTTTGACTCTCTTAGGCCAAGATGAAAGCATAGCACAAGTAGCAGGAACAATTTCTCTTTGGTCAATTCCAGTTATGTTTGCTTTCATTGTCTCATTCACTTGCCAGACATTCCTTCAATCACAAAGCAAGAATACCATCATTGCATTCTTGGCAGCTTTTTCCATTATCATTCATGCATTCCTCTCTTGGCTTTTGACAATGAAATACAAATTTGGGATTGCTGGTGCAATGATTTCAACTTGTTTGGCTTACTGGATTCCAAACATTGGTCAACTTATATTTGTTACATGTGGTTGGTGCCCTCAAACTTGGAAAGGTTTCTCATTTTTAGCATTCAAAGACCTTTGGCCTGTTGTCAAACTTTCCCTTTCAGCTGGTGCCATGTTGTGGTAAGTTCTTTGCCAATGCAATTTTTATTGATAAACTTATTTGGATTTCATTTTTAAGTTTGATTATCTAGATTGCTATTATGTCCTTTATGTTGGTAAGAAATTTTTGTTGCGTATGACTCACAGTTCATGATAAGTGAGCAAGTTGCTAGGGTGGAAGTATTTAAATACAAGTTGTACACTATAAACTCTAATCTTGAATCATAATAGAATGGTACTGCAGTCGGAGACATAGACACAATTGACCGAACTCTGTGATTAAACATCATGTGTACTTTCTTTTGTGTTTATGTATCTTTATTCTTTTGAACTAAGGTTGCTGTTATAACATTTTTTGTGAACAGATATATATGCCTTACTAATTTGAATCTGTTAATAATATTATGCAGTCTTGAGCTGTGGTACAACACAATATTGGTTCTTTTGACAGGGAACATGAAAAATGCAGAGGTTGAAATTGATGCACTATCTATTTGGTAATGCTTCTGCATTGTAACACTTTGTTTTTATTAAAAAAAATTAATGTGTTGTGTTTCTACTTTATGTTATTGGTTTGATGTATAAAAGGCCTTTTCACCTGGCTTACTACTAAAGATCAAATTTTGTTAATGTCAGTCTCAACATCAATGGATGGGAAATGATGATATCACTTGGTTTCATGGCTGCAGCAAGGTAATAATAGCATTGTTCTAATCCCCTCTCTATCTATCATTGATGCAGCCATTTATTTCTCCTATGTTGTATATTTACTTAGGCTTTGAAAATTTACATTTACTTATTGTGCAGCGTTCGAGTATCGAACGAGCTTGGTAAAGGAAGCGCGAAAGCTGCAAAGTTCTCAATCGTAGTGACAGTCCTTACATCATTGGCCATTGGATCCTTTCTGTTTCTGTTTTTCTTATTCTTTAGGGAAAGACTTGCTTATATATTTACCTCAAATAAAGAGGTGGCCGCAGCTGTCGGAGATTTATCGCCTTTGTTATCAATCTCTATACTACTAAACAGTGTTCAACCAGTACTCTCAGGTACTAATTTCCAACATTTTCAATCCTGATTAGTTTTGCATGACTAATGCATATTAATCTTCAATGCTATACTTAACAACAGTTATACATTGAATTTGTCATTTTTGCTTGTGTATATATATATTCATACTTACCAAAGAATACGAAAAATTCTAAACAAAACATGTGATGTGAACAGGAGTGGCTATTGGAGCTGGTTGGCAAAGCATTGTAGCATATGTGAACATAGGTTGTTATTACATCATAGGTATTCCTGTTGGAATTGTGCTTGGTAATGTTATTAATTGGCAAGTCAAGGTAGGCTTTTACAATCCCTCTTCTTGTTTTTTAAATTTCATTTATATCTTTATAATATGCTTCCTTATTAATTGAACAAAGTTTTTCAACTTGTGTAGGGAATTTGGATGGGAATGTTGTTTGGAACATTGATTCAAACTATAGTGCTAATTATAATCACCTACAAAACTAATTGGGATGAACAGGTATTTGAGATTGCCTCCTAATTAGAGTTTAATAATAATTTACGGTGCATAATAATTAAACTCTTGTAGATATTCATTTAACATGATTGTTAAATAATATTTTGCAGGTGAATGTAGCTCGTAATCGCATAAACAAGTGGTCTAAGGTGGAGAGTACTGATCAAGAAAAAAAAACAAAATTAATTGGAACATAGTTTCAGTGATATCAATTGTGTCTTATGCAGTCAATAAATTGATATATAGATAGCAATTGTATGTTTGTCTATTATTAATTGTATGTCTTAAATCAAATTTGAAATGGATTTCTCTCATATAGTTTTGGAATTTAATTTCAAATAGGTCTAATGGTTTTGCTCATAGATCATAGTGATAGAGTTTTGCACACATGTCATTCTGAGTTCTTGTTTGCATAAAATGTGGATTTTTGGTCTTGTTGACGTAAGTAAAAATTTAGATTTAAGAATGACACCACTTTAAGTTCAATGAGCACTTATAATAGAGAAATATATTTATCTCATCTCAAGGAGATTAATAGAGTTCGAATATGCAACATGTTAAATACAAGTTCTGTTATGCTCTACTAGTTCATAAATGCTACATAAGAGGACGAATAAATTTATAATGTTAAGTTGGAAAAACTAATAATATGCTAATCGATAAAAAAATGATACATATACCTTCTTTTCTTTTATTACTATTTTTCATTGTAACAATAAATATTTTTCACTTATACAATATACTAAGCTTTAACATGACGAAAACTAAAATCTATTTATAATAAGAAAATAATATTTAAAATTATACAATTATTTATGTTTTGATACAAAATAAAAATAAAATTACACAATTGCATATTTATTATAGAAAATATTTTACACATACATTTTCCGATGATATTTTGTAATATTATTGCTTAAATCGTCTTTATGAGATGTGATTGAACACAAACATGACAGCTTGATATGAGTTTATTCATCTTTATTATCTTTATTTAACTCTTTCTAATCAATGGACCTTGCATTATATTCATTTTTTAGTCCTTTTGAGTAGTAAATTTTTACATTGATTAGAACAATATTAAATAAAAAAATAATAATGAGAATAATTTATCTACTTACAAATTACAATTTGGTTTTTTGTTTTTATAGCATAAACGTGTTTGAATTGATATTGATAATTCAAAACAAACACAAGTATTTGGTCCCCTTTGGACTCCAAATACTTGAAGAGAATCATAAATTTAAGAAAGTTATTTTTCTCAAACTAACGTTTGGAAGTATATATAAAATAAATATTAAACTTTACAAGTTTATATGCGTATTTTCAAATAATCTATACAATTTAAATATACATATTTAAAAAAATACTACTTTGTTTCAAAATATAAATAAAAAATATTAAAAAAATTAATATATTTAATTTTAAATTTAATTAATATATCAATTTTTTAATTCATTTTTATTTATGTTTTAAATCGGACAGAATATACGAAAACTAACCATTGGTCTATTGAAATAGCAGTGTATTAGCATAGGACATTTTTTTGTCGCGATATGTAATTTAGTCCATTGGAATAGATTATTCATTCCTTTATGGTCGTTTTGTCATCAAATAAAGTTAATTTGTTAGATCTTTAATCAAATAAATAAAGAAACATCACATATCTGACGATGTAATGACTGAGACGATGAATTTAAATTAGTAAACTATCCAACGATTCTCATGATATGATGGCGACAAACCCAAACTATCCAATTGCTTTGGACAAGTTGGATCCCATTAGCTTGCAAAACGACAAACACCTTTTCTTTGTTTCTTTTCTTTCAACTTAAGTATATTATAAAATAAAATTTGAAATTTTTTACTTTCTTTTATGATTAAAGTATGTTATAACATTTCGTTAATAATAATACATTCAATATAATTAGATATATCTACCCACGCGTGAAACGAGGGTTGAAATATCACCTTCTAACCCACTTTCTTCTTTTTTCTTTTACTATTATTGCCCTCACTTTTGTCAACAAAAGTTTTTATAAAAGGTGTGGTCTAAAATCTCTTTCAAAAATTGTGAATAAATTAGTCACAATCGATTAAAATTAATTATATTATGATGAACATAGAATTTTTTTTTTAAAAAAAGTAAAATTTGTGTGATTAATTTTAATTAGTTGTAGTAATTTATTATAATTTTTTAAAGACAATTTAAAATCAACCAAATGTATAAGAAAGTTAGATACATTAGTTAATACTATATTAATCTTCTACTACACATTCAACCAAATCACCCTTATCAAAGTTATTGTATAATTATTAGTTCATTTTTTTTTTTGAAATGAGCTATTATACAAGCTGCTATACGGAAAAAACGTTTGTCATAAATTAATTACTTAAATTTAATATTTTTTTTGAATTTTTTAAAATAAAAATAAAAATAATTATAATATATTAAATATAATTTATTATAAAACTATACAAAAAACAAATATTTATCACTAAAAAATTAATTAAAATTAATGTCATTTTAATATCATCGACATAATATTATTTTATGTCGATGATATTAAAATAAGAACAAGTATAATACATTTACTATAATTTTTTAACACTTCAATTTTTCATGACATAAAAATATACAAGAAACAAATATTTCTCTTAAATCAATTAATTAAATCTAATATTTATTTTTTTTAATTTTTTTTTAAAAATAAGAATAATTATAATATATTAATTATAATTTAATCTAACATCTATATCAAAAAGTCGATACAATATGGAAAAAGAAAATTTACCCCTTAACTTATTTTGCCACGTACACTTTTTTTTAGAGACTTAATTGTATTTATGTGTTGATCCACTATGCTACACTTAATCAATTTTGTTATCCAATTCTCCTAATGCATGTTTAAATGTTGCTTTTCCATACACTTCACCTCATTAATAGAGTCTGACGTTAAACATTTTACTTTTCTTGTTACACACGTTCACAAAACGCAGAACAGGTTCAAGAGGAGCTTATTATTCCTACACGGAATAGATATTTATTATTGAATAATTAGTTAAATTTAATTTTTTATCTTTTAAATTAAATGATAATAATCATATAATATATTTATTTTAAAAATTACACACAGAAAAAATATTTGTTAATAGTTAATTAATTAAATTTTATATTTTTTATATCTCTTAAACAAAAATGAGAATAATTATAATATATTAATTATAATTTATTATAAAAATTATACATGAGACAAATATTTATCACTAATTAATTAAATAAAATGAATGTTTTTTAATATGATCCACGTAACAATGATAACTATATTAACCATAATATTTTCCTACTTCAATTTTTTAACATATTTTTTTTGGAAATGAGTCACTAAACAAACCATTAAAGCGTATAATTGATATAAAGGATAAATATTAATCACTAATTAATTAATTAAATTTAATATTTTTGGATATCTTCTGAATAATAATGTGAATAATTATAACATAGTAATAATAATTTATTATA
>JBBPBQ010020321.1:52949212-52989447 GCA_037974755.1 Cicer yamashitae
TTTCTCTAAATTACTCAACTAATTGAATAGCAACACCATATGTGAATCAACATAACTGAATTTCAAAAGGGACAAAGCAACAATAACGCCCATAAATAAATTATTTTCATAACAGAAACCACATAAACCCTAAAACTGATAAATTTACCGATAGTAAAATTAACTAAAATCACCCCCTTTTACCTCTCAACTGAAACACAACCGAATAATTGCAGATTCGAATCGAAATAATTGATGGGTTGTTAACAACAATACCTGAATTTCAAGGAGTAAAAAATGAGAATCTCTGTACGAAAATGCAAAATATTGGTGTTAGTTTTCTTTTCGTGCTTGATAAGGAAAATAAAGTTAAATAAACAAAAAAAAAAAGAATATAAAAATGAAAGGTGACGTGTTTGTGGTATGTTACCAAATGAACGAACACAGTAGCGTGCTGGAATGGGAAAGCTCCAACGCGTTCTGGGTGTGAAAACTCTTGACTTGTGCCACCGTGAATTACGATTCCATCTTCAGAAAAAATAAATTAAAAGTTTTAATTCTTGCTTATTTATGGAATTTTGTACAATCAAATTCGGCTTTTTCTTTACTCTAAAATTTAGTGTGCGCTGTTTATTATGTGTCACTTTTCTAAATAAACTACCTCCCAACTAAGTATCTAACTGTAATTTATAAGACATTGTAATAATCAATCAAATATATATAATATTAAGAACAGGAATGCGATGATTTATTATTATTATTATTATTATTATTATTATTATTATTATTATTATTATTATTATTATTATTATTATTTAACTAACATTGATATTTTACATTATTATTACAACTAATGCATACAACTAGCAAAAGAATTACTTTCAGAGAAGTGCCAAATATAGATTTTAACATTATGAACTGAAAATTATAAAAGCTCTTGTCTGTTTAGCATGGATTAACTCAGCTCAAATTGGAATCTTTATATTAACTTTTTAGTTTTTTTAATGAACAATAATAACTATAAATGATTGAGAATAATATTAATAATTTTTGTGGTGTAATTGTTATAGTTGATAAAAGTGTTCAATGTGATATTTGAATCATGAAAAGCTCTCTCTCTCACTTAATAAACTAGTTTTTTTTTTTGGATGCTCTTTATGGACTTAAATTGTAACAATGAGTGTTTTCATTGAGTTGAATTACGGAAAAGACTTCTTATAGACTGAATTAAAGTGTCTCATTGAATAATAATAGGTGGGTTAAATCACCAAAAAGGAAATGGCTACAATTGAGTTTGTGCTGGAAGGGGTTGATGTCGATAGAATGAAAATTGTCGTAAATGTCAGTCCTTGAAGAGTGCGACAATATTAAGAGCCTAACTCTTTTTTTTTTTTGCCAAAATATTATGAATTTAACATTGGATAGAGTGTAGTACTTAAGTCATGAGACTCTTAATAATGAAATCTTGGTTGGTTATTGCTGAACAATTATTTCCTAGAAGTGTCAAATGAAAACAGATGTGGAGGCCTTCTCATTTTAAGCACCAACCCATGATTTGGTCATCAAACGAATTTTAGGGACATTAGAATCCAATATCAACATACGTATAGATCTTTCTAGTTCTTTTCTTTCCTTCCAACTTTAGGCCATACTAAAGGGATGTAGCGTATACGTAAAAAATGAAAAAGGGATGTTGCGTATGGATGATTTATAGGTGAAGCATCATTATTCATCGTTAGATGATTATTTTTTAATTAACCCTATATTAGTACTCTATCCAACAACTCTTTGATTCAAAGAATATGATCTATTGACTCAATACTCCAACCAAATTCCCAGTTCGAGTTTTATAAATTTTTTTTTACCAAGAGTTTTATAATGTTTGTTAATTAAAGAAATTCACTAATGATACATGATTGTTTGGGATGCTATTGCTACAGCCTCTCGTAGAAGAGTAGTTCTTTCATCTTTTCAACTTTTTCAATATTCTTGTCAAACAAAAAGGACTAACCCTTTAACAATTTCAGAACTTTCATGAGGTCAAGATTAGTATTACAATTTTGAAATTAGTCAGCAAATATCTACTACAGCTGGTATTTTCAGTGATGTTAACCACCCATTTTGATACTTCACCTTACCATCAACTTTCAGGTAGCATTTTAAGTCAGATGTCACTCATCGCGAGTGGCATTAAATAAAAACTAAGAACTTATTCATATCAACTCTACCAGAGAAAAATGCAAACATAATTTTGCAAGACCTGCATAAGTTTCATCCAATCATGAAAATGTTCAAGAGATAAACAATCGCTTCAGCACCAAATATCCCAAGGCATAGTTTAATACAGTATGTTCATATCCAAACATTAACACTTATTCAAAAGAGTGGATAAATGTCTTGTGTCTACGGAGGTAAGGCACTTTTCTACTTGAAACAAACATCAAGAAAATCTCTCGAACCTTTGCATGAATAAAGACTCTTAAAATATACCATACAGACACTAGCATGCAACTAAAATACCAACGTCCTACTTTCCTCTGTCATTTAGATACTATTCTACATTTACAGCCAACCTCAAGACTGTAGTAAAGCATACTATGAGCACGGTGTCATCTAGAGGTGAATAACATCAGCTGCTAATGTTTACCTCATAGAAAACTTCATGGAAACAAGTGTTTATATACGGATTTGGATTGCTAACGGCTGGCAATCCACACACTCATGTAGCCAATACATCGGTGGTTGTTGAATTGAGATCAAACAATTTAGATTTCAAGTTCGATATTTCAATTTAATAAAATAAACAAAATCTACATTTAAATTTAGACTGTCTAATATCAATCCAACGGCCGTCGACATATTGACTGTATAAATGTGTGGAATTGTCGACAGACAATCCAACAAGGGCATTGTGATGTTTCAGAAAAAATAGTGAAGGCCACACTAGGTACTTTCTTTCAAACAGTAGTTGCACCGGTGAAGTAGATCTCAAGTACCTCTATGATGTCAAAAGCCTACCACCCAGGTCCCAGCATTTACGTTGTACCAAATTAAAAAAGGAAGGGATGTTTAAGGATACAAATAAACTATAGCCAAATTTATATATCTAGTAATTTACATCATTATACAACCTCGGGAAAATCCTCAGCCTACAGCAAATTCCCAGAGGAACAAGCTACAAAGATTTTGCCGCAATGTTGGCTGATTGTCTTTGAACAAAGCTCATTGCCCATAAAACCCAATGCCAGGTGGCCTATAAAATCCTCCTGGCGATGACTGCTGTTGCTGGTGTGCTGGTGGCATTGATAACCCTATTGCAGCATGTGGAGGAAAAGGAGGTAGAGGTGGAGGTGGTAGGTTATTTGATACGTATCCGTAAGGAATTCCTCCATCCATGAAACCAGTTGATTGGACATACTGAGGGGGAAGGGGTGCTGAAGCAAATGCAGCTTGTAATTGATTGGCTTGAGACATGGTTTGCATGTTGGCTGATGGTGCAAGCTGCGGATTTGTTAACGATGGCTGTTGTAAAGTGGCGAAAAAGGAAGAGCTCGCCATATCAGAACTGTTAACATCAGCAACCGGCGATGATTTTTCAATTTTGGGTCTTTTCTCTGGGTTGAAAGTAGGTAATCCTGATGTAAATCCCTTGGAATTTAAGGTACCATTCATGGAGGCAGCTTCTTCGGCTACTAGAGAAGAAAGAACAGATGCAAGCATCTGAGCAGACGATGAAGAGGCAGCGAGCTTAGCAGCAACAGCAGCAGCTGCTGCCTTCTTGTTATCTTCTTCGGTAGTTTGGAAAGGAGAAAATGACATAGGAGGTTGCATAAAAGTAGGCTGAGAAGCAGTGCTGTTTAGTTGAACTGATGGATGTGTGGCATCTGTTGTTTGCTTAAGCCACTTCCTGATACCGGCTGTTTTCTCAATCTGGCCTCGTACAACCTTCACAATAATAAAACCATCAATTTATATGTGTAACATATAGAATCAATTGATACTGATGTCAAACTCAAAACATTTAACCATCAAATAATATGCAGGATCTGTGGCTTCGTCAAAATTTAAAACTTCATTTTTTCAAAACTCAAATTTTCATTTTAAAATTTTCCTTTTTAATATTAAAATTATTTCTTTCCCTCAAATCTTAACTCTCAAAGTCAAAATTAATTTTAATTTTTTTAACATTTCTTTTCAAATCTCCACTCTTTATATTTTCTTTCAAATGTCTATTATTTTACATTAAAATCTGCGCACGAAAAAACCTATTATTCTCTTTACCAAATCTGTATGTTTATTCATTGAAATTTTGAAATATTTATTCCTTAAATATTATGGGATATAACCTCCTCGACACCAGTTCATGTGGGCAGCTCTTTCCAAGACTTTGAGTTTAAGAGAGACCATGTTTCATGAAGGAAATAACGGGCTTGTGAATCAGAGTGCTTTACTAATCCTATTAAGCGTTGGTAGTGGAACATGAAATTGTTCATGTGGTTCACCATGAAAGGAGCACTCCCTACAAATGTCTCTCTGGTGCCACAAGGCTTAACTGAACTCCCAACTTGCACTGCAGTGAGTTCCCAAAGTATTAGCCCAACTGTTTACATAAGGAGTTTTAAGATGGAGGTCAAGGATTCAATCTCTACTTCTAACATTTCCCCTTCCCCCTAACCACTAACGTTTTTCTATTAAAAAAATTACTTGCATGGCAATGAGGATGATCTTATTCACTGCCTGAGGGACTGTGTTTTCAGTTTAGCGACTCTTAAATTTACGGCGGCTTGAACCGAACTCAACCCAAAAGCTTCCCAAGTAATTAGTACTATATAGTGAGCTACCCTGCGTGTGCGTGTATGTAGAGAGATAGAATGAAAAAAAGAGGAGAGGTGAGAGGGGGGAGAGACGAAGCGAAAGAGTCGAAAGAGAAGATGAGAGAGAAATAGGAGGGAGAGAGAATATTTTTGAGTAGAAAATAAAAGAGATGGGAGAAGAGAGAGAAAGAGAGAGGAAACAGCAAGAGATGGGAGAAACTTTTTTTTGAGAGGATATTTCAGTATTTTAAATATGTTGTACTTGGGATAAAAAGTTGTCTCGTGATTTAATGAGGGACACGAATTGTTGTTTTTGTCTAGTCATTTGCCCCTTGTTTGTCCAGTCCTCTGATCCAGTTTTTAAATCAAACATGGTACAATTGGAGTTGTGTTATCGAATCCCCTGTTTTTTAGCATATCAAACACACCCTAAGTTGAAAATTGAATAAAAATTCCCTTTTATTTTGAGGAAATAATTGCTTCACTTTTTTGCAGCTTTCTGAGCATGATTTTGGAAACAAAAGCAAAGATAATTTGAAAAAAAATTATGAACGATACTAGTCAATCAAGATGGCCTTTTTAAGGATACTCATACCATAGTAAGAGGCAACAAACCTTAATTATATTATAATTAGGAAAAAAGGAACAGTGTTACATCAATGGTTAGAGTACGGAGACAGAGATTTAACTTACTAGCAACTGAGCGCGAACAAGCTCTTGCCTTGATTCCTGAAAAGCTTTAGGTTAGTACGTAGTTACCAATTTCAACTTTTTAACAAGTATATTTGTAGAAACAACTGTACTTGTTCCTGCAGTGCATCTTTAAGCTGAGAAAGCAAAGAAGCCCTGGCAGCCTCGGCATTTTCAAGTTGCTCCATATATTGTTTAAGCTCCATTTCCTTTTCATGCAAGTCATTCACCAAAGTGGATCCCAGCTGGTTCCCTGATGCAACCCATGTCAGAGTAACTAAGGTCACTAAAATGATTCATTAACTACTTCGCTATTGCAATAGAAATAGATAAAAGTTATGCTGCTCTGCTTGAAAAACAGAAGAATTAGAAAGTGGAGTTGGCCATGCATGTCTTCAAATGCCCTAGAAAATAAGGGAAGTGTGACTGTGAGTAGCTTTTGATTGGGAATAATGACAACACACCCAGGACAAATCCCTAATCATAATCCATTGCTTCTCTCTGTCAATTCCTCAGGAAGAATAACAGTTTCACATCACTGACTGATGCTCCAAAAAGACATGCTATCCGGACTCAGGTGGACACCACTACTTTAAATGGGAATAATATATTTTACACCCAGCCCATACGAGACTCATTCTTCTAAATCAATCCATATTAGTGTTTCAGTTATGATGACCATCCCACCAATTACATAACTAAAACAATCTTCAAAAAGCCCTGTAGATATTTGTTAGACCTCTCAAAGAAATATTATGCAAGGAAAGGGAACTGAAACTGATTTGGCAGTTTCTGTGCAGTTAATAATTATTAAATAGCAGTTATTTTCTAGTCTGTGTATTTTCTGTTTGTACTAAGAATAAATAATGAAAAGGCAGAACATAGTGGGTTATCCTAGAATTACTGAGTGGTTATTTGGAAAGGGAGAGAGACCCAAGGTTCTCGAATCCTTGGTGGAAACCGTGCAAGTGTAATTTTGTGTATATTGTCTCTGATTTGGGAATCTTTCCCCAGATAATTGTTCAATAAAACAGCTGTTATTCATTTATAAGCCTTATTGGTACAAATTTCTATCAATATTACACCTAAAAAAAATATGTCATCATATAATTGGTGCTACTGCTAAGTAATTTAATCGATTTCCATAATAAAAACAAAATGTTTGCATATGTCAAGTGAGTAGCAGGAAGAATAGATCAAGTCCCTGCAGCAATCCTCTTACCTTGAGCCAATGTATTCTCAACATCTTCCAAGAGTTTAACCACACCATGTACACCAGCATTACACTTATTCAAGGCAGCTTCCTCATTAAGATGTTCATCAAGAACAGAATGAAATGCTGTTAATATTTTTTCTGGCAAACATCCAACAGCCAGTTTCTGCAATGAAGATGACCAAGAAAGGACACACCTCAAAATCAGACATATCAAAACAACAAGGCAACAGACCATCAGACAATGCTGCGCTGCAACTTGCTTACTATTCTCACTGAGTGGGCGTCCCTCTTCAATATCTTGATAGAATCTGAACCTTTTCCATTGCTTGCAGAGCTTGGAAGGGGATTCTTACCCATCAGTTCATCCTTAAGACCCTGACTTCGCGAACCAAAAACCTTCCTCTCCTCCCATATGTCAATCTGGACAATTCAGCACAAGAAACCATTACCAATCCCGTCCAAAACGCGAACCCCAAAAATATTCCACCCAGAAGGAAAGAAAAGAAAAAGCCGGGTTAAAAAATAATTTATTAGTAAGAGCAGTGGCATATGATAAAAAAAGCTCAGAGCACAATCGCCAAATGGCAGTGGCTGATAAAAAATGATTCTCTACAAAATCAGTCATTCACTATTTCTCTCTGGCAGTCGCATATAAAGATGATTCCTTAAAAAAACATATAAATATGATATATGCTTTTACCCACACAAAAAATGATATATGCTGCTGCCAAAATGATTCAAACAAGAAGACACAAAATAGAAGCAACAGATATCTGATAAGTATTCAGGTCCTTGGGGAACCCACCCTTAAAAGCTAGCTATCAAGGGAAAGAATTGAGCCACTTAAATACACCACCGAACATCTCATGCTACTCAATGTGGGACTTGGGCATCCCATAATACCCAAGTCTCTATCATAGCACCGCTCCTAAGAAACAACATCTTGGCGGCTGCACTCTATGGCACATTACTCGGCTTTTGCGGTGTGTAATTTGTACACGTGGATTATATGATGACTCTTCCATTCTCTCATCTCTTTTCCTTCTCAACATTCTTTTTTGTAGTTTGAGAATTCCTTATCCTCCATGTATTGATTTTTTCGGAATATACTAATTACATATATGTGCTGATATGAACAGCAGAACATAGCCAGCCCATTGGAACAGATAAATGAGGAAGAATAAAAGCTATAGAGAGTGGAGAAGCTATTTCAATAGGATAGCCATAGGGACTAATGAAGATTACTTTAGGTCTTTAAAATGCTAGGCATGACAGAATCAGCCATATATGAATAAATTTACATTACCATTAAATTATAGAAAAAAAACAAACATGCACATAGAAGAACCAGCTTGACCCCAGTTCTCCTTCAAAACCTTGAACCATCCACTTACCCGATATAGGATTTGTCTTGTTTTCAAAATATCCCACATGGCACTATATTCTTCCGAATTCAAATAGAATAAAATGGTAGATTATATTATTGTCAAAATCTGTTTCTTTTTTATTATTAAAAATATTCCTCAAGTATAGGGATTCAGTTGTATAGGAGTACTAGTAGGGGATTTAGTTATATATGAGTACTAATAGGGATTTGATTGTATAGTAATCTAGAATATATATATTTGATGTATTGTCAACATATTTTCAATTCAATAAAATATATTTTTACCCTAATTCTTGAGATGGTATCAGAGCTCTCGGTCTTTGGGAGTCTCGCTTCAGCATAAACCTGCTGCCTTCATTGCGGTTTCTTTTTTCCTGAAACCTTCGCCACCTTTATTGTGGCCCTTTTTGCTGCCTTCATTGCAGCAACTTGAGATTTCTTTTTGGCCTGTTTGTTGCCATAGTGTGTTCAATATTCACGTTGTTACTTTTCACGTTCGTTTGACTGCTTACTTCATGCCACCGTCCACACCACAAGACTCTCGCCTCCATTAGATCAGCCGATACCCAAAGCGCCACTGTCAAGGGCCTATTCACGTGCGCCTTCTAGTTCGGCACGTGACATCCACTTGCAACGACATCTCCGGCGTGTGGTGCCATGCGCCGCCTTCTAGACCTCCGTTCACCGCCGTTTTCTACCACATTGTAGATCGGCCATTTCTCGTTTCGTTTTGTTTTGTTTGATAGATCAATCTTTCATCTCTAATATCGGTTGTCTGTTGATTTTACAGATATGGCAGTTAAAGAAAGCAAAAGTGGATTGGTCCGACTCAATGAAGATGAAGTAGAGAAGATTAGATCACTTCTTAGTAAGTTGGAGAAACCAATAGGTACTAGTTCTCTTGTATGTACAAGTACACTTCCTCTTGGTAAGTTTCAATTTTCTTTTGGACTTAATGCTTCAGATACAACCTATAACCAATATTGGATACTGGATTCTGGAGCCACTGACCACATGACACCCTTACCTACACACTTCTCCACTTATTCACCTTGCCCTAGCAACAAGAAAATATCCACAGCAGATAGTACTCTTCAAACTGCAGCAGGTCAAGGAGATGTCCAAATAAACTCATCCATAACTCTAAGAAATGTCCTTCATATTCCTAAATTGTCCACTAGCTTAATTTCCATACAAAAACTAACACAAGACCTATCATGTAATATTTTTTATAACAAATCATGTGTCTTTCAGGACAAGAATTTAGAGAGGACAATTGGTAATACTAGAGGATGGAATGGTCTTTATTACTTGGATAATTAAAATCTTCCTCCAAATCTACTCAGCTATACCAGCTCTTTTTTTTCTAAATCAATAAAGACCAACATGGACAAGGTCATTTTGTACCACTGTCGCCTTGGTCATCCTTCATTTAGAGTTATAAAACAGTTGTTTCCTTCGCTCTTCAAAAAATTAGAGGTAGAAAGTCTTCACTATGAGGTATGTGAGCTTGCTACACAAACGTGTACCTTTTCCAATTAGTAACCAAAGGAGGACATTATTCATGAGTCCTCATGTGTTAAAACACACCAACAAAATGGGATTGATGAGAGGAAAAGCGAGCATTGGTTAGATCAAACTCAAGCTATGTTATTTCAAAATAAAGTTCGCAAGAAATTTTGGGGAGAGGCAGTTTTAACTGCGTCGTATCTCATAAATTGATTACCTTCTAGTGTCCTTCCTTGCCTACAAAACACCAATGGAGGTCGTGTCCTCGTTCTACCCTAATGTGTCCACCAGTAGTAATCTTACTCCCATAATATTTGGATGTGCGTCGTTTGTCCATATCCATAGTGATAGTAGAGGGAAACTTAATCCTAGAGCCATGTATCTTTATCGGGTACTCTTCCACCATCCCAAAAATTGTCTCCCAAGATGTCACCTTCCATGAACAAGAAAGTTTCTTTGGTCAAACTCATCTACAGGGGGAGAATACAAGTAAGGAAGATGAGTCTCTTCTACTTCCTGAGTTGACTCTTGAACCAGAAATTGAGATTGAAATGGATTTTGAAAAAGATAGAAATTAAGGAAATGACAATGTTGAGACTGAAATTGATTTTGAGGAAGATGAAAATGATGACACTAATGTAAGATATAGGAATAATCTAGTATGTACAAGAAGAAACAAAGGTCATTCCTGAATCTATTCACATCCATGACTCCAATTCGACCTTACATGCGGTAATTTCCCTTGACGCTTCAAACTCTAGTGATACAATATACGAGTCTTCCAATGCACAAGAATTAAAATCCAGCACACCGCCAACTTATGATGACCTTCATATCCCAATAGCCCTTAGAAAGAATACGGACATGTACTAATAAACCACTCTACCCTTTATCCAACTACCTATGCTTTGAACAATTTTCACCTACCCATAAAGCATTTCTCACAAGCCTAAACACTACCACTATACCTACGTCTCTATCTGAAGCATTGTCTGACAGGAAATGGAAACAAGCTATGGACTTGAAAATGGAAGCACTGAACAAGAATGGTACTTGGGATTTGGTCCCTCTACCAAATGGAAAGAAACATGTAGGATGCAAATGGGTATACACTATATAAAGTACAAGGCTGATGATCTATTGAGAGGTACAAGGCAAGGTTGGTAGCTAAAGGATTTACTCAAACGTATGGAGTGGATTACTTGGGAACATTTGCTCCAGTTGCAAAAATAAATATCGTCAGGGTGATATTATCTCTAGCAGCTAATTACAGTTGGAACTTGCACCAATTTGATGTAGAAAATGCCTTCCTCCATGAAGATCTAGAGGAAGAGATTTATACGGACTTATCCCCTGGATACACTGAGCATATTGCGCCAACACCGTTTGTAAGCTAAAAAAAGCTCTATATGGGCTTAAACAATCGCCGCGAACGTAGTTTGAGAGGTTTGCTAGAATCACGGTGGGTCTAGGCTTCAAACAAAGCCAAGGAGATCATAACCTCTTTATCAAACACTCAGAATCAGAGGGAGTAACAGTGTTATTAGTATATGTCGACGACATTATAGTGACCGGTGATGACGAAAAAGAGCAATAATTGTTAGGACAACACCTAGCCAAGGAATTTGAGATTAAAACCTTGAGAAAATTGAAATATTTCTTGGGAATTGAAGTGGCTCACTCTAAGAAAGGGATTTTCATATCCCAACAAAAATACATTATAGATCTTTTGCAAGAAACGGGCAAGACAACATGAAAGCCAGCGAGTACACCAATCGATCCAAATTTAAAGTTGGGAAATGCAGAAGAAGACATTGCAGTTGACAAGGAAATGTACCAAAGGTTAGTTGGAAGACTCATATATTTGTCACATACTAGACCTGATGTTGCCTTCTCTGTAAGCCTAGTTAGTCAATTCATGCACCAACAAAGGAGGTACACTTGCAAGCTGCACTCAAAATCGTGCAATATTTGAAAGGAACTCTAGGAAAAGGAATTTTGTTCAGACGAAAAGGAATTTTGTTCAGACGAAATGGAAATGTGGGTCTTGAAACATATACTGATGCTGACTATGCAGGGTCAATTGTAGATAGAAGGTCAACCACAGGATATTGCACTTTCTTATGTGGGAATCTTGTGTCTTGGAAGAGTAAGAAACAAAATGTGGTATCTAGATCCAGTGCTGAAGCAAAATTAAGGGCAATGGCACAAGGGATATATAAGTTACTATGGTTGAAGATCATTTTAGAGGACCTGAAGATAAAGTGGGATGAACCAATGAAACTCTATTGTGATAATAAATCTACTATTAGCATAGCACATAATCCAGTGCAGCATGACAGAACCAAGCATATTGAAGTGACAAACATTTCATCAAAGAAAAACTCGATAGTGGTCTAATTTGCACTCCATATGTGCAACCTTGCAGATCTTCTAACTAAAGGGCTAAACAACAGCTACTTTGAGAACACCTATTCACCAGCTTGAGGGGGAGTGTCAAAATCTATTTCTATTTTATTATTAAAAATATCCCTCAAGTATAGGGATTCGGTTGTATAGGAGTACTAGTAGGGATTAGTTATATGAGTACTAATAGGGATTTGGTTGTATAGTAATCTAGTATATATATATCTGATGTATTGTCAACAGATTTTCAATTCAATAAAATATATTTTTACCCTAATTTTTTAGAATTATATACTTCATGCCCCTTTCCTGCAGATTAAGGGGTGACTTGTGTAACATTGTACCAGTGTTCTCTCCTTAGATTTTAAAATAAGAACTGGAAAAAAGATAAAAAATAATCATGATGAAGATGATGATGAAGTTTTTATTATTAATAAAATTTATATTATAATTATTACTAATGGCCACACCTAGAACGTTAAGGATTTTGCTAAATATATGATGTGCAGGTAATCTCCACCGAAAATAAAACATTAAACCAAAGCACAATATACAAAAGTAGAAAAGTTAACCTTGAAATTTATACTTATTTCAGCCACCATACTAGTTCTATGCTGTGAACTATTCTAACAAAAGGGGAAAATATCCAAAAAAACAGAGGAAGGAAGATATCACCCAGCTAGGCACTCACAATGCTAAAGCATCACAATATAAACATAGTATGAAGACATTGACTACACTAGTTGTATTTCACTCGATTCGCATATTATAACAAGCGAGTTTAAGACTTACAAGTCTGTTCACTGCTTTCCTTCCATGTACATCACCACTTTCATAAACATGCCTGAGAGCTGCTGGAAGAACTTTCCAAAATTCATTGACAAACTCACTACCTTTCCGCCTACTATTTTGCAAGATGTCATTGGCTAAGTTTAAAAAAGAGACACGCTGCTCTTTCTGGGATGCATTGAACAATTTATCCCATATTTCAACTATATCTTTTGCTCTCGTCTGATGAGGAATGCACCAACGGGACAGTGCTGAATGAATGCTTAAGAAATACATATTGCAATAAACCAACTTCACTACTAAATACCCAAAACAAGGGACAGGGGGAACAATGTGATAAAGTAAGATGAAATAGCAATCACATCTAACCAGGTGAATGTACTGCATATTGTTTCAAAGTAGAAATCAAATCAATATGTAAAACAACATTGATCCTTAAAAACTATTCAGCCATGCAGAAAATCGAGAAAAATGATACTTTCATTTCCCAACATTATAAAATGCAACTATCTTATTGGTGATTTTGGTATAGAAACATACCAAAATAACCACCAGACGATTCTGATGCAAAATAATACCTTCAACAAATTATATTCTGTTTGTTTCCTTTAATTTGTTGCTTTCATTGTTTAATAACATTCACTGCCCTTCTGCTCTGTACTTTTCTTCTTTCTCATAATAGAAACTTCTAAAAAAATATGACTTCAAATGTTGCTGAAAAAATTGTGATGACTATGGACGGGGAAAACAGTAGCTAAAAATATATTTGTATCCTGCCATGGTGATTGTGAAGGAAGGACAAAGAAGATACACCCTATAAAATCTTCATAAAATTGGCACAAAAAGTGTTGCTTCAATTGAATAACGAATGAATTGTGCCATATAAAGTTTTATTCACAAGAACGATCTATTGGTACTGTTGGCATCCTGATAATCCAGAAATAACCAAAAGGATAATTGTCATTGAAAACAGAAACAACTTAAAAAGAAAAGAGGGATTAGTACAGGATACATTCAATGCTTTGTTGTGAATTGTTGAGTTTCAACAACTTTTCTGCTAATATCTGTCCGTCAAATACGTCGTTGCTCATACTGCTTTTTGACAAGTTTATATATCTGGGAGATTTCCTATAATTCATATGAATGAGATATCAATTAAAGAAGGGTTTTAATCCATGGCTTGAAACAAAACTGCATTAAAATCAAGTAAATCAATCATGAAGGAAAGCCGATCGGCTTCTTACATTTCCTCCATCTATTTAACAAGAGTTTGACATATTATAACAAAGAAGGCAGGAAATATAAAACAAATATAACAAATGTGTTAAATCATAAGATAAATATGATTTTTATTATGATCTAACTCCGGGGTTTCAACAAAACTCCTAAAGTATACCAAGTTAGAAGGAAGAGATGCTACTATTTGTTTCATATAGTAGCAAACAAAAGAACTCAACACCGAAGTTGTTTTGCATTGATTGACATATATGGAGTACGTAATGTTGTATACCTACTCATTAAGTGAGTATTGGGTACAGAGTATACCCATGGGTACTTGATATAATTATCAGCAGCCAATGCATACCCGGTCAAATGCAATGACCATATAAGACACAAATGCTAGAATTCTGCTCCATTCCAACCAAATACACAAAAGGAATGCATAAACTGCACATTGATGCAAAACTTTAGCTGCCTCGGTGTTTTTAATTTTACCTAATCCTTTTATATGTGATCATAAAAAAATCTCTAAATTATAAAAGGTACAGCCTGTTTTCACCAACACCCAGCCAAAGAAACAAAAACAAATAATTCAGTAAGAAAGTAGTCGCCTTATGATGCACAAACAAAGGCCCAAGTACTTCTCAAGTTGAAACATATCAAAGTAATGACTATTGATAATGCTATTTTGTGGAACCTAGCGCATTACACCTATGGCTATGTATATAACACAAGTGTTTAATGTCCACCATACTATCATTGGTTTCAAATTGCAGGCCACGTTACTTTATGCAGCTGCAATATTACAATTGTGGCAATGTCCACAACCACATCAAATGCACATACTGCAGAACACAAACAATGTTTAGGAGGCAACGTCAAAGAGGGACTGATCTAACATTGACATGACAAAACAATGTAGCAATAGAAACGCCCTCATAAGCTAAAGAACAATAAACTATCCTTTAACATAAGATGCTGTCATAAATTTCTCCAACACCACTTGCACAGCGACTCCCTTCTATACTTGGTATTGTACATCGTATCAAAACAAATAGGCACAATCCTTGAAAACTAGTATTTTATTTCAAAAAAACAGAAGTTGAAATACATATAACTGATATAAGAATTGCTGTTTCATGCTAGAGGCAGTAAGAAAAACAGAAAGATCAGTCCCACCACTTTCCACTGAAAAACTGTTTGGTACTACTGCTCTATCAACCTCAGTGCCAAGAAACGCATCTAGAAAATAACTGTTTCCTACCCAATGATTGTCCTAACTCTAGCAGTCTAATAGGAACAACAGATACCCTTGACATAGCACTGGGGTAATTGTGATGTCTCGAAAGAATAACCGAACAGACATTTACCACATGATCACACGAATTATTAGAAGCTCGTGGTCAAAGATTACCACCAAGAAGAAAAATCGGACATACAGAACAGAAGTTACATAAAAAAATCAACAATCAAAATGTTAAAAAAAACTCTCTAACAATAATATTGTCATCAACAACAAAATGCAAGTAAGATTCCACAAACAACTCCTCCAATCTCAATCAAACAACCCACAAATCATCCAAAAAAACACATCCACAAGGTTAAAATATTATTAATTAATAAAATACCGACATATCTAAATTAAATTGATCCCCAATCAAACGTTAAAAACACCACCTCCTTTTTCAGAATGCAATATGATTTGTCAGTGAATAAATAAATAATAAATACATGTTAAAACAAAAGCAATGCAACTTGTTAGGGTATCGAATTTCCGTAAACTCAATATCCAATTTCCGAATAATATACCGATGAAAAAATGAAACGAAATTATTAGGGTTAAAATTGGTTGGAATGAAGCATGAAGAAAAGTGAGAAGAGAGGCAATGGAAAGTGAATTTCAATTTGGTAAAAATTATTCGGAGGCAACAATATATATGTGTTAGTGAATGATGAAGGAAGAAGAGTGAAGAGGAGAGGTTATTGGTGCATCGATGGATCGAAAGACTTACGAGGTGAATGAAGAGAGGGGAGAAGGTGAACCACCGCTGTGCACGGCCTCCGTCACCGTAGAAGAGACAGGAGCTTCCCAAATTGTTGTGTTTTTTTTTTTTCTTTTTACATAATTTCGTAAGTTATTTTGTATCTTTATTATTATTATTTTTTTAAATGTATTTTTGATTTTAATCCTTCCTTTTAATAAATTTACAATTTTTTATCCTGGATGTTAATTCTTTTTTTACATTTAGTTAAATTTTATTTTAAATTTTAATGTTGATGATACGACAATAAATAAGTGATACAGATAAAAATTTAATTAATGATAAAAAAAATTATGATGATATAGAGTCTTAATATTATTTTTTATCTTTCAAAAAATATAAGGCAAAATAAAAAATTTATTTATTTACAAAAATTATTAAATGATATTTAGTAAATTAAAATTCTACATCATGATATAAATTTTTTTATATACTTAATTTATTGTTACATCATCAATATTTAAAATCCAATTAAGAAGAATCAAATGTTTATTTTCTAAAATAAATGATGAAAAAAATAAAATATTAAAATTATAAATTTATTGAAATAGTAATCAAAACTACATTTTAGTTTAATGGTTAATATTTTTGACTCAAAGATTAATATTATAAATAACACATTATTGGTTTTTTGTTGCGTAAGGAAAAGTAAAAATAATTATAAAAATGTGAAACAACTACACCCAACAAGCTATGGATGTTTATATACCACCTATCAAGTAATTCAAGCTTCGCAGAGAATATGGAAAGCAAAAGTAATTCAAGCCTTGAGAGAGAATACTATGGAAGACTATGATTGGGTCTCTATTACAAGGAGGGCTGGTAATATAATCTCATATAAATTTAATAAGATTATGTCTATTTTAATTAATAAAAAATATTTTAAAAGATATATTGATAATGTCGTTGTAATACCATATTGATTTCGACACACATGGTAGACTTGTGTCCCTTTTTGTTTTTTTAATTACAATGATTGTTGACCATTTTTGAAATGTTTGTAAACAAAGGTTAGATAATAATTGTTTTCATTTTAACGATTTATATATGTTTTCTTAATGTTTTAATGTCTTATCATATACTAGTATGATAATTTTTATTTTATCATATTTATTTATTTATTTAAATATTTGAAATAATAATAAAAAGGAAGAGAAACATCCCTGATATTCCTACCGCCACCGGAGAAACCCTTGGCGAGAAAAAGAAGTAACATAAGAGAATAGAGCCCCACTTCCACAGTTCCAACTGAAAAATGGAGGACAACAGTGGAATGGAGCAAGAGCTACAAGTACAACTGCATAAACTATGCTGCATCAAATCACAGGAAACTCTAAACCACATACTCTCCACTCTCTGGAATACAAGGAAAACCGGTCTTCGCTCTTCCGATAAATCACATTTTCAATCCCTCCTCAACCTTTCTTCACCCTCCGAACTCGACCCTGTAATCTACTATTCAAATTCAAATTCAATTCATGTTAATCCGAAACTCATTTCATTTCACTAATATTATAGGTGTTGGTGTGCCTTCGGTGGCTTATCAGAAAATTCGTTTATCAAAACATGAGCGGTGACGATCTTCTCAAACTGTTTCCTGCTGATCTTCCTCTACACTTGCAAACCATTCTTCTACTTTCCTTCCAAAATAATGGAGATCGCTGGAAGCAAGATTTATCTCAACAAGTAATTCTTTTAATGCTCACTTCTCAATATAGTCATTGGGTTCTAATCAGTGTTGTCAAATAGCAACAGCGCTAAAGCATAGTGGAATTTGAACAAATTGTTATTGTTTCGCGACACACTATTTAGTAGAAAGTATTATGGAATAGCAGCTATTGTAGCATTATAGCCCTATAGCATAGCAGAATTTAACAAACCTCTATTTTCCGCGATCCGCATTTGACAACACTGGTTCTAATTATAATGTGCTTTTCAGTTTATTTTTATAGAAATTTCATGTCAAACATAAATATTAGGGTTTTACGCTAACCTTCAATAACAATTTAGTATTTGACGGCTATATCTAAAATGTGGTTATAATATAGGTTTATATGACATTATGGTGGTTTTTTTTATTGGAGGGTGGTGTAAAACTATATTACAACGTCGGTGCATCTCCTTTAAACTCTTATGAATGAGCATTTTGATTTTAAGGAAATTAGAATTAAAGTTTTAATTCGTCGTGATTTTTGTTACTATATAAAACCGTGGTCAAATGCGACTAATGCAACGATATTTGCAGACTGCAGTTGCGTTACTGTCGTGAAGTTACTAAAAACCTTGATGTAATATTGCGAAGTTACTAAAAACCTTGATGTAATATCGCGACTACGATCCCCGGTTAAAATTTCATATTTCAAAAGATTAATTTAAGCATATTTTCAAAATAATCATGAATGTGATTTTTTATTCCATTTTTTCAAGTTAAACAATTACTATACAAATCTATACAGGTGATTTTTCAATTGAAAAAAAGCTGAAATCCGATGACCAAGTTTAGATTTGGTAATCCCTGGCTATGTGTTCTCATCCTCATCTTATTCTTAGGGAAAGTTTAAATTAGTTTCAGTCTTTAAAAAAACTCTCAATTAAATAAGTTTATGGATCTTCACTAACAAAAAATTTCTAATAAGTTTATAGGTGTTCATAGAGAAGTTAAATGAGAGCTCCTAGAAAAAAATTCAGATGTATGAGCTAATTTCAACTTATATGAGAAACTATTGTATAAAATACTCATAATTACTGGAAGGATCTTTTAGTATTTATTGTTCTATTAGTATTTGTGGAATAGTTAAAGTAATTCAAACTGACTCTTAATAGTTGTAGTTGGATATTATTATTCTTCTCTTGCCCACTCATCTTATCTCTTGTTTTTATGTGTTCAGGATTTGTTGCCAAAGACAATTGTTTCTTATCAGGACAGAACAAATGTCCATCCATCTTTTTCCTCCCCACCATCTTCCTCGATGTCAACGTCTCTGTGGCCACGTCAAGAAGATGACTCTCTTGCCCGGCTGAATTGCGGTGATTTGGGAGTATCAACACCACTTGTTACTGATGTTAATGTGTTCGGACTGCCTGCATGCTTCCCATGTGATATTGCTTCTTCTGAGAACTTGGTGCTTGAGGTGCATTGCTTTTGTAACGTCCTCTTATGTATGATGTATCATTGATTTTGCATTAGCTGCATATCTTCTCTTTCCACTGTTCATTTTTGCTACAACGTCAAATTTCCAAACTACTTTATACAATCTTTTCTTTAAGAGAAGTAACTTGAGTTTCACTAAGGTATGCTTTGCAAAGGTAGATGTATAAGATTGGATATAGCTGAAGGGATTTTATGAAAATGGTTTGATGTTTTGTTTTGTATGGTAAGTTTTATTGAACTGCATAAGTTGGTACAATGCATGGAATTAGAAGAGTTGCAAAAGATCTGGTGCTTCACAAGTTGGAATAAGTTACAGAAAGGATATGGCAGTAGTGTGTTGAAGATAAATGAAGGGGAATTGAAAAATAACTCAGTTAAGATATCCTATAATTAGCAAGGAACCATGAAATGGAAAATGTAGTTGAGTATGGGCTTTGGGTGGCTAGATGGTGCTTAGTTGTGGTAACTGATAACTTCTGTTTTACAGTTTAAGATGTAATGTGGACATGCAAATAGCATGCTTGTCTGACATATTTCAGAAAGTATTTTTTTTCCGTTCTATTTTCTTTTTCTTTCTTTCTTTGTTATAATTCATAAAATAAAATTGTAGGTAAACCTTCCTTACCTCAAATCAATGACTTGGACCATGGAGAATCGCGGCTTATCCCCTGCAGATAAAGTGGCTATAATCAGCCTTAAGGTAATGTGTGGAAAGTAGTTTTTTCACCACTAAATATCTGTGAGTGCTAGAGGTGTCTTCTGTACCGCTGATGCATTTTTTGAAACCATTGCATCATTGCTATTATAAGTTGCTATAGATATCATGTATGATGTATAGTTACTATGAATCAAAAACTGCTTCCTGAGGGGATTCACACACGGTATTCACCAAAATAAAGCAGCTTTCTGAAGCATTTAACAAGTTTCTGTTGATACTGTTTGTGAACCAAAAAATCCTTTATGAAGTACGTAATGCAATCTCGTTAGCAATATCAGATATTTTAAAGGACCACCACAATGTACATGTAATGTTTATCTTTGTGAAAGGATATCCTTGTAATATCTGTTTTGTTTTATAGCTGCATGATTATAGCAAGTCTCCATTAGGTGAAACAGAGGTTAAGTTTCAGCTTACAAGGGATACACTCGAGGCTATGCTGAGATCAATGACATACATCAGTGATCAAATAAATGCTGTAAGACATTCTTTTATATTTATCAGGATTATGATGATTGATCAAAACATAAACCCCAAATTATCAGTTTATCGGAAGTATATTGTTGCAAATGGGGAAGAATATTACACATTTTTTTCTAATTTCAAAATGTGTTTGCTCTGAATTGAAGAGTTAATCATGATATTTGATAATAAAAAGGAAAAGCAGATGACTCCAATAATTATGGGGTAAAATCACAATTTGCCAATAATAAATGAAGATGCCGAGAAACCTATCACTTTTTATATGTTTGCCTTCCAAATATAAACAAACATTTTGAAATCGATTTTTCAGTTATATCTGAAGAAGTTAGTAATGCTATCCAATGATGGATGGATGTTGAAAGTTACAGGACCACTGGAGACCTTTATTCTTAGTCCAATGTAGTTGATATAACTAATGAACTAACTTGCTGGCAAGTGAAAAAAAGATGACTCCACACTTGTCATAACTTCAGTTGGAAGAAATTTCAGGTCCCACATAACTTTTAATGCATGTATTAATGTTTTCCTCTCAGCATATTAGAAAAAAAATTATTCTAGGAAAATGGAAATTACATAAATTGTTTAAAGTTTTGTTCTTTATGCTTTTCAAACAACAGTCTCTAATACTGTATTTGTGTGTCATTTATGTATTTCCTTGCAGGTTGGGACTTCTTCCAGGCCATCAAACAAGAAACAAAGGCAGTAACTTGTTTTCTGGTCATTGGCTTATAAGTTAGGATACTTAATAATATTTAGATAGTATCTCATACCTTTAAAAGATGAAAGTGAAAAATAGAGCTGGTAAAAGAGAACATAGCTCCGGCATACATTGTCGCATTTGACATGTTAAAAATTGATTTTACAAAAAATATGATTCTTTTATGGATGCCGTTGAAGCAAACTCCATGCTTGTTGTAAACAGTTTTTCTCTCATAAAGATTTGTACAAGTGAAGATGTGTTTAAGATGCTTTGTCTTATACCATTTTTGCGACAATGTAATAAAGTAAAAAAAAAATTCATGTATTTTCCCCCCACTTTTTTACTTTTTGCACACCTTGAAAGGCAAAGCAAACTGCATAAAAATCAAAAGTACAAGAAACATAGCCTAAAGCCAAGCATAGGGTTGATAAATGATACAGGAACCATTATCTAACATAACAAGGTTTAGCCAGAAAATTTAGGACTTATGAAAGAAATGCATCAAGTCTTTATAAACAATCCAAATTAAGGATGCATAATTGCTTAACTAATTACTTTTCATATTAGCACTTTGTATAACTATAAGCTTTTAGCTTCTAAATAACTTGAAAAATTTGTTAAAATTAAAATAAGTTAAAAACAACTCATGAATATGTCATAAGTTATATTTATTCATTTATAAGTTATATTTATTCATAGTGTTATGTCAATAAGATAAATCCAAATAAGTCGTAAATTAATTATTTCAAACACAAACTCTTCTGTATGCACCCTAAATCGACAAATTCATCGCCATTCACAAATGAGTGTCCAAATTAATATGGCTGTAGTGATTCACTTGATACAGATGCACACAACCAAAATTTATTACCATAACTACATTTTCTGGTGCTCAATAAACTAAACAGTTCTTATGTAAGATGCAAACAATAAGTAGGAAAAAGAACCCGGAAGCAACTACTTGGTATATACATAAAAACAAATTCAATCACCATTTCTACAATCAAATTATAATGTACAAAAATCCAATTTCTTTTGGACTACACAAAGGGCAACACTGTTGGAAATAAACTCTCACCCTATATATACCAAATTGCTCACACTGAAGGGTAAAATTGAACCAAAAAACTGCAAGCTTCAAGAAATAAAACCAAAATTAATTCTTGAAGAAACCAATCCATCAAAATTATAGAAACCTGACCTGACTACCATTAGCCAAGAGCCCAAGACACGGTGTCGCTGAGGCTAGAAAGAAACTCAAATTCCCATTGCCGAAGAAAAAAAACACTTATAACAACATAAATAAGAAACTTGCAACTCTTTTGTCTTGCTCAAAATCACCTCTCTCGGTATCAATCAGAACTGCTAGAGCTTGAACTGGAACTAGATTTCCTACTGTGAGATTTTTTCTTATTACTAGAGCTGCTGCCGGATGCATTTTCCAATTTATCAACTGGAGTTCTGCTCATTTCTTCAGCGCTGGTTGATGCATCAAAGGATTCATTCAACTTTTCCGAGTCAAATTCATTTGCTTCTATTTTGACTGAAACATCTTCTGTGTCCAAATTTTCTGGCAGCTTCTCTTGATTATCTTTGGAGATTTTGTCTAAAGCAACATCAATATCTTCCAGGGATCTGGCTTCAATAACTTGAAGATCTGAATTAACTTCCACGTGATCTTGAGATTCTTCGCTAACAAGCTGATCCTTAATTGTACTAGGAAGAATGAGATCGTTAACATCAACTCCTTCTTGAAGTTGCTTAAAAGCTAAGTCAATATCTTCAAGCGATCGTGCTTCAAGGACTGGTATGTCCTGCACAACCTCCTCTGTCTTTACATCCTCATCATGCACAATGTCGGTATGAGGTGATGCACCAGCATCACCAACACTAAAATCCCCAACTGCATCCAATTCTGACAAGAATTCCTCGTTGATTTCCTTCATATAATCAAATTCGTTGATATTTTCTTCAGTATTCGGAGACAAGTAGCCCTCTGCTGAAGGAACTAAGTTTTGTTGTGCTTCATTTTGGTCTTCGTCCGAGACTTCCACACAACGCTTATCAACATACGAATCCACTTCACTAGTGGGTGAACGGAATTCAGGGGTATCAGAATGTTCAGAAGTTGCTGAAGAGATATTAGCAGGAGTTTCATCCACCGCATCGTGTAATTCTCCAACTCCATTATTGTATGTGCCAGTATCTGGTGAAGGTTCTGCCTTAATATCATCAGAACTCTGCAGAATGTGAAAAAATTTATGATCAATTTTTTTAGCTTATCTAGATTCTTAGATCAATATCCTCACTTTATATCAAACAAATGAAAAGCCAGCAGAGCTGTTATGAGCATTAGATGAAAACAGATCAAAACAACAGAACAACAAATTAACCGTGCATACAATCATGTGAATGTAGAAATAGTCACAAAGAAAACACAGTTTGAACAATTACTTCTTTAATAGCAACAACTGTACATGGAATTTATGGGAAATTGGAGGAAAATATTTTTTTTTTCTTCTTCCCCCCTATAATGGAGAATTTGAAAGAATATTGAATTAAAAAAGTGTTAGGATGAAATTAAGATGGATAAAAATAGACCTGCATGGAACTATACAGCGGACCTGTTTTTGAGAGTACAACAGTTCCTGAGAATGACAATTTTAAAGGCAAGTACTGGTAAATAGCATGCCAGATCCCGTATAGATTTGAATCAATAATAAGAATTGTCAGAATATGTTCATCTGCTAAGATCAGTTTCTAATCGTAGAGTTTCTTAGAGCCTGTTTACTTTCCATATTTCCAGCATTCATATTCACTTCAACTAATAACTATAAGAGAATAATAAACATCAAATATTTTCCTCACCATTTTCTTTTACGATTTTTTAGAACATATCTATCATTTTCAGAAATTTTGAAAAAGCTAAAACACTGTTTTCATTGTTTCTAAAAATGAATTCTTCCTAGCTTGTCTTCCATCTTCTCGCTATCACAATTGTTTATTACATGAGTCTTCCATCTCCTTGTTAGTAATTTAAAATAAACACAAATTTTAGAAAATAGAAACTGAAAAATGTCTTTAGAAAGTAAACAGGCTCTAAGATTATCTCATAGGATTAATTTGCATATTACTCAGGTAATTCTCGTTGCTTATGTCCTAATTTCCCTTTTTATTTAGGATTGGAAGTCTTATATCCCTATAAATAGAGGTTAGTGTTTATCAATCATATTTCACCATAATTATTATTTTTTTCTTATTCTTTTTCTCTTTCTTTTATCTAAAACTCATAACTTCAACAAGAATATTATTGGTCAGAGGAACAACTACAAAGTTTTCCAGTGTTAAAATTGAATATGAAAATAATACAAAAACTTTTAAAGCTGTATATATCTTTTCCTCATCATGTGATTTTCCTTAAACATATGGAAACTTAAAGCAAAAGAAGTTCAAGGAATGAATTATTTGACTTACCGGACTTTCATCATGATCACTGGAAGATCGTGCATCCACCAATTTATCAGAGCTTGACAGATGGTTCTCCGAGTTAGAGGGAGACTCAACATCAATTTCATGTTGGTTATTGGAGGTGAAAGAAACTGTATTCTGATCCAAGTCTTGGTGGATATCAATGTTACCATGCTCCATGGAACTTGACAAGAAGATTTTATCATGTTCAACTGGAAATATGTGTACCTCATTTGACGAATTTTCCTCTAAATGTTTTGTTTCTTCAGAATGCAAATCAGCAATTGGTGCTTGTCCGGCTACCGGTGAGAACTGTGAATCCCCTGCTGCATGCAAAGATGAACTATTATAAGGTATATGGTGTGCATCAGAAGCCATCGTATCCAGCATTTCATCTTCATCTTCATCTTGTACTGAATCAGACATATCTGCATTATCAAGTCTTGATACTTCATTCGGCAGTGTGTCTTCCTCCACATACTCATTATCTGATAGATGTAACTTTTCAGAAGCCATTTGATAGTTTGAATCTGGAGATTCTACATTGTCTTGATGAAGCATTTCGAAATCAGCAAATATGTTGTTGTCTATATCATGTTCATGAACCAAGCCTGAGACAGTTACACCCTTTTCTGATCCAATATCAGAAGAAAAATTTGAATCCACAGAAATGCGGGCACCAACAAACTCGGCAGTTGTAGATCCATTTTGATCAAGAAAATTTGTTACAACCGCAGGTATCTCCTCTGCAGTAACGTTATGTTGATCTATATCTTCAGATTTCTCAGACCTTGTTTCATTTTTTACTTCCTCATGCAGTTCGTAAGAGGCCGCTTGAGTTTTCTCATGATAAGAAGAGTTATCCTCCAATCTGTCATTGTGCACCTCAGACTCTTCATCAGCAACATCAGCAGAAGTATTGACTGAGACAGGAGGCAATGTCCTCTCAGAAAACTCTGTTGCTGAATCAGAAGACACGGAAGAAAAAGATATGAGCTTTTCTGCTGCAGGTGGACTAGAATCATAAACTGGTTCTACTTGTTGAGTGTCTTCAACCTCGCCACTTAAATGATGGAAGTTCGATTCCTCGACTGAAGCTTGTGTTGAAATTCTAGATTCTGGAACGTGACCATCTTCATGCTGCAAATTTGAAGTTTTTTCAAATTCCTCATCAGGTATGTCATCGATAACTTCTGATCGTGAAGACTGGCTTGATCTGCTGCTGCTCCCCTCAACACTTGGTTCCCTTCTCAAAATTGTTTCCACATCATTGAACTCCTCGTCGATTTCAACCTCTCCCGTTGCAGGATAGAATTCCATCTCAGTAGGATCTTCCACCCCACCCAGCACTATTTCAACTTCGTCATGGGAAACATTTCTCTCCTCAGCTTGTATCATCTCCACAGATTCATTTTCTTCAGAGGATAAGCTTCCGTTATCAGCCTCGTCAGAAACGTGATCCATGTTAGATGTTAACTCTCTCTCCGGAGACAAGTCTCGTTCGCCAGATTTGCTCTCATCCTGATCACCTGAACTCACTGATTCAGTATCTGGAACAGAACTCAACTTAGAATCACTTACTTCACTAGATTGCCTCTGGAAATAGCTTGTTCCCTCCGAAGCCATCCTTTCGGATATAAAGACGGGCTTCCAATTAAAATTGTATCTTTCTTGCTTGGATATCCCCAATACTGACGGTCCCATGCTGAAACTTTCATGCCTCCGAAAAACTGCGTCTTTTTGATTAAACTGTGTGAACTCTTGTTGAAAACTGTCCCCTTTAAGATCAGGTTTTTCTTCATTTGGGTCATATGGAATGTCAAAAGGGTTTCGTCTAGGCTGTAGAATAGATGGAGCGGATCCAGGAATGGGTGGTAATCCCATGGTAGCAAAGGATTCATCAGGGAAATCAAAAGGGTTGCGTCTAATAGAAATAGGTGCAACATTACAGGGAATATCGGCACTATCTAAGTCTATTAGATTCTTTTCAACTATCTTTCTCCTTGCCATTCGCCTAGCAATAAGACTCTCCAATCGCCGATTCCTTTCAAGCTCCAAAGTTCCCAGATCTATGAGATTCTTTTGGTCATCCTCTGTCCACTTGATAGCGGATTTACTTTCATCCTCTTTGCCGCCCTCCATTTCCTCTTCCTCTTCGTCAAAACAGTCTTCTTCCACTTCACCACGGTTTTCAATATCTTCATCTGATTCGCCACTGTCATCATCACTGATCTGAGATTTCTCAGATGCAGCATCAGAATCATCACGGGACAAGCAAGCAGGCTGCGGGGCATCTACGTCTAAAAGTGGGTGGAGCTCATCAAGCATCGGAATGATGTCAGCCATGGAAGCATCCGGTGAAGAACTCTCTGCCTTATCAGATCCCGAATCCTCAGAGTCATCCTCATCACTGTTGTTCTCCACCTGTTTCCAAGATGAACTGGGTGAACAATCTGCATCACCTTCCTTAAAAGAATTAAACTCGCCTCCCAAAGCTTTCCCATCCTCATTTTCAAAAATATCATCATTTACATTTTGAACCATGACATACTGTTTCTCAATAGCTTCATCGTCACTTGAAACAACTTCAGACGTGAGGTTCCCGTCATGAACTTCCTTGCTGTTTCCCAACTCAAAACTATGGAATTCCCTTTCCAAATCCCCTTTTACTTGCTTCTCAGGCTGAACATCCTGCAAGTTTTCGTCATCCAACGCAGAGTCATAAAGCAAACCACGATCTTCCTCAGTCCTGTCATCTTTCTCACCCACCAAACTTTCTTCTTCAATACCACTCTCTTCTATATCACTCCTACGTTCCGAATATCCTCTCACAAAATAGCTCTCATCTCTATCAGAAACAACAGTTTCGCCCTCCAAAAAGGCGGTTTGAAAGGATGAAATGTCATGAGTTGTAACTTTCTCTTCCTTTTCAAACTCAGGCACATTTGTTTGCCCAAAACTGAGAAGGGTCCCAAGCAAAACAGCAGTGCAGACCAAAACAGGAGATGCAGAAACCAAAACAGAAAACAGAAAAGGAAAATATCTGTACAAGAAAAGCAAAAAACCTAAAAAACCCACAAGAAATGGATGATTGCAAGCTGATCTGTAAACCCCTCTGATTGGAATGAAAACAAGTTTCCTAATTTTGATTCCAATCTCAATCGCTGATCCCATGTCCCTCTCTTTTGATAACTCTCCTATAATTCAAACCTGTTTTTGATTCATCCACCATAAACAAAACAAAAGGGTACCCTAAATAAGATCCAGTGATTCATGATCAACAGTTAAGAAAAGCTAAAATAAGAAAGTTTTGATATTTATCAAAATTTAAGCTAAAAACTTACCTCACCACCAATGAATCAAAACGAATCACACAGAACCACAATGATAAATCCAATCCCTGAAAACCAAAACAAAAAAAAAAGATTTTTTTTTTGGGTGAATGATGAATTGATCACTGTATAATCAATTAAGGGAAAAAGGGTGGACGAATATGTAAAAAAAAAATGAAATTTTTGAGATAAATGGCTCACCAGATATGATTGTAGAAACAAGAGAAATCAAAGGGTATGTGAGAATCCTCTTGTTTTCTATGTTTCTTCTTTCGTTTGCTTTATGAGACAAAACATTCGTAAAAGGAGCTGAAAATGTGTGTGTGTGTGTGTTTATGTTATGGCATTGGATATGTGATCTTTGATAGTTTGACAAAAGAGAGTGTGGGGCGGCACGAAAAGAAGAGAAAGAGAAAGATTGAATTGAATGAAAAAAAGAAAAGAAAATGATAGCATACTATCATCACATTATTACGACTATATTCTAATTTTTCTTTTTTTCATTGTTGCTATCTGGAAAGAAACCTTTTACTCTGTCATGTTCTCATGTTGTGAGATCTAAATTGTGGGACATGTCATGGTAATTTTGGTTTAGGGATTCTAGAGTTTCATTCCTATATTCAATTTAATTCATGATGACATTGGTGTTCATGACTCACCTTGGTTGTTTTGTTTAATTAATTTTACTTTTTAGGTAAGAGGAATTCTTTGAGTAAAAAAAGTAAGGGAATTCTAGAGATCAAATTTTCATTGTTTTGACCGATTGAGATTGGGAATACAATTTGATGGCTAATAAATAATAATGTAGGGATATTAACATGAATATAAAGTTTTTACCAAAAAAAAATATGAATAAAACACATCCAACGATTTAATATTTTAGATATATATATATATATATATAGTTGTCAAAAAAATTATTTTAGATATATAATGTATCAAGTTTTTTTTTTAAAATTTTGTTGAGTTTTGTAAGCTGTAGCTTAATTGACAATATCGACATTAATTAGTTGAACATTTTTTACTGTGGCCTGAATTGGAACTCACAATCTTCACTTTGAGTATATAACTTTACCAATGATGTTTAGTATTTTATAATAATAATACTAAATACCTTATTGGATCCTCAACTTATTTTAAAAATTTAATTTAGTCTCATTACTCTAAAATCAATATATTGATCTTTTAACTTATTTTTGTTAATATAAGTTGATTTTTTTCTATAAATAAGACATTAACACCGTTAGTTATTATCTTCTTCAAAATAATTATATAAAAGTGAAGTGATAAGTGATATGATAAAATAATTTTTTTTTATTAAATATCATGATAAAATAGTTTTATAGTGACCGTGTATATTTATTTAAATCCATTCGTAGTACTCATTAATCTCTCTTCATATATTTAATAAAGTGTTAACTTTTTGGGTGAAATAATAACAAGTATTCCAATTCAACTAATTTTTTTATAAAAAATAACAAAAAAAAGTATTAATTAATTAATTAAAAGAAAAAATTGAATAAACATGCATGAATGTTGGTCACGATCATTGCTGCCTCGAGTTTCTGACAATTTTTCTGTTTTTTATTCCATAAAACATGCGATATTGTCAGTGTTTTGTTCTTCCAGGCTGGTGTTGGTGTTGGACCACCTACATATTTACAAGTTAATTTAATAAAATCTTTTAATTCGGTTTCTGATTTTGGACGGCAATGGCAAGTGAAGTCTAAAGTCTTAGTCTACTATCTTTAGTTTTGTTTTTGGACGGCAAGTGAAGTAAGGAAAAGGAAAGAAGATAAATAAGAAAACTTGGTAAAAAAAAATAACTTCTTGGATATCCATAAATAGAGATGTGTATATACATACATATTTCCCAAACTAATAAAACTTTATTCGCTCATTAGAATAGTTGAGGGTAATTGTTAAAAAAAAAAATAGTTGAGGGTAATTTGTATGAGAATCTATTTGTACTAATTAATGATTACATTTATCAGTTAAATGCTTCGTTGCTGAAATATCAGGCCTAGTCAAATTGATGATGCAACTTTTCTGGTACCCGACGCTAACCACACATCACCAACTAACAAATGCATCCAAAGAAAAATTATTTCTTCTGAAATTTGATGCTCCTTAAGAAATCAAAATTAGAAATTTTAAATTAGTCATTAAGAAAAAAAAAATACAATAGATTTGGTTCTTGAAAATTAAAAGGCACTACTTTAGTTATCAAGAATCTCAAATGTCTATTGAATTTGTCTTTTTTTTAAATGATAAATCACGTTAATCTTTTGATCAACATTTGATATTTTTAATAACAAAATAGTAAATATCTATTTTTATTTATAGACTAGTTTGAGCCTTGACTCTAAAAACTCCGTAACTTTTAAAATAAAATAATTAATTTATAAATGTTATAATTTCCAATAAAAAAATTTATATCTATCTATCAACTTCTTAATCACTGTTGTTAGCAAGCAACTGTACTAAACTTTAAAGGGGAACATGTTTTTGTATTTTATTATTTAGGACATAGGTAAATGAAAGAGTGGTGGGTGGTACTTCTCAACAAAGCCTTAGACATTACACACCCACCACAATCCCACTCCACCTTGTAAAGACAGAGGGAGGAAGAAAAAAATAACATTATTTCCTGAGTGCTAGTTGAAATCCTCTTGCCAAAAGAGCCAACTCAAATTTCATCCCACTTTCAGTGAAAAGGTGTATGGCTGCATATATTTACATCTGCTGCTGTGGATAGTGGTTTAATGGGTCATTGGTTGAAAGAAAGGGTGCAGATGTATGATGTATCACTTTAAAACCAACAATACATTGGTTTGGTAAATTTTGGATGAGTAACATAATTGACCCTGCCAGTGCCTAATGCTCTTTTGGTTTAGCTCTTCACTCAATTTTGTTATCATGAACCTCATTTTTTGGTTCATATTCGGAGGAAGGTGTTTGTCCACGTATAGACTCATCATCTTCCTCCAAGTTTGAATAAACCGCTTTATTACCGGGTGAATCATCCTCAGAATCATTACTTGATTGCAGTGATTCATTAACTTCTGAGTTGAAGAAAGTAGGGGTTGAACATGAGCTCAAGAAAGTAGGGGTTGAACAGCCAGAATCAATAAAACCAGTCATCCTTTTGTCGTCTTCTCTCATTTTTTGACCATAAGCTTCAAAGTTCACTCCAGCTGTATTATTCCCGCCAAAACAGGATTCCAGCTTGTCCATGTCAAAGAGTTCTTCCATCATCATTCGGCTCCTTTGGTTGTCAGGGTAAGCAAATGTCACCTTTTTGTAAGTTTTGGGTTCAAGAAATGGTTTCACCATCTGTTCCAAAGAATGCACACTTATCACACCAGAAAACAAATATAACATACAATACAGAAGCTCAATCTCAGAGGTAGAACAAACTTCAGCAGAAAATGAAAGCAACAAACAAAACTATGGCTTGCGTTTCTTCTTATAAATCATAGGACTCTAATCAAACCTGCTACACCACAACTCACTTGAAACTAGTATTATTTCACTGAAGTTGGAATAACATTCTCTCAAATTATATATGACTAAGCAGATTTATATACATATATTACATATATGAATTCCCATCAAGCATATATTTTTGTGTCTTCTTTCGCATAATAGTTTCCATGTAAAATCTTCCCTTTTTATAACAGCAACAATGTAAACTTCAGCAAGTAGCCAAGCAATTGAAAGGTAAACAAAAACATTTTCTCTTTCCATGTCATTATCAATATCACACATCAGTAAGCCAATTTCATCACACACATAAGTCTATATAATAAAATCCAAACCCCTGAAAAGAGAAAAAAAAAAAGTTGGTGATAAAGAAGACGAGGTATTATGATATTGTACCGTCCAAAATGACTCGAACAATTTTGGCGGATTGTACAAGACTGCAAGGCCCAATCTTTCAGGGTAATGATTCTGCAAGACTTGAGCAGTTTCTCGGGTAACCTTTACTGATATGCACGATGTGCTCCACCCTTGAAAATCAATTAGCCAAACCATTTGATCTTGTTTGGAATTTAGATTCCATATGGCATTCTCCAAACAGTAAACAAGGTACTTGATCTGCACAATTGCCGAGCTCGTACTCTATATTGGATAAATAAGGTCTTAGTCAAAGGATTGAATCTTCAATTATATTAACGATGACATCTATAAAACAAGAAGGGTCAAGTACAACCACTCAAAATGAAATTTGAGTGAATTCCATCAAGGTGCTTAGATTACCTGAAGTCCAGCTTTAATAACAAAAACAACCCTTCCTTGCTTGTCCAAGTAATCCGCCCTATATAGCCTTCCCCTGAAAGCTTCCGGAGCTACATCATCCTAATTGTATGTAAAAAATAGAAAATGATCTTTTAGTTGCACTTATCTACTTACAAGTAAGTAACTCATCACTGTTTAAAACAACCTGACCATGGTCAGGGATGTTACTGTAATCGGGTAAACAGAACAAAATCTGGTAGACAGTGTCACAGTGATAAAGCCTCCAAATTTACTTGTTTGTAATGAAAATTAACATTTGCAAAATGATAGATCTGTCCTAGTTACAGCGAGTACATTCCTAAAACTAAAGCTAACTGCTTTGTTTTTGTTGTTCTTCATTAGGTTTGAGTTATATTTATCTAAGTTCCCAATCTCTACGTATTAACCATACCAAAAAGCACATAGAGGACTAGTATATTTAACCAATTTTCACATTTCATAGTTTTTCAAATTGAACTCATATTTTATTGTTTTTCAAAAATAGAGATAAAAAGTAACATTTGATTCATACCCATTGAATCTTCTCAGGCTTGAACTCCAGCCTCCATTTTATGGTGCCTTTTAACATCCTTGCAGCCTTCATAGTATTATAGTTTCGTGCTCTAAGAAACCTTAGCACCGCTGCATCCGAACACATAGCCGGGAACTTATCGGCAATTGGACCAATTATCTTTTTGACTTCTCCAACCTGGAATGAAAAAAGGAAATCAAACATTTTGTCACTTCAAAATCTCTCCAGAAAATGCAATCACTACTCGAAAACAACCTCCTAGCTGAGGAGTAGTTTCCCTGGTCATCCAAATTCAAATAGAAACTAGGAAGAGAACTAATTCTCCTAATTTGATCACAACTGACTTTTGAAAGGTTGGGGATTTTAAGAAAATGTACTCATTGCCTAACAAATAATTTTAATACATGCAAACTTTTGGGTGGAAGCATATCATAGAGACTGCACGTTTAGTCAAATTTAACACTTCAGGTTCTTAAAATAGGGCCAAATTAATGTCTAGTACCTTGGCCTGCTGCTCTTCTGGAGATAAAGTTTTTTCAAACACACGTTCTTTCAATTTCTTAAATGACATCTTTCTTTTCAAATCTTAACCAAGCTAAAACATCCTGAAATATGAAATATGTACAGAATAACGTCATACTTTCAGATGCTTGTTAAGTACATAAAATGAAGTACTGAAACAAAAACAGCATTGCATTACAACTAATTGCTGTTAAATAGACAGTTGCAACATAAACGGTGCTTCGCTGCTCAGTTTGGATAAAAAAATGGCCAAAATCACCATCCCGCTATTTCATCTGCACATGATTAGATTGATGAAGTATTATTTACAATTCACTAAACATACATTGATGATGTTTTACTTAATAGTACTTGCTTATATTCAACTATTGTCTCTTAAGAATAGATAATTTTTTCCTTTGTGTGATAACTACCAAACACAACTGCACAAAGGAGAATAAAACCATCTCCTTCCCCACCCCAACCCCAGTTCCAAGAAGAAGAAAAAAAAAGTTGAAAATAATTTATGGCAACAATAAAGCACCATTATCCCTCTGTTGCCCTCATTTAGGGGAAAGTAGAATAATACAAATAATAAGTTTCATCTTAAACACATCACATAACGAAAATGGTCAAAACAAATAATACATGTAACTACAGAATAACAAAATAGAGGACCATCCATGGCTAATAATAATTCACTGCTTTTGTGGGACAACTGTAGGTTTCATTTGAATGTTGGAAAGTAGAGAAGAGAATAAAGTGAAAAAGAATATGAATGGTTAGACATTTTTTATGCTATAGAGCATTCCTCAAAATAAGTAACCAAGAGTAAGTGGTATTGTTCTTTGTTTCTGATTCTGACACTAATTTACAGTCTATCCCAACCAACCAACCTTCACGAATTCGGATACAGTTACTTACTCTTATTATTTGATATATTGAAAATCTCACTTCTTTATTAGAACATAAAATCACAAGGTTTTACAAGCCTATCCAAATAACATGAATTCAAAAATGTGAAAAATCCTCCTCCCCGAAAAAAAGAACAAAGTTCCCTACCACAACTATCTCACACTTAACAATCTTGGAGAGTTCTGCAATTTGCCAAGAATGAGCAATCGAACCATGACCCAAAATATCATCTATATTTAAATTATTAATTTAAATTATTAATTAATTAACTAGAACTTGAATATGCTCAATTTTTATCATCAGGCAGATAATACACCCCATTGTTTGCATTATCATGCCATTTCATGATTATTCTTCATATCCTAAAATGGCATGACACTAAAGAACCATCTCATTCACTCGAAACACTAACAAATTAGGGTATGTTTGGTTTGAGAAAATGTTTTATTTTCATTTCCTAATAACCTTGTTTTTATTTTGTACAAACCTTTGGAAATAGGTACAAATGAAAACAAAAAGGTTTTTGTTATCAAAATAGTAAACAAAAACAGAAAATATTTTCTCAACTCAATCACCCCAGTACTTAAAACACAAGTTTTACAAATTCCAACCATAGTTATCAGAACACGATTCAATTCACGAATTGCCAAGTTTGAATCATAAATCGTTTCAAATCATATGTTTCAAAAGAACAACATGGAATTGTATGCTACGAATAAAATCATTTGCGATTTATATGACACAATAGGAATAGTCTAACCACGTGATTTGTGTGACTATCATTAACAACTATGATTGATTCCAACAAGGGGATGAATAAATAAATAAACACAATTCAATTTCAGACACTAAATAAATAAACACGTGATTTCAGACAAAAACCTACCAACTGAAACTCAATAAATTTCATAACCAACGTGCAACATCACAAAATGAATCGAATAATAATAAATTTTTGTAGGCAAATTAGTAATCCAATTATTATTATGACATAAATAAACATTAATGTTAACTTCCATTAAAAGAATGATGATGATGATTAGAATGGAATAGAAGAATCAAACCGGCTGTTTAGGAAAAGACGAAGCCGAGAAGATTGAAGAGAAGATCAGATAGAAAAGATGAACAACATTTTCTTGTTGTTGAAGGAAATAATAAGAGAAGGAGGGTGATATGAAGAAAGAGAGGAGATGGGGAAAAACACGTGGCATAAACGGAGAACCATGAGGACGTTACGTAACCACTGGAATGGAAATGCGGGAAAATTAAATTAAGGTGTTATTATGAGCAAAAAGATGAAACTTTAACTGGCAAATTATAATTATGTCAAATTTTTTATATTGTCGTTACGATCATAGACATCATCATGTAGTAAAAGTCAAACATTGATTTAAGATCGACTAATAGTGTAAAAAAAACTTACCCTCACAGTTTACATAAATTAAATCCAAAAGGTAAGTTAAAGTAATATAATTTGAAAACCAAATGTGAATTAAAGTAATATATTTTAAAAAATATCAATACATGCGTAAAATAAATAAATTTATTAGAATCAACGGAGTTAGACGGCTACGATATGTTGAATTTGAGTTTGAATATCTGTTGAAAGAAATATTTATATTTTGTGACTTACGTGCCTTAAAAATGTCAGACTACAGGGCACATAATAAGCTTTTTAGGCCTATTAGGCTGCCTTATTTAAATAAATATAAATAATATTTTTTTACTACTATAATCATTATATTAAATTTTGATCTTTTTGTTGTATATATTCAACTTTTAGTAATTTACATATATTAACCTTATTTAGTTTGACATATTTAAATGCATTATTATAAAATATAATTTAAGTATGATATATAAATATAAAGTCATATTCTTCAAAATGTGATGTTAAATATCAAAATAGAACTTAATTTTATTGACATATTAACTCGCTAATCTATTTAAATATATGTTTGATTACTTATTCAAAAATGTTAAAATGAAATAAGTTTTTAAGTAAGCTAACAGGCCCAAACTTCTATCAAGGCCAGACTCAGGCCTAAAAATGTGATGCCTATGACAGGCCATAAGCCGGGCTTAGGCTTTGAATATTTTGACAGGTCAGGCTTAGGCTTAGCAAAGTCTAGCTCAGTCTAGCCTATTCCCATCCCTAATTACAAGGAAACCTATAAAATAAAATAAAAAAAACGTATTACACAAACTATTTACTTATCATATATTAAAATAGTCCCACAAGTCATTATATTGTCATTTCATTGTCAAATTTGTACATAGATCTATTTTTGCCAAGTCAATTATATGCTTCTATGTCACTCCAATTTTACAGCTCTATTTATAGTTCTTCTATATGCTTATACATTCATTCTCCTTTAATTTTGTAATCGATTTGCATTAATATCAATAATACCACATTTATTTAGCAAGTGATGATACAACCATCGTATATTTTTCCTTCCTTCTGTACTATTTTCCATTTTTAAATACTTTTTTGCTAAACGTTTCAATAAATATTTGGCATGTGATAGTTCATAGTTGATTGATATTCTTCAACACTTACTAGAAGTTATGTCTTAATATCTGTTAAATGGTATTGTGCATATTCCTCTCTAGAGACCTTCATTATTCATCCTTTTGGTGCGACCATTATCATTATTGAGTACGACAAATGATTTTTTTAGACTTAATTATAGTTTTAGTCCCCTTATTTTTACATATTCACGAAATTGATCCCCCTATTTTAAAAGTCAACAGTTTTGGTCTCTCCCTCTGATTTTTTAACTAAAATATGATGGCGTGAGATGCTTCAAATAACGTGACATATGATACGCCTATGAAATTGGAATAAAACGCCGTAAAATTTAGCTTTCAACATCGGAAATTTTTCATATTTTTAATTTAGTTTATGACATATGAATAATTAATACATCTAGATGGTTCTATATCATAGAATTGTATGTCACATCATTAAAAATATGTCAAATCTTCATTTTTTTTAGTTCAAAAATATGAAGGATGGATCAAAATTGTCGACTTTTAAAATAGAAGGATCAATTTCGTGAATTGGTTATAATAGAGGGACCAAAACTGTAATTAAGCATTTTTATTAATTATTTGATTTTTTATTTATTTATTTTGTGATTTTTTCTCTTCTCATTTTTATTTATTTATATTTATTTCGTCTACCCACCTATATAAATATCATAATCTATAAATTTTATAAAAATAAATTATTTATGTGGTCAAAAAATGGTGAATATGAAGTAGCTAAAATATCACTAGAAGGGGAGTTGAATAGAGATATTGGAGTTTTTAAAATTTTCTTTTAAAGTTGTATCCTTTACGAGAGGATAAAAGTCAGAGGATAGAAATTTAAAACTTTAATTGACAGTTAAGTAAATAAAGAGGAGAGAGTATAGAAAATAACACACCCAATTTTATATTGGTTCACCCAATGTATGCTACGTTTAGTCCTCACAAACTTGTGAGTTTTCACTATAGCTCAAATGGTATGTCCTCTTTACGGACCTCTTTTTCATAGTGTATATTCTTAGCCTCACCAAGCTTACAATTCTGTTTTCTTTCAGATTACAAATATTACCAAGTGTATAATAACTTGGAAGATACAAAATAAATTATTTGTGATGATTGTTGTTGAGACAAAATCTCAATTTAATGTTTTGATGAAAACAAACAAAAAGTTAATTAAGAATGTTAATTATGATTCTAAATGTTATGTTAATTTAACTTGTGCTTTTGAGTGTATTAATTTAAAGATAGGATTTAAACAAAGCAAAAAAATCAGCATAGAAAGGCAAGAAACTGAACAGACAAGAATGGAGAACATTCTTAACAAAAGCTGGAAAACGGAGAATGTTCTCCAGTTTCAAGAATGATCATCACAGCTCCAAAACCAATCAATCTCCACTAGTTTGAAGAAGATTCTGCCTCTGTATTTCATGCTGATGTTATCAGTACTTGGCAAGGAACAAGTAGAAATCATTCTAGTCAAAGAAGGCATTCGAATCACTAAGTTAAAAGGTCATGAATCAAGCAAAATAAAACGAGTTGTAACTTTCTCCAGCCTAAATTGCCAAGAAAGTTAATTCAAGACTGAACCTCAAGATTGATCATCCATATCCAAATAGTTCAGAACACTAACAGACCAGATTGATTATCAATCTCCGTTTCTGCAGAATCAATCTCCGTTTCTGCAAAATCAATCTCCTTATTTCTGCAGAACTTCATCACTACTCTCTAAACTGCTTTGGACAGAATCAAGTCTCCAGATCAAAGATATATCATCAACAAATATATCTGAAGCTTAAAAGATCATTAAACACGAAGGCAATATGATCAAGAATGAATAAAACAGCCCAGTCAAACAAATTTCAAAACTGTTCAAAGGCTTGAATATTTTTATTCATATAAATTGGTCTTTGGTCAAAACTGACAGAGCACTACCAACAGCTCTTTTGACCATTATTAAATGCCCGTAAAACACCTATAAAAGGAAGGTCAAGCTCAAGGAAAAATCAGAGCTTCAAGTACTAAGCAATTCATTACTCATTTCAATCATACTTGAATTTCTCTCACTCACATACATTGAATCAGTTCTGATTTTTCCCATTCGATTCCTAGAATCACTCTCGTGTATTTCTCTGTCAAAGGATCAGATCTCAAACAAGAGTTGAGACATCTCAGATTCTAACAAAAACAATCTCATCATTATTATAAAACTCGAACTATAAGAGTTAGTATAGTTTGGGTAGATTGTAAGAAATCCTATCAAGGTTGATAGGTGACCTAATTGAACTCCTTTCTGGGTGGAAAGATTTTAAATTTGTAACAGATGAAGGTTGATCTGAGCTAGGTGCTGTAAAACCAAGAAGGTTCTTTGTTTTGAACACTTAGTGGAAAATCTCACAGTTGTGAGGACTGGACGTAGCCCGAGTTGGGTAAACCAGGATATATCCTTGTGTGGTATCTCTTCCCTTATCTATTTACTTTCAGTCTGATTGATTATCAAGTTAAATACATAAACTGAATTACTGATTTTAACTAACCAAGAACGTTCTCCGTTTTCTGGTTAAAACCAAGAACGTTCTATGTTTTCTGTTTTCACAACCAAGATCAATCTTGAGTTAAATTCTTAACTTTTTTCATGAATTTTTAAATAGGAACATTTACAATTCAAACCCCCCCTTCCTTGCAAATCGACATTGCAACTTCAATCGTATGATCTTTCTCTTTACAAGAACTTTCTAAGAGGGTATTCTTCAAGATATAGTTTAGGAATAGAAAGTGTAAAGAGAGGATGAGAATGATCTTCTAAGCTTTGAGAAATATTCTTTGTATGAGTAGTTGTTGTCTTGTGAACTGAAGAGATTACTTCCTTTTTATAGAGTTTATGAATCTCTATCCATGAAGAAAAAGAGTGAAATGACCGTTGGAGACTTGATCAAATGTCCAAGGTTCTTGGTCTGATTTACAAGAATGTCATTCAGTTGTCCTTGACACATATGAGCTTTAGGAGGATGAGATTGCAGTTCATCCTCAGATAAGAGGTTTAATCTTTCTCGAAATTCGGACATGAGCTGTATTTTCCCTTTTTATTTTTCTAAGACTTTTAGAATCCTTCTTTTCTGGTTAGGTACAACCTTTTTCATTTTTGACTATTCCTTATGTACGAGGATGAATAAGATTAGCATATTATCCTCTTATCGTTAACCTCTGGCTTGTATCCTCTTCTTCTTTGTTTCTCTTATATTTGTTTGTCCACAATTTTATCTTCTCTTTATTTTAACTTAGATTCATTGTTTCTATGATAACGTATCTTCTCTTCCTTAAAGGTCATCCTCATTTGAAGATTCATCCTATGAATATCTATCCTCTAGTTCAGATAACATGTTGGCTTAAATCAAAATTTTCTTCTTTTAATCAAAATGATGAGAACTCTGTTTTCTAATTTGAATACACTCAAGAGTATAGATTGTTGGAACAATGAATAATGCGCAGCGGGTAAAAAGGAGAAGAAGAAAGAAAACGATTTGCAGAAAAAAAAAAAAAAAAAAAAAAAAAAAAAAAAAAAAAAAAAA
>JBBPBQ010020321.1:52989796-53038816 GCA_037974755.1 Cicer yamashitae
AAAAAAAAACAGATTGGTCTGTCAGTCCAGGATTGATCTTCTTGTTAATCCAAGATCGATCCTGGATCAATCCTCACAGCAAAAACTTGTTATTCACTTACTGTCAAAAATTACATAAATGCACATACAAGTTGTTAGTTATATAGGCCTGTTATATTATGATGCAAGGCAACTAACTAACTAACTATAACAACTCTCTAAACATGACAGTTATGGATTAAACTCAACACTTCCCCTTAATTCATAACTGTTGAACACTTATAACACCAAGCTTCTTTCTCAAAAACTCAAATCTGTCAAGCTTCAGGGCCTTTGTAAAACCATCTGCTAGCTGCACTTCAGTTGGGCAATATTGCACCTCAATCATTCCATTCTTCACTTGCTCTCTAATGAAATGGAACCTTGTATCAATATATTTACTTCTGCCATGTGAGATTGGATTTTTAGCAAGGCTGATTGCTGACTTGTTATCAATTCTGAGTTTAAGAGGCTTCATCACTTCACACCTTAGTTCCTTCATCACTGAATCCAACCATATTGCTTGACAAGTTGCAAATGTTCCTGCAATATATTCTGCCTCGCAAGATGAAAGTGCAGTCACTGGTTGCTTCTTTGTACACCAAGATATGGCTGCTTCATTGAACTTGAAAACATAACCAGATGTACTCCTTCTATCTGTGATGTCTCCACACCAATCACTATCCGAGTATCCAATGAATTCACTTCCTTCACCTTGGCTGCCATTAGGGAATAGCAGACCAAACTCCTTTGTGCCTTTTACATACCTAAGTATTCTTTTTGCAGCTATCAAGTGAGTCTTCCTTGGATCATTCATGAATTTGCTAATTACACTGACTGAGTAGCATATGTCAGGTCTGCTGTTGCACAAATATCGCAGTGAACCAACCATTTGTCTGAACATTGTTGGATCAACCCTTTCTTCCTCACTGCACTCATCAATCTTTGAGCTTGTCTCTGATGGATTTGAAACTGAATTGCAGCTATTCATTTCAAATTTTTTCAGCAATTCTCCTATATACTTCTGCTGATGCATTACTGTTCCTGTTTTCAACTTCAGAAATTTCATTCCTAGGAAGAATGAGAGTTCACCTAGATCAGTCATTTCGAATTCAGATTTCAGCTTGTTTTTCACCCTTTCAATCTCTGATGCTTTGCTTCCAGTAATAAGCAAATCATCCACATATAAACAGATTATCATTGTTTCTTCTGCACTTGAATTCTGCACATATACACCACACTCTACTGCACACTTTGTGAAGCCTATCTGAATTAGGAACTGATCAATCCTCTTATTCCAGGCTCTAGGGGCCTGCTTCAAACCATACAAAGCTTTATGGAGTCTATACACCATGTTTTCCTTGCCTTGTATTTCAAATCCAGGAGGCTGTGACACAAACACAATCTCTTCAATTGGACCATTTAGAAAGGCTGATTTTACATCCAAATGGTAGAGTGACCACCTTCTCTTGCAAGCTAGAGCCACCACTAATCTTATAGTCTCAAGCCTTGCAAGTGGAGCAAACACTTCATTGTAATCAATACCATGTTTTTGTAGGAATCCTTTAGCTACCAGTCTGGCCTTATGTTTTGAAATTTTCCCATCAAGATTGATCTTCAGTTTGAAGACCTACTTCACATCAATCTTCCTTTTCTTGTCTGGCAGGTTAACTAGTTCCCATGTTTGATTCTTCTCAATTGATTGGAGTTCTTCCATCATAGCTTTCCTCTATACATATTTCTTCAATGCTTCTTCATAATTGAGAGGTTCAGAGTCTGCCAATAATGCAAAGTGAATGATATCACCTTCATCATTTACTGCATTATCAGAAATTAATTCACAATCATTCAGCCTGCTTGGAATTTGTCTGATTCTTTGAGGTCTCACTGCTGCTGCCACTTCTTCTGGTTCACCTGCATCATTATTGATCACTTCTTCATCCTCTGATTCATCACTGGAATCAGGATAAATGCAGCCTTGTTGATTCTCTTCGCTGTACACTGGTTCCTCTTCCCATTTCCACTTCTCAGCCTCATTCACAATTACATCCCTACTGATATGCACCTTTTGTGTTACAGGATTATGAAGCTTATAGGCACCTGTGGGATGATATCCTATAAGTATCATAATCTCACTTTTATCTTCAAGTTTGCTTCTCCTAACATCTGGTACATGCTTATAGCACAATGAGCCAAAAACCTTGCAATGCTTCACACTTGGCTTTCTGCCACACCAAGCTTCCTCTGGAACCTTCTGATTTAGCTTCTTTGTAGGGCATTTGTTTAAGATATAAGCAGCTGCAGTGACTGCTTCACCCCAGAAATTGTGTGGTAGGTTTTTCTGCTTGATCATGCTTTTTGCCATATTCAATAGGGTTCTGTTTCTTCTCTCAGCAAGTCCATTGTGCTGAGGTGTATATGGAGCTGTCACTTCATGCACAATACCTTGATTGACACAGAAATCTTCAAATTCTTTTGAGGTGTATTCTCCTCCACCATCAGTTCTCAAGATCTTAATTGATTGGTCACTTTCTTTTTCAATTAAGCTCTTGAATTTTCTGAATACCTCTAATGCTTCACTCTTAAGCTTGATTGTATACAGCCACATCATTCTTGTAAATTCATCAACAAAAGTGATGAAGTATCTGCTTCCCCCCAATGAAGATACTTCAAAAGGACCACATATATCAGAGTGGACCATTTGCAGTGCTGCAGTAGCTCTTTTAGGTGCTTCAGACACAAATGGGAACCTGCTTTGCTTACTTTTCACACATACTTCACAAATAGTTTTTCTGTCATTCAGCTTTGGCAGCCCATACACCAGTTCTTTGGAATTCAAATCACTAAGACTTCTAAAGTTTAGATGACCATACCTCTTGTGCCATAAGCCTTCAACATCTTCACTAATTGCTGCAGACATACACATCATTTTCTCACTTGAAATGTTGCACCTGTAGGTTCTATTTTGTGACATGTTTGATTTGAGCACCAAATTCTTCTTTGCATCAAACAGCTTCAAGGAGTCACCATCCATAGTCACTGAGAATCCCTTCTCCACCAATTGACCAATGCTCATGAGATTACACTTCATCTAAGGAACATACATCACATCTGCAATAATGATTTTTCTGCCATCATTGCTTTTGATCACTATATTTCCACTACCTTCAGCCATCAAGTTTCTGTTGTCAGCCAGTTTTATGCTTGTTTTCTTGCTAGCATCAAAGCTTGTCAACCATTCTCTATGTGATGTCATGTGGTTTGAGCATCCAGAGTCAAGAAACCACTCTTCATTCTTGATCTTCTCATCATTGGTAGTAGCCATCATCAACACTGTACTGGAATCATCTCCATGAGCCAGATTTGCTTCTTCATCATCCTTTTGATCTTTCTTGAACCAACATTCATCTGCAAAGTGCCCATATTTCTCACAGTTGAAGCATTGTACCTTACTTTTGTCAAAATCCTTCTTCTTGTTCTGACTTTTGCCAAAACCCCCTTTCTTTGAAGATTCAGCTTTGTCTTCAATCTTGTTCTTACCATTGTTGGACCAATTTGCTATTCTCTTTCCCTTTTTCTTGAAATCCTTCTGATTTCCCTCCTTCTTGGTAGTTTGAACTTGAAATGCTTGTTGAACTGATCTTTCAGAATTTCTATCAAACACCAGGAGCTCATGTGCTTCCAATGAATTTTGCAGCTCTTCAATTTTCATAGTCTTCACATCCTTTGCTTCTTGAATGGCTACCACTATGAAATCGAATTTTGGACTTAAAGATCTCATCACTTTTTCTACCACCATCTGATCTGTAATGTTCTCCCCACAAGTTCTCATTTGATTAACTATGGCTGTTAATTTTGAGAAGTAATCACTTACTTTATGATCTGTTTCCATCTGCATCATCTCATACTTTCTTCTATAGGATTGTAGCTTCACTTGCTTCACCTTTTCTCCACCAGTGTGATAGTTTTCTAAGATGTCCCATGCTTCTTTGGATCTTGTGGCTTTCGAAATCTTCTCAAAATGTTGGTTGTCAACATTCTGTTGAATGTAGAACAAGGCTTTGCAGTCCTTCTTCTTGGCTTCCTTGAATGCATTCCTCTGTGCATCAGTTGGATTCTCTACCAAGTCCTCATAGCCATCCTGCACAATTTCACTCACTTCTTGTGCTCCAAATAAAGATTTCATCAATGCACTCCATCGATCCCAGTTCTTGCCATCAAGAACCAGAATATGTGATCCAAAACCATTGCTATTCATTATGCCTATCAAGAATCTATCACTCTGTGTTTCCCTTGATTGTTCCTCTCACTTTTCACTCGTGTTTCCCTTGATTTTAACCCAGCTCTAGATGCCAATTGTTGGAACAATGAATAATGCGCAGCGGGTAAAAAGGAGAAGAAGAAAGAAAACGATTTGCAGAAAAAAAAAAAAAAAAAAAAAATAGATTGGTCTATCAGTCCAGGATTGATCTTCTTGTTAATCCAAGATCGATCCTGGATCAATCCTCACAGCAAAAACTTGTTATTCACTTACTGTCAAAAATTACATAAATGCACATACAAGTTGTTAGTTATATAGGTCTGTTATATTATGATGCAAGGCAACTAACTAACTAACTAACTATAACAACCCTCTAAACATGACAGTTATGGATTAAACTCAACATAGATTAGACATTAAATACAATCATAATCACTTAAATAATTTTGTTATCATTAAAACAATTTTGAGAGAGATTTTATATCAACAGAATCTATTACAATTAAATAAGATAAAAAAACTTATATGTAATTTTGCCTAAATAATATGACAATGCATCATTGGATGGATGTATAAAACATTTAATCTCTTTTTTAAAAGTACCTAATAGAAATATAAATTACATTAATCCCATAATTATTTTGAGTTTATTAACTATTTAACTAATAATAACATTTTGCTGTCATTTTTTAAGGCTTTTCAGTTTCACATGTATTAAAAAAATAGTGTATTTAATGTGAATGTGAAAATTGTGTGTAAATTTTTCCAAAATGCCCTTTAATATAAGAACGTGTTCAAATCTAACTTTTTATCTTCCAAGATACTATTTCCCTTCCTTCCATTTAATGGATTTTTCATATTTCACTAAAAAAAAAATGATGATTTATGACTAATTTTTGCGATTCTTTTTTTGGTTTTTTTTTGTGGTTTCGTCGTCTTAGTGCAGCGTTGTGTTTGTCTATTGTCTTAGTGGGTGTTTTGATTTCTTGTCTTGTTGTGGTGCTCTTTAGTTTCAATTGACAAATTAACTTCGATCGGATACAAATTCAGTTAATAATTTTGACATTGTCAATGTTTTAGTTCCAGAGATATTTTTATTCTAGACACCTCAATTTTGTAATATTTGTAAATTGTTACATTTGTAGACATTATGTCGTTTTATACTTTTAATATGGAAGTTGAATTTGGTCGCAAATTCACCATTTTTATTTTTAACAATTATGAATTGTAATTTTCTCGTTTTAGCAAAAAAAACAAAAAATACTAGTATTGATTAAAGATGTATATTGAAAAAAAAAAATAATGGATGTATTAATAATTTAAAATGAGCCTTACATTTAGAGAAACATTTTCTTAAATTATAAATACGAATAGTATATATTTATTTATTTTACTACTTATTTTACTCAAGCAAAAACCATATATTTTAAGGTTTATCATCCCAACTCTAACTTTTGCAATTGCATGAAAATGGACGAAACGGTATCACACCTATTACACTGCAGTTGAGCTGTAAATCTCCACAGGAATTGGTGAAATCTTGTCCAAGATTGGTTATCCTCCCAAGTTTAGAAGATGATATTCTTACACTAAGCCATATTAAATGGACAACTACACCCTCAAAAAAAATGGACAACTATTAACCGGAAAATATCTTTTGTTTTCAAACAAAAACTATATAATCCCTCTCCCACATGAAGTGAAGGCTTGAAGCACCTATATGAGAAGTGGGAACGAATTGGACAGGTCAATTTCTAACAATGAAAGAGATACTCCAATGAACACAATAAAAATAAGGCATTTACAGAATAAGATTATATACCCTGTGCAGTTGCATGAACTCCAGGGTATGCTAGAAGGCCTATTATCTTTACAAACGAATGCTGTAATAAATACAACTTACTTTGACAAGGAACTCATCATAAGAACAATGAAATGGAAAGAAAACTGTTAAAACTCATGTCTTGGCTCCTCAAAAAGGAACGACTCTATTCTTCACATGCCGAAAGATGCCACCAATGAGGTTTAAAGAAAAAGCAGCAGCCCAACCTGCACCAACAAGAGCAATTATGATATGTTTGTTTCATGAAATACACCAATCATTCCCCTATCCAATCTTTCAAGGAATACAAATGCATGAGCATCAGATAGTAAACTGTTGACTTCCACGTTTTATTCACCGCCCAAAAGTCCAACCATTGCAATGAGAAAGGCGTTAAATGATAGAATTTTCATTTCAGGAATTGGACCCAGTTGGAAATCCTAGCATGTTCTATCAATTTCCTTTCCATGATCATCTTCATGAATATTTCGCCCCAACCTTCTCAGCCATATGTCATAGTTCATGGGATATGGCGTCCCGCACAGACTGTCGACATAGTCAGCAAAAGCTTTCAGCACAGTGGAAATATCACCAAGTCTCTGCTGAATTGATCTCCTTGACCAAGACGTCTCTCTCCATTGTAGCGCTCCCTCTACTGAATCTAGATCAGGGAATGAACCACCACATGAATAATAAAGCATATAAACTAGGCTTTCTGCATCAGAGGCGGAGCATAGCTTTCCTTCCTGAAGTGCGTAAGTAGATGAGAAATGAAGATTCATAGCAGGGCGATCTCTATCTTCAAGAATAGCATGGCCCCACCCAATTAGAACAAAATAAGGGTGTCTCACTCCAGACCTAACACAGATCACATTCTCTGGTCTGATGTCTCCATGCCGAAGTCCAGCAGAGGTAGCAGTTGAGAGTGCTGATAAGCAATCATGGCAACATTTGATAGCCTCTTCTGAACCAAATCGGCCTGTCTGTACCATTTCAGCGACTGTTTCACCAATTGGGCTGGTCACAAGAGCAGGAGTCCCACACCAAGGGTGGTCACAATTTCCACCTGAGCTGGGCCTTCGACAATGACCAGGGTGTATGATCCTACCAAATGCACTCAATTGAGGCAGATATTTGCTTGAGAGATTTTTCTGCTTCATTATTGTCAATACTTTGGTCTGCCTCTGGACCTGATACCATAAATTCATATCTTCCCATGCTGGTTCCAGCTGGGAGGGATGAGAGCCCACATATAGAAACAGATCGTTTCCTGGGTCTTCAACATACGATGCAATATAGTATTTCAATTCACCAGTATTGATTACTTCTTGTATCTGATAACCCTTTTGCGCTCCTGAATCCTCCAGCCATAACATGGATCCTTCTTCTAATTTCATTGACTCCTTGGAACCAACATTGACAGAATCATCCTGAACTTCGACAATCTCAGGGGAAACACTACGCTGCTGGTATCGAAATAGGCCATTTCCATTCACTCTGGTATCTCCTAACTGCCTCTCAATTCTTCTTGTTTGAAGACGTGAACTATGATCGGCAGCTAAATCCTCAACAGAATGCTTGGGCATTCCAGCATATTGCATAATACAGTGAAAGGTCGCGAACAGTACTTGTAGAGCACCAATATCTACCCAGTTTGCATTTCCAAGCTTGTTCCAGATTCTATAAATTGGAGAAACAGAAATTCTAGAATGATTTTTTACCCATTCAGCAGCACATTCATAAACATTATTCACATCAAAATTGAGCTTACTTACATCTCCTTCAACTTTTACAACTCCCCCATATTGAGAATCAGCTAGAAGAACAAAGACTGTGCTTGGATCCGGAAAGAAACTTCGTCTACTCAAACTCCTTGCCAGAAGCATTCGAATAGCATAAAATAGAGCTTCTCCTAGAACTGGTAAAGAAGGCTGGCGGTCATTGCCAACAGCTACACCTCTGATATCGGTTCTTAGAAGTGTCAATTCAAGGACATGATCCCATTTCCCATGAGGATGTCTAGAATTATTAAGCAATATACCAGTGCCACAAAGACCTCCAAGCTTTCCATTAGCAATAGCATTTTCAGCCTGATAAAACTTCATGTTAACATTATACAGACAAGCCACAGAAAAAGGCATAGGCTCGTCTTGATTCCAAAATGCCTCCCACAAGCCTTTCATACTAGCATGTAGAAAATCTTCAATAGCAAGACAAGATGTTGCTTCTACAGCTTCAGATGTAGAAGCGTGAACAGCATTAGGCATGCGTGTCAGCTGCTGAAATGAAATCCCCTCTAATGCATAATCAAATTTTTGAAGTTCAATCAACTCAAATGGAACATCAAATGCCTGCTGTTTCGATGCATATTTTTCTGTAACAGATTCAAACCAATCTACAAGTTTTTCATTCAGACTGTCACTGTCAACAAATTTATAGAAGAAATCTTTCTGCTTCCGAGACCTACCACCAGATGACACACTGGACCTCTTTGTCCCAGACCCAATTGATTCCTGGTCTGGGGATCTACCTGTAAACAGGTAACAAACCTCATTAATATCACTATAATTATTGTTCCCTCTTATAAAGGATAGGAGAATCATGCATTTATTAGTTGCAAAAATAGAAATAATTCTGACATGACCCAAAAATTCAGAGATAAAAAAGGTAATGCGTAAACTGACAGTAGAAATTCAACAAAAGAAGAAAATACGGCTTAATCACTACAATTAAGCGTGGGATTCCACAACCATTATATCTTCTATTGAAGTGCAGCCAAAAATTATCAAACATGATGCACCATTGGGAAGTTGAGAGGCTCCCTGAAATTTCTGTTTAAGCTCATACAATAACTACATATTAATCGAACAACACCCCTTCCCTTTTTACAGGTCAATTTCACAAATAATAACCCTTTGTATGCTTAGATTTAATAGATCAGGATATCTAATGCAAACACCCGATCGATTTATATCAGCAGTATATTTTCATTAGTTCTCACTGCTTCTCATGGACTACAAGTATAAGCGCCAGAAAATAAGGACCACTCTCGTAGAAACTGTCTTATTTCTACTTAAAGAAATCACATTTCATAAGTTCCTTGTGATTACTCTTTTACCCTTATTTTCCTAATATGTGTGCAAAAACAATGTTGAGAATCACTTGAATTGATCAAAGTCGTGTCCTTAAGGGTAATCCATTTTTCACAAGTGGATCCTACTTTAAGGCGCCAAATGGCGAGTCCTAAAGTACAGGTGTTTTGTTTCATCAGTACCAGAGAAAGGGTGTGTGCAAGAATTCCTTCAACACTGATGCAGTCCAAAAGTTCCAGAAAATCACTAACATGATGTGCAGACATTTGGGACTGACCAATGCTTGCTAATGGTTAAGTCCATTTTGGTAGAATGTAAAGACAAGGAGAACTGAAGTTCCTTTTTTTGTGGATCTGGTTCTATAAAATATCTTCTGGAAAAAAAAAAGTCATTACATTACCCCCGCCCCAAATTAATCCCTATTTCACCTCAACCAACCATGGTCAGGGAACTAAAAACTACTACCCCCAGTACCAATTATGATAAAGGATAAAGTGATGGGGTGATGCTACTTCCCACCCCCAGATTAATCCCTGGTTTCACCTCTACCAAACATGGCCAGAGAGCTAAAAACTACTACCCCAGTACAAAGTATAATAAAGAATAAACCAGGGTGTTGCTACTTTCGAAAAAAGCTTTTCAATGTAATATCTGTTATATGTTTAAAAAGGGATGAAAACATACAGTTACCCTAAATTTTGTGCCTTTCATGAATAGGCACCGTGAGGATACATTGCGAGCAGGCATATGCATAAAAACATAGAAGCTACTGGAATGAGCTAATGCCAATCATTAAATTTGATGCAACTATTATATCTCAATTCAAATCTAATCACAAATGAATAAGATTTTTTATGTACAATAATTATGTACAGAACAAGACTTGAGAGACAAAAGGATTAGGGTTTCTGAGTAAACAGATCTTACCATCTGTTATTTTCAGATGCTTGTCGCAGCCAAAAGCCATCGATCAGTAAATTCAAGTTGTATGCCAACGAGATGTCTTTTAAAAGTGATAAACAGAGGAAAAAATGAATGACTTGTTCTATTATATCACTGAAAAACTAACAGCCAATACTCTCTGTACCGTTAACCTTCATACGCAACATATGGTAACCGTACTCGCTTATTGGTTAAATATTATTGTAAAAACAATTCATTCCATCCATGACAACCAAAAGCAATAAATTAAAGGCATACTAGACATTAAATTCAGGCTTCAGTTACCGCTCAGCCTCTATGGTTAGTGGGCATTGAACTGTCAGAACATAATTACAAGAAATTTTTTAAAAAAGGACATTTAAGTACATTTTAGTAGCCAAATGGATTTTTACTCATTAAAAAAATTATCCTAAGAAAACAAAAGTACTTTTCAATATTTCAACTATACAAACCGATGTCTTAGCATCATCTGTCATTCTCAAACTTCTGAATGAAACAAAAGTAGGCTTTTAAGATATAAAAGGATAAAATTTCTTAAGTCTAAGAAAACTTGAAACAACACCAATATTTAGCTTTTTACTAGCAGAGTTTATATCTCAATCATTTCCCTCCATTTCTAACTATCATTATGCAAATGCAACATCTTAATTTATCATGATGCTTAAAAAATTACCAAGGGATTATGGAGTAGTCTAAGAAAAAAAAATTTATATAATCCTTGTCACCACGTATTGTTAAACAAAAATAACCATCACTACTCACATATTATAACTAAGATGGCATATGATCAGAAAATATTATGAATGTAAATCACCAAATGAACTATTTTTTGGAAGCATCATGCAATGTTATTCACTCACTTGGAATTACGAGCTACAAACCACTTTACTATGAGTATCACCAGAAACTTTGGACTAACTCATAAACTGTTAAGATCAATTTGATTCATTGAGAATGAAAATACAGAAAAAGCAAAAGTGAAGTGTTAGAGATGTAATATAAAATCATGCATGTGTCTTCACCCATTGTTGTTAAGATCACGAGTTAAATCGTAAGAATGGACTGATCTTATGAACCTGCTACCCCTAGGTGAGTCACATCTAATGTAAGATCGGACTTCATTAGGATCATGGTGGGATCGCGTGGAAGATCGCTGAGATCGACAAAGTTATTAAACGAGAATATAAGGTTTAAGAGCTTGCCAAATGGATCTTGGAGAAGTATTTTAATCCCTATCTTTAAGAACAAATGTGATATACAAAATTGCACAACTTATAGAGGAATTAAACTTATTAGTTATACTTTGAAGCTATGGGATAGAGTGACTAAGCAGAGATTAAAATGAGAAAGGCACTCACAAAAATTAATTTGGTTTTGTCCAGGGATATTGACCATGGAAGCAATATTCGGGAACTTATGGAGAGATATAGATGGAACCAAAAAGACCTACACATAGTTTGGAAAAGATGTATAATAGAGTACATGGTCGATATGAATAGAGGTTTTAGAGAAGAAAGGTGTTTAGAATGCTTATATTTGAATAATCAAAGATATATATTAAGCGATCACAACTAATGTGCGAACATAGGTTAGAAATACAACAAAAAAAGAGAGTCTAACAACTATAGGTATGCATCGAGTATCAACTTAGAGCCATGTCTTTTTATCATGGTTCTAGACGTGCTTACTAAACATATCCAAGAAATAGTGCCACGATGCATAGTTGTCGTGGACTATATAGTCTTTTATGGCAGGTTGAAAGAAAAAATAAATAAATAAGTTGGCGATAAGGCGACAAGCATTGGAAATGCATAGTTTCTGCCCAAGTGGAAATAAAAGCAGAGTACATTAAATGTACATTTAGCACTAACAAACAAATTTTAACATAGAGGAGAAGACCTAATAACCACTTGTGATTAAAGGATAATCCAATAGTTAAAGGTAGAGATAGATTCATAGACCAACGAAAACTATATTGCAAACCATTAACAGAAATTTATTTTTGAACAAGATACATTATTTTATAGCCAACCTCACAAAGGGATGAGGAATTTTAATAGAGGGGAAGAGCTAATTTACTTTTTATACTCTTCTAACTTTATAGATCATATTCATTTTTAGTTGTGTCGTTAAATTATAGTAGTATATCTTATATAAGGATATTTTTTCATTAATGGATTTAAAATTTTGTAAACATTATATTCCCTCCAAATCCCTTAAACATAGAAGCAAGATTTAACGTAATCTCTTCCCTACCCTACATTGCCTCCTCAACCAAAAACTATGCAAACAGAAACATGAAAAATAGAAAGGGGAAAAAGAAACAAAAATAGGCACAAAAGCTATCCAAAATTCAGAAACAGAAAACAAACCGCAAACACATCCCCTAAATTCCTAAACCTTCCCTCAAATACACAAAATTTCATCATTAATTTCTCATACCAAAAGCTTCACGCTACTTACACAAACAAGAACACTAGCGGATTCGGCGCTAACGTTTCTGATCAAATAATTAAAACTTAAAAACAAATCCACAGCAACAAGAGACGCAAAATTCAACAAAAAAATTGAAATATAACACGTAGTCTGAAGAGTGAGTGAAATTGAGTCAAAGAAGAGTAAAAGGAGAGAGAATTTAGGGTTCCGAATAATAAGAGAAATTAATTAAAAGAGTAAAAATAAAAAGAGGGATAATAACGTGAATAATACCTTGCATTTTTTGAGTTTATAATCAGTTGGTACAACAAAGCTTTCAGATCTTCCTTGAATTTCTCCCTCTATTATTTTATTTTATTTTATTTATTTTTTTGTTTGAGTAAAATAAAACGTTGTTTTAGTAGAGGAAGAACAAGATGGACCCTGGTTGTGGTTGATCCAACAAGTTATGTTGCTTTGTTGTGCTCGCTAGCACTAGCTTCCACTTCCACCACAACTATACGATTTTGAAAAACACGGCGAAAAGAAACGAATTTCTTTTCTCCATTTTATTTTATTTATTTGAGTTTTTTTTCACTTTTCAGTTCATGCGGGCGTTACTTTTGTTATGTGACTGCGTGATTCTGAGTGAACGAATGAATTATACAATACAATTACCACTATTGTTTTCTCGGTGAATAATAAATATTTTATGATTATTACTGTGGCCGATCGGAGGTTTCATGAGATAGGATGAGTTTTTTTTTTTTCCTTAGTTAGTGTATATAAAACAGTTTAATTAAGAGTTTACTATGTGTGTCAAAAAGTATTGTAAAAGGACTATATCGGTAACAATTCTTTTTTATGTTAAAGAAAAGTTGTCACTGTTATTTTAATTGGACGGCAACAATTTTTAAGTTAATATAAGACTTAAATGAGTAAATCGGTGAGAATAATTCAATGATTTAAAAGTTCGTCCACAAGTAACATGTATATTTTCATAATTCTGATGTTTTGATAAGTGAAGTTTACTTTTATAAGTTAAGCTTTGAAAATTGACTACTCTATTGTGCAATATTTCCTTGCACCCATAAAAGAAAATCTAGGTTAATTAAGAAGAACATAAAGCCTAATTCCTCCCTCTGGTCCGCTTCTTATTGTGTGATTCTTTTTTTTTTCTTCACCAAAAAAGATAATAAAATAGTTAGTCACCTCTTCAAATTATTGTTATTTTATTTAAATAAGTTATTTTTATATATATTTAGTTTTCTTTCGTTGTTTTTATAAAATCAAAAATGAAGACATTGACTTCATATTTTGTGAGATGCAAAATAGTTGTTTTTAAATGAAATATCGATTTGCCATAAGTCGGAAGATATGAAATGATCTTAAAATCAAACATTGATTTGCTATAAGTCGAAAAATGTAAAATAATTGTCTTCAAATGAAACACTGATTTTCCATAAGTTGGAAGATGTGAAATAGTCGACTTAAAATTAAACACCGTTTTGCTATAAGTCGAAAAATGTAAAATAGTTGTCTTCAAATAAAACACTGATTTTCCATAAGTTGGAAGTTATGAAATAGTTATCTTAAAATTAAACATTGATTTGCTATAAGTTGAGAAATGTACAATAGTTATCTTCAAATGAAATAATGATTTGCCATAAGTCGGATAATGAAACCATCTATAAAAATCAAGACATTGACTTGCCATAAGCGAAATGTTGTAATCAACAATAAAAAATGAACCACTGACTTGCCATAAATTCGAAGATGAAATCATCTATAAAAATCAAGACATTGATTTGCCATGACGTCGCGACTGAGAAACGAAACGATGGATTTGAAACGCAACATATAAGTTACACATATACAACCACATGGACATCACACATTACTGATCTATCACTTTTCTAGAGATCTTGGGTTTGAGAGGTTGGGAGGAGATGATTCACCTCAAAAAATTTCCCCTCAAAATATTAAATATTTATACTTTAGACTATTAACTATAGGATAGTTAATAGTTTTAGGGACTTGTGTACCGCTATAGGGCAAACAAGCCCAAACAGTGGTCAACAGAGCCAGCCAAAGTCCACTTTAAACCTTGGACTCAACTGATCAATGACCTAGTGCATTCCAACAAGGAGAACTGAACTCTAAAGATAACTAACTATATGAGTTTCAAGGGGGCGCCAATCTACACCTAAAAACTAGTCACAACGACTATATCGGTAACAACTTTTCCTAATGTCAAGAGAAGCTTTCAACAATCCTTACCAGGATTAAGCTACAACGACTCTTAAACCTAGATAAGACTTTAACGAACGAGTTGACTATAGCGCTTCAATTACCTAGTAACTCGAGACCCAAAACTACTATATATTCAGGGGGATCGCCTTGACCGTAACATACATTTTTTCATAATTTTGAAATACTAAACCATACTATCACCCTGTCTTACTTTGACATCAAAGTGTTTTTATGTACCTCTATCGAATAAAAATCTACAATAGAAGTTAGAGTATAAGAAAAGGCAATAAACCAACATCGACTATTTATCATCTCGAAGTGATCAACTTTATATTCTTATGCCATAACATGTTGTATAACGATAGATCTATAAAATAAAAAACTCAACTAATTGAAATCTTAAAAAATCACAATTTTTTAAACGGATTATATTGGTTTGTTATTCTTATGATACAAACTGATTCAATCAAAACCATATTACTAATACAAGTGACTTTAATATTCACACACACTTAACTCATTAAATGAGTGGTTATTAAACTTTATACGAAGTATGATATTGTTGATCAACATACATATTTGGTATATATGTGTCTTACAAGTTTATTATCCACAATTTACATGTATATTATTTCATTTATTATGTACAATAAAAAAATTAATTTTAAAATTATTAAAATTTGGATTAAATATATTTTTTGCTTCAATAAAATACTCTATCATCAAATTTAGGGAAGTTGTTGGTTCATTGAATGTTAGAAAAAATTGTCACTTGAAAAGCTATAAACACAAGATGCACACCTTTTTAATTTTACTTTACATTTTTGTACATTGAAATATTTTTAATCATATAATTAATTAAATTTGAGAGTTTATATTTGACAGACTTACGTCTGATATCAAAAAATAAATAAAATTTGAAATAACAATATATTAGTGTGTTTAATTTTAGATAATGATTTTGTTTTGCATACATTTTAATTAATCTTGTTTAAAAATTAGAAAATTTTGGTTTATTAACCATCACATTACTCCATATTAGAAATCAATCATACATATGTGTTGGCAAGCGTGGTCTAGCAACAACAATCAAAGGATGAACTTTGGGCATAGTCATTCCATAAACCTCTTGAGTATCAATATCCCTGTGATTCAAACCCTTGGGTGGGGACCAATCAAAGCAATGAAAGAGTCGAGCCAAAGCCATTAAAACCAAAGTAACTCCAAGCGGCGCACCTGGACACTTACGCTTTCCAGCGCTAAAAGGCAATATCTTGAAGTCAGCTCCATGGCTAATCTCAACTCGACTTTCATTAGCCGAGAAGTGCCTCTCGGGCTTAAACTCCTCCACGTTGTCCCAAATATTGGTGTTTCGGCCCAATCCATGAGTGTTGATGAAGACACGTGTCTTGGCAGGGATATAATAGTCATTGATAGTAGTAGGTCGAAGAGATTCATGTGGAATTAGGAATGGTCCTGCTGGATGCATGCGAAAAGTTTCACGTACAACACATCGTAGGTAATTAAGATTGGGCAAATCAGATTCCATAACCATTCTATTGGGGCCAACCACTGCGTCGAGCTCTTCTTGAATTTTTTTAAGGACATGTGGATGTTTGATTACCTCTGCCATCGCCCATTCATTAGTAACAGCTGAGGTGTCTGTTGCAGCAGCTATCATATCCTAAATTTAGAGTTAACTACATTATTTGCAATTATTATTTTCAAAATTAAACAAACTATACTATGGACTAAGTTCAAATCTCTACTAAAATACTTTCCACTTTTGAGTAAAAGTATTGTTTTTAGTATTTTAGTTATGTTTGTGTAAGTTTTTTTTTTCCAAAAAATATTTTATTTAAAAAATGAATTTTATGTTAAAAATGAAAAGTTATTTGAATTAGCTTTTAAAAAAAAAAATTTATCTCAGAAGAGACGGTAAATTTCTCCATAATTAACTCACACAACTGCAAGGTATAGGTTCGAACATAAGACATGACATCTAATCTAATAATATTAACATTTATCAGTTGAGTTAGAGTTTATCCAAAGAATTATGACTTTTTTTTCTTTCCAAAAACATCTTTAAAAGATAATCTCTAACTTATTTTATATTAAAATCACTTTAATTTATAAATGTTTATAGTGTAAAAATGTGTTTTATCTTATTAATTATGCTACATTTTGATAAAAAATAAATGAAAAATATTTAGTGTACACCTATAGGATGAATACACCTTGAATTTTAAAGAGATAAAAAGAATGATGTGATAAATATAATATATTGATAATATGATAGCAAAAAAATACAAAGAAAAAAAATGAAGTATTGAATGAGTGTATGAAAATTGTAAATGTATATGTATCATTGTTAAAAATAAATCATAACCCATGTACATAAATAAACTTTAACAATGCAAAATAAACCCAAAAAATATTAATAAAATTACAATACCTGAATCAAAGCTTTTATCTCAACATCATCCATATGCTCCTTTCCATCTTCACCTGGCAAAGATAGTAAAATATCCACAAAATCAATTTCTTCATCACCTTTTCCTACCATTTTCTTATCTTTCCTTGCCTTTCTATGTTCTTCAATAATTTTAGAGTGAAAGTCATCCACTCTTTTTTCCACTTCTCTCATTTTCTTTTCACAACCATAAGGATCAACCCACCTCCACATTGGCAAGTAGTCGCCTAAATATATCACACCTAATAGCCAAAACAACTCATGAGTTATGTGCATGAACTCTATAGCTTCTTGTGGACCAGCAGATTTAGAACCAAAATATTGTTTTCCCAACAACATTCTAGTAACATTGTTCATTGAAAAAGCACCTAAAACCTCCCTCAAATTAATGGGTTTTTCTTCTTGGGCCTGAGCCCAAACATCCTTAACAAGGTGTTGGGCTTCATCTTGGCGATGTTTTGAGAAGGATTCAAGCCTCTTTGTAGTTAATAAATGTTCCATGCAAATTCTTCTCATACGCTTCCAATGAGGCCCTAAAGGGGCCAAAGCAACATCACCACACCCATATGCTAAATGCACCGCAGCAAGAGTGCGTGGACGAGAAGCAAAAACATCATCTTGAGCAAGAAGAATTTCTCTTATAATATCGGGGTCATTAGTGGTAATAGCATCAATATTTCCTAATTTCAAATAAACTAAGGGTCCATATTTATCACATAAAGATGCTAAGTCTCTATGAGGGAGTTTCCCTAATTGGAGGAGGTTACCTACAATAGGCCACCTTGGTGGACCAGGAGGAAGGGAATTTTTCTTGTGTGAAGAGAGAGGCTTTCCTATTAGCCAATGTTTAATGATTTTAGAGGCTAATGCTGTTAGGAGTAAGGTTAAGGCAAATATGGCCAATACCATTTTCTAACATCAACCACTTGATATGAACATTGGATTGAATTCATGACTTGTTTTGAGTTATGATTAAGTCCTTTATATATAACATGTTTAAGACTAAAGGGGTGAAAGTATTTTTTCTTTCATACATTTATATATCTTATCTTAATGGGTCACAATCTTTACAAGTTTCCGTTTTTTTTATTGTTAATTAGAAACACTCTGCTTTATTGGTACACCTAGAATTGGGGTAGGACATCATGCGCATGATGATTGTTTTCAAGTTAATTTCTTATCGAAGACACACGAATATTGCATACTTCCTACTTCAACTTTTGCGTATAATCACCATGTGCATGACCCCTTAATTTTACAATGAAGTTATATATAATATTATTTGATTCAATTTTTTTAAAATGAATAGCTCACTCTTTGTATACAAAGAAAATGAGTAACTCATTCTAGATAATAAAATGAGTAATATTAATCATTAATGAATAAACGAACAATTGATATTATGTACGTTATGTATAGTCAATCACGAGTAGTTATAATAATATTAACAATTGATTCTCCAATTTTACCAATTTCTCACTTATAAACCAAATTCATTATTATTTATATAATATCAAACTTTTGTTGATTTATTTCTATATATTACTATATAAGAAAAAATGATTAATATCTCTCGCAATGTAGTTTAGATGGTAAAATACTAAAAAATATTAGAGATGATATATACGAATTAGAATCTATAATACCTACTTAGGATGTGAGTTTGCCATTAAGCTCTTTGAACCAAAAATAACTACTATAATCCACATGTTTTATAAATATATATTTTTTTCACTCAATCTTATTTAAGTCCGACGATAGGACATGTATCCGGAATTACTTGCCAACCAACCTCCACTTTAAGAATTTTTTAATATACATGTACTCATTTGTTTTATTTATTATAATGTATTTTAAATTGTAATATCTTCTAAATAGATATTAAATTCATTGATATAGACAAATAAATAGATCAATAATTTTAAGAATTGAAACTAACAATTCTTTTGAATACAATCATCAATATAAACAAATAGATAGATCATAAAAAGTGGCGTTGGGACAAAGAATATTCAAGATTATAACTTTATTTTCTTTTTAACAACTTTTGAAAGAGATAATGGAAAAAAATATTATTGTTTTGTTTGTACCCGTGTTCTTTTCATACAATCATTATTAACATCTCACATTTTCTCCAATATATCTTTATTTGGTAATCCTTAGAATACAAAAAAAAAGTATTTTCTCAAAATAAACATCTTGAAGATCTTATTGATATAACTAACCTTCTAAATATTAATCTAGATATGTGAAGTTTACTCTAATTTTTTTTTCTCTTAAAGGTAATCCAGCCATGTCTCATATAAGTTACCACATTACTTGCATTAGGTTTGCACACAAGTGTACTATGTAGTGGCAAAATGTCATACATCTTATTTTAAATGAATTATTTATATCAAATGTCACAATTGTTTGACTTTGTTAAACCTTTATTGACAAGTATTTTTAAACATATGATATTTCTTATCATTTTAAGTAAAATACATATAATAAAATCGATGTTCGTGTATGAGAATTTTTATACACTAGTGGTGTATTTCATGTACAAAAGAACCTAAATACATTGATTTATGTAAAATTATTATTGTTCCAACATTTGAATAGATAACATTTATGTAGCTATAGACTGTGTAAAATTTTAGCAATTTATCATAAAAAAGTTAACCACATCCATATTAATAACTAACTTTTTTGGTAGATATTCATCTTCAAAATTCGGTATTTTACCGAAAGTTTCATTTCAAAAGCGAGAAATTGAGTGAAATACCTTACCAAAAACGTGCTTTCGAAAATTAATTTCCGGCAATGTATACCTTGTGAAGTTCATACTTTTTTTCCCCCTTTGTTTTCTATAATTGGTACAAACAAGCCCAAATTGTATATAGGTTCGAAAGTGGATTTGGGCTAATAAGAAGCATAAGCTTACTCTCCACATCACCCATTGCAATTTACATTACACCTTCTGTTTCGTTTCATCTCATTTCTTCCTTATGCAATTCTCTTCACTGCCTCACCGGGTTCCAATTTTTCCCTCTCGCACTTTATAGTTATAGACTAACTCGTTGTTGCTAACTCACCACTCCCAACTATAAAACCCTAACTCGGATCCTCAAACTCAATCGATTTCACACAATCATGGCTTCCGGTACACGCTCTTTCGCACCTTGCTTTTTCTTTCGTTCCTTCGCAGTAATTTTCTTCTGTTCTTTTTAGTTCTGAAACTAAATCGCTTATTTCATTTTATATATATATTTGTCGATATACTTTGTTTTGATTGAAGAAGCTTGAAATTGGAATAACGATTTGATCTTGTGCGTGATTTATTCGATTGAAAAATCTTGATACTGAACACTTAAGATTTCAGGGTTTTACTTTGTAGTGGCGCAATTGAACGCAAATTCTGTAACCCTAGAATGTTTAGATTAATCGGTAATACTTGATGACAATGTGTTGATGGCGTTCATTTGCCTATGTTGAGGCTCGTTTACGGGAATCTCAATTCTGAAAAAGGAGTGAAGATTTGAGTGAAACGAAGGTTTTTGATATATGTTTGATTCAATGTTCTTTTGGATTTTATGAGGAGATAATGCAATTGATCTTTGTTTATACACTTAATCATACTTACTCAAACGCATAAGAACAAAGCCCTATTCCATTAGATGGGGCTTTTGTTGTGCTTTGTTGCCAATGCTGATCTTTGCATAACTTGTTTAAAGTTGGGATACCATTTAAGAGGGTGGTTGTTGCCAGCCAACTTAAAACTTTGTTGAATTTTTATGGCATGTATTCATCTACACGCCTGCTTTTAGTTATTATTTTTACTTAATTTTTGTGAGGTGGTATGTCTAAACCTTATGCCATAAATCCCATGATTGGAAATCCTCCAATTGTAAAAGAAAGGATACTTCCACAGGTAATTAGATGGGCATTCTTTAAGAAGTTTGCTGGTTATGCTTCTCTGAAGTATTCATATTTCATAATAAAAAATAAAAACATTATTTAATATTGACTCTGAGGTTTGGTGTGAAATGATGTATATAGTTATAATAGTCTGTTTCATTTTACCATCTGACCTAAACACATAAAGTGTTTGCTTCTATTATTCTGTAGATGCTGATATGGAGGACTATGGATTTGAGTACTCTGATGAGGAGCAAGAGGAACAAGATGTTGATATTGAGAATCAATATTACAATTCAAAAGGTATTTTCAACAACTATTATTACTTTCACTGCTTTTTACATTTACGTATTGAAGTTCGTTTATTTTTTGAATTTTAAAGTTAAGTTCTAGAAATTAGATTGTGTTGCTTACTAACTAACTCCAGTCAAAGTTCCATCATAGTATTTTTTTCTGACAAATATTTGATTGCAATTTTTTTATGATAAGCATCATGGTTGCAACTACAAATTTGATTCATTTTCTAGTTGATTTAGATTTTATTGTGCTATCTTTCTTCAATGTCAAAATAAATTGAAATGTAACTTTTAAATTGTTTTGCAATGTTGTGAGATTTGGTTTTTCTTAATCTGTGGTTCAAGGCTGGTTGGTTTGTGTTTTATATTGACTTCTTAGGACATTGTTCTTCTGATTGGTTATAGGTTTGGTTGAAACTGATCCAGAAGGTGCACTTTCCGGTTTTGCCGAGGTAGTGCACATGGAACAAGACAAGGCAGAATGGTAATAACTCTTTTCTATGGCACTACATTATAAAATAGATATGGATGTAGAAGTTAGCAAACTTAAATGGTAATATAATTGTGCTTTTGCTATAGACTATACCATATTGATGCCATTGCCATGATCTGTTATTGCTTGTGTTTCTTTGTTTTTTATTTTAAAAAACAAGAATGCTTCTCTTTCTTTAAAATTTGGTGAAGCAAGATTAAAGATACGATATTTCTAAGTTCTAATCTGTTTGTTTTCATGCATCCCTTCCTTTGTTTCTTATTCTTATTCATGTACTGCACATCGTTATTGTCTTAGAATCTTCGCACAATGATACTAAACCAATTTTTATGGCATGACATATTTATTAAACTTGTTGCCAGGGGATTTAAAGCTCTGAAGCAAACCGTCAAGCTTTATTATAGACTTGGAAGGTATAAAGAGATGATGGAAGCCTACAGGGAGATGTTGACATATATCAAATCAGCAGTGACCCGTAACTACAGTGAAAAATGCATAAACAGCATTATGGACTATGTGTCAGGTTCGGCTAGCCAAAATTTTGGCCTTTTGCAGGAATTCTACCAAACAACTCTGAAAGCCCTTGAAGAAGCAAAAAACGAGGTTAATCCATTTTGACATTATCTTCGATTCATGATATGTCCTATTATTGTGGTTTTAAGTTTATTTTTTGTCAACCATTTTGCAGAGATTGTGGTTTAAGACAAATCTTAAGCTTTGTAAGATTTTCTTTGACATTGGTGAATATGGACGGATGAGTAAGGTAACATGTTTTTTTTTGTTGCAATGCCAATGATATATCTTACTTTCGAACTTACGTTAAATGACTCTGTTTGCATCTATTGGTATGTATTAGTATTAAATAGTTTAGCGATTCCTTGGACTCTGTCAGATTCTTAAGGAACTTCACAAATCTTGTCAAAAAGAGGATGGTACAGATGACCATAAGAAAGGAACTCAACTTTTGGAGGTTTATGCAATCGAAATTCAAATGTATACAGAGACCAAGAACAACAAAAAACTCAAGGTTAGCATTTGCTATAATAAATAAATATTTATGTAACTTGCATGAGTAATAATAATGCACACTTCCAGTTTATTAGTGATTATCTACAATTCAGCTTTTAACCATTTACACGACCTTTCTTATTGTCTGTGGAATAAGCACACTTTTTTATTGTTTCTTAAAACACATTGACAAATAAGTGCTTTGCTTGTATTGGAGGTTCTGGTTGACAATTTTTTATTTATATATCTGCTTTTAATAGTAACTGGAAAATAGTGTAGGTATTTTAGATCGATGAAGATATAAATATTTCTCCACTAATGTATTTACTTTAAGTTATATCAAAGAGTTTGGTGCTTTTTCTTTTGTAAGACATCAATTCATCATCACACATATAATATAAATATTATTAATTATTTTATTGTTCCGTTCCCTCTCCATACCTCAACTCCTATACCTAAGACCATGAAATTCAACTATATTAAATGCAGCAACTTTACCAGAAAGCACTTACTATTAAGTCAGCAATTCCCCATCCAAGGATAATGGGTATAATCCATGAATGCGGGGGGAAAATGCATATGGCAGAGCGCCAGTGGGCTGAAGCAGCCACAGATTTCTTTGAAGCTTTTAAAAATTATGATGAAGCTGGGAACCAGAGGCGTATCCAATGCTTGAAGTAAGCAACACAATGTTATTTTAGTTTTTATTTTAGGCTTTAGCTTTTAATAATTACTATAATGACACGCCTCTGCATTTTACATCGTTAATTACCAAAAATATGATTAAAGGTGAACTATCAATTTTAGTGATAATTTTTGTAAAGATAAATGTATACATATCTTTTTACTGCCTAATATGTTAATTATCGATTTTAGTGACAATTTTTATAAAGATAGATACACTTTTCTTATAACAGCATAATGCTTTCCTTAGATTACACATTTATGCTTGACTAAATCAAAATAAACCATTCTTTGTATTTTACGTCTTCAACCATAATTTTTAATTTATATCGGTATGTCAGGTACCTCGTTCTTGCCAACATGTTGATGGAGTCTGAAGTTAATCCATTTGATGGGCAGGAGGCTAAGCCGTAAGCTCTCTGTATTTATTCATGTGTACTTACTCCATTTTTCAGTTATCTCATGCCTTGATTCAGACCCGCTAAGCTGAGGATGGTTTCTTACTCTTTCATCTTGTTTCCACTCCACATATTATGCTATTATTTATTGCAGATACAAGAATGACCCTGAAATTTTGGCAATGACAAATCTCATAGCAGCCTATCAACGAAATGAAATATTGGAATTTGAGAAAATCCTGAAGGTACTTTTATTGAGTCTAGCATGATAATATGTTTTCTTCGGTTCAACCTCAACATATTTATCTTACTTTTCTATCCAATATTTGTTGGAAATGGATATTGGGTGTTTTTCTTTCCAGAGTAACAGAAGAACCATCATGGATGATCCATTTATCAGAAATTACATTGAGGATTTGCTAAAGAATATCAGAACACAGGTCTTGCTGAAACTCATCAAACCATATACAAGGATCAGGATCCCATTTATATCTAAGGTAGAAAGCACTTGCTGGTATTGCCATTTCAACTTCATTTCTCAGCTAACCCTTGCCCCAGCCCCTCGAACAAATTAGTGGAATAAAGAAAAGGAGAATAATAATCAAATACACCTTTTTCTAAAAAAAAGAATAATCGCTTACTTAGTTGACAGCTATTCCCTGCGGTCTCTGGTTTAAGGGTTGGATGGTATGTTGTTTACGAGTCTGTTTCTCAGTGAAGAGAATAAGCAAAAATTAGTGTGGACTCATTATTGCCTCTGTTTTTTCCCTTTTCCTAGTTACCTTGTAAAGATTGTTGGGTTGAAAGTTGCTATTGCCTTTTTCCTCTTATTAGTAGTAAAATTTGTTTATTGAGGTGAACTCAGTGAGGCACTTGAGTTATAATTAATCTAATGATCGTATATGCAATAAAATCCACTAATTTGCAGGAACTTAATGTACCCGAGCATGATGTTGAGCAGCTACTGGTGTCGCTTATTTTGGATAATAGAATTCAAGGACACATTGATCAAGTGAACCGGCTCTTGGAACGCTCTGACCGGTCAGTTTATACATTTTAATTTCTTTCAACTGGACTGGGTCTCCAAATTATTGTGTATTTATAACGTAGGATTTTATTAACGTTAAAAATACACTGTTCAGGTCGAAAGGAATGAAGAAGTATACGGCTGTGGACAAATGGAACACACAACTTAAATCACTTTATCAAACTATCAACAACAGAGTTGGTTAAACCATAGTGTCTGGTATAAGGATTATCTGTTTTGTTGCCCCGGTTTACAGTTTTGTCATGTGAATGAATGTAACCTAGGCTGTTTGGAGTAAGGGCTGTATTACTCTATGGTGGAACCAAAGTTAAACCCAACTTGTCATTTTTGTTTTACTTTATGAAAATATAATTGTTTGAAATTGATGATTGTGGTCATAATTATCATTTAATCCTTTCTTTTACTCTTCCCTCTTATTAAAGATTCATAGTTACCGCCTTAGGGGGATCAATTTGATGGAAAATGCTAACAAGTGCCTTAAAGACACATGTTAAGAAACTAAATATAGAAATAGTGTCTCGAATTTGTGTATTGGATTTTAAAATTTGTGTATTGGATTTTAAAAGTTGCTCTTTTCAACCCAATATCTATGGAACACTTGTTGATAAGATCCCAATTTGATTATCGATAATAAAGTTTTGGGATGTAGATACTATTTTTCTTGTTTTTTTTAAGAATAGGATCCACACAAAGAAAACCATTTTGGTCCAATTTGTAATGGAGCGTTTTGGTTTGACCATATTTCTCCTTTAGGCTTTTAGCTGTTCTCGACACCCACCATTTTTCAACTCAGAAGCACTTGAGTGGTGGCATTTGATGTTGCTTTGTCTGCCTTGTGTAGTACGACTCCTACTCCTGTTTTGCCATGGTTTGGCTTATGGGTTTATATACGTGCCATCCCTTTTCTAATCTCGTTTTGCTGGAATTGTTTTTGGCGCTTTTTGTAATTTTTTCTTAGTTTCTCTAATTGTTGATCCTTCTAAGGAAGTTTCCAAGCACGAGAAGAGTTTAATCTATTTCACGTTGTTTAGGTCCCCACAGTCACACCTTGCAAAGCTAAATGGTAATAGGGGGATACATGGTGTTTGGGCCAGTGATTATTTGACCATCACGCTAAAAAAAATTATTGGTTCTAAAAAGAATGAATGGCAACGGGATTGATTATCAACTTTATTGGTGTTAAGACAGTATATCCAGTCGAAATTGATGCATTTCGGTTTCTACAAAACAACGTCAAAGTCATGTTGGAAGCGCTCAAGTATCTGATTTGAGTTCCTTCTGTAACAACATATATTCTCAAACAATGTCAAAGTCTTCAACTTTGGACACTTAAATTGGTCATGCAATTAGGTCTCTAGGACTAGTTGAGTGAAAGATCAAATCTGATCCGAGGAATATAATATACTTTTCTCAATAAAATAAGGGGTGTATTTAGTTCAAGATAGCTCAATTTCTTGTATAGGTAATTCTACCGTTTGAATCTTCACAACATTTGCTGGATCTTAGATGTTTGATTCCAATGCATCTAATTATTAAATGATAATTTTTGTTGTTATTGATTGTAACAATTCTTAGTCAGATTTTACTTAATTATCTACCAAACTTTTATTATTATCGTTACTATATTTCCATGAGAATAAGTGGATTAAGACAAAAATAAAATAAAATTCATTTCCTAAAATGTCTTACAAGGTTACTCGTGTCCACAGGTCCAACTTCCAAGACACATGCAGTTGGATCTAAATCACCAAGTCTATACTATCTTCAATCCTTTCCATCTATTACACAATATACTAATATTATAATCCAATAACATCTATAATTGTTGTGTAACTTATTCAATTCAATAACAGATACAGGTGAATCAAAACGAACAACCTCTAGCTAAAAAGATAAACTCTCCTAAATTACAAAAACCAAAAACTCTTGATATAACTATAAATATAAATATAAATAAACAAGATAATTTCAACAAAGCTCATGATAGATTATCAAATATGCAAACGTACATATCAATGCTTGCAACCCTTCAGCAGCAACACAAAAGGCAGTAGATAAATTGTAGTATTCAATTCAAGTAAATCATTCATGATTCCAGATAAATTCATCTAACTTTAGTGCTAGATAATTCTACAAACTACGTGAAGAATCACAATTATTTTGTATCAAATTCAGGTGGCTTCTCTATAAGATAAGATCTTGATATCAGGATTGTGCTATGCCACCTCTACGGTCTCAGCATTTCCCTTGTTTATTTCTACCCCGTTTACACCTTTGTCATGATTGGTACTATCAACTTCTACCTTGTTTTCATCCTCACAAATTGAGACACCAACTTTTGTTTGGCTTATGATTTCTGCAACCCAATTTTGCAACTGACCTGTAGCCACTTCATCTGTTGGAGCAGGGGACATAAAAATTCAATTATATTGTGAATGTTCAAAAATATCAAATGCAATGTTAAATTAGTATTTTATTAGTATTTTACTAATTATAGACTTGTTATAATTATGGATAAAACATACTCCGTCTCAAATAAAATATAACCAAATTTAGTAATTAAAATAAGTTTAGTCAAAATACATTAATTTTTCAATTATCATTTTAATTTATTCTAGATATATCAACTTTTCAACTACTATTTTTATTTATATTTTATTCTAAAAAGAACTGGATTTAACGATTTTATATAAAACCTTTTTTTTTATATAACAAAAAATCATACTCTAATTGTAAATATACACAACAATTTTATTAGTGGGTCTCAATTTTATTCTCAAAAACTAATTTAGAACTTTAGTCTTCGACCACTAGAATGCGTTGCGGTAAAGAAAACACATTTAGCGGTAGTTTTCGATCTCGATCATTAGTTTGAGATCAAAAGATTAAGATTATGAAAAAAGCATAATAAATTTAAAATGATTTCGACGGTTTATTTGAAATTAGGCAGTTGAAATTAAAAATTGTGTAACATATAGAATATATGAGAGCATTACCTAATCTTGGGACAGTGTGACCTTGGGGATGCCTTATTATAAGTGGTTTGTCAAATGCTGAGGCAAGCTCCTCAGAAGGAATTTTCAACCAATCTTTCTCACCAATAAAATGAACAGATTTTGCTTTGAGGGGTTCCTTGTAAGCAACATCACATATGCTAGGATCTCTAAATTTGGATCCAGAGATTGATACCAAAAACTTTATGGGTAGGTGCTCCTTTAGCAATTTTCCCTGTCAATTATTTTCATGTTCATTACTCATTATTTTGTGTTTAATTGCAATTCTAAATTACTATAAATCAAACTACATTAGTTACTTACTTGTGCTTGATAACCTATTAAAAGTGCTGAAAGTGTTGCACCCTGATTTAATAAAAAAATATTGAAAAAAACAAAATTTCAATTAGTGACTATACATGAATGAAGTTCAAATGTGATTTCCTTTTTAGAGAAAAAATTATTATTAAATGTTTACCTGAGAGAAACCAAGGAAGCCATCAAAGGGACCATTGGCTATGATATATTCAGTCAAGTATGAGATGCATTCTTCCAAATTAGTGTACTTAGTGAAATCCTGAAATATAAGAGTTATTATATATGTCTAATTAAATTCAATTTCTTTACTCGGCAAATAAAATTTGATAATTTTTAATGAATAAATTATCAATTTAGTCTCTAAAATATTTTTCTACAATTTAGTTTTTAAATTATATAAATAAAATAAATAATTTTTAAAGTACGTAAAATTCGTTAATTTAATTTATGTTACTAAATTGACGAATTTTATATACTTTAAGACTTGTTTGTTATTTTTATATATTTTAGATACTAAATTTGAGAGATAATATTCATTTTTCATTGCTAAATAATCAAATCACCAAAATTTGAAATGAAATATAAAAGAATATGATATAATATTTTTACTTTGTCGAATTGAAACCACTCAAAGTAGGGTGGAGGAAAGATGCCTTCTATGTCAGACTTCCCTCCAGCAGGAAATTTGCCATCTGGGAATTCCTGTCACCAAAAACAACTTTGGTTCTATTACTTTCATCTATACATTTTAGTACTTTTCAAAAAAATGAATACTATATGAATATAATTTAGCTAAAAATTAATATAGTTAGCAATCAAACAAAATTTTAAATTGCAATCGTGAAAAATTGCAGTCAAATATTGTCGATGATACAATCTCAATCACATTGCAATTGCAAAGATATAAAAAATATTAACGTTACAGTCTAAATTGCGGTTAATTTATTTTAAAAAATATATATATTAGTAGTATTACCATATGAAATTGAGAGAATATAGAAGGATCCCATTTGCTGATTTGCTTTTTAATAAAACTGCCACTGGTTCTGAATCCATGGAGGCAGAGTATTTTCATCTTCTTTCCATGTTCACCTTCCATTTTTGTTTCTTTGTTTAATGCTACACTTTGTACTTAAAAAAAATGACACTTTGTAAAGAAATGAGAATTAAGCACAGCCTCTATTTCTACCTACCCACCATCATGAATTTAATTTCAAGGTAGTAGCTACCTTTGTTGACAATGGTAGGTTGGTGTCCACGTGCAACTAATCTAAGACTTTAAATTATTAGTTCACAAAAAATATTGGTATAGTTACAATATTTTGGTTACAAATTTTGGACACACATATATTTATTATTTAATTCTTTTTTCTTTTTCTCTGTGTTTTTATTTTATTTTCGTGAGTGTTTAGAACCAAAATCTTGTGATCGTATGAGAATTGTTAGTAGTTCACGTAATTAATATTATTAACTCATGTAACAACTTGTGACACATTCACATATAATAAAATATGTGATTTAACTCATAATAAAATTGAACCAAAGAAATACATTCCTTTTATAATAAAATTGTCGATTTAACTCATAAAATTATAAAGGAAATGTGTTATCACTGTGCTAAAAGTTCAATGGAAAAAGACACATATCAATTGTTTGCATGTGTTTATTACCAGTTTTCACATCCAAAGATAAGTTGTTTAATAATAATGTATTTAATAATAATGTGCGTTGAAAGCATGCTAAAAAGTAAATTTATAAAAAGCTAACCATGAAAATAGGTATAGTGTTTATCACATTGTCAATAATTTGATATTATTTTACTATTCAAATATTTAATAACTAATGGGTCAGTTAGATATGCAAAAATACCAAAAATAGTTTAGCAAAATGAGAATATAATACACTTCTTACAAAAAGAGATAGAATAAATATTAGTGACAATGCTTCAACTAATATTTTTTTGTAATTAAAAAAATACAAAAAGAGATAGAATAAATATTAGTGACAATGCTTCAACTAATATTTTTTTGTAATTAAAAAAATATGTTGTAATTACTATACAATAAGTTTTTGAAGTTTTGTCTTTCAATAAATTTTATTCATTTTTGTCCTATTTTTCTTTTTATAGATATTAATTTGACAGCTTAAAAACACCTATTTTGTAAAAATAAAATGAACTAGAAATTAAATAAATATAAAATATTTAGAACTTAAACTTAAAAGATTGTAATTTTACAAAAAGCATATTTTACTCTGTTTTTGGAAGAGATATAAAATTTAGGATACTTGAAAAATAGAACTTAAACTTAAAAGATTGTAATTTTACAAAAAGCATATTTTACTCTGTTTTTGGAAGAGATATAAAATTTAGGATACTTGAAAAATATGAGAAGACCACATCTAGTTCATGAAAGCATTAATAAAAATACAACAAAAACCGATGGCTTCTAGTTTGTGAAGCAACAAAATCACAACCTCCAAATTAGAAAACGTAAATAAATAAATAAATAAATAAGGTCATGGAATTATATATCTGGATAAAGTATGTAATCCAAATACAATAATCAAAATGAGATGAAAGTAAAAGTGAATAATAGGACTTCAATAAATAAATATGACATAAATCAACGAGACAAAATTTGGACCGAGATTTGTAGTTCTTTGAAACTCACCGGTTAATGCTGAGATTTGTATTGGCATTTTCCGGGCCTTTTCTAATTATTCAAATAAGTTTCTTTTTCTCTTGAAAAAAAAATTACAAAATCAATAGACAATAATACACATGCAAACAAAGCTACATATGCTAGCTCCTCAATTAATCCTGACATCATTAGTTGACACTTAGGGTCGCTTGTTACAATTTAAAAAACAATTTTTTTTAAAAATATTTTATTTTTTTGTTATAATTTTTTAAAAGAGAATTTTAAAAAATAAAATTTCAAATTAGAATTTTGTTCAATGAGCTTAAAAATGTAAAATGACATAAATGATATTTTTAATTAATAATAAATATTATATCAATTAATGTTTAAAGTATTTTAAAGTTAGAAATTTATTTATTTTTATTATTAATTTGATATATTTTTTATTTATCTAGCTAATAAATAAATAAATTATAATAAATAAATTATTTTCAAATATTTACTTTAAATTATTTTAAATGATAAATTAATTATTTAGTTAATTTATTTATTTTAAATTATAATAAATAACTTATTTTAAATTATTTATAGATATAGCTTGTTAATTTATTTGAAATTATAAAGTTAATAAAGAATTTTTGTTAAAATGGTAGGAATAAAATTAATTTATCTACTATAAATGATACGCTATAAATTATAAGGTCAAAAATTACTTGAAGTAACTTATAAAAACACACTATAAAAAAACTACTCAACTAGGTATAATCATCTGAAACTTTGTTTGTCAGTTGTGATTCTTCTTTCACTTCATTATTCTTTTGATTTCAATTTGTTATGTTATTTTTGCTTTATGATACTCTTAGTTCTTGTTTGACTTTCTTCAGTTTTTTCTATTGAGTGGTACATGTAATTAAGGCTTGATGAAAGATGTAAATTGTAACACGTTACAAATATGGAAGAAGATTGTGCAGCAACCAAGCATTTTCATGACTAACATATGTCTCTCGATGGAGACTTCGATGATCACTCAACATTAGAAGTTAATTAGTAGTTTTCTTCTTTTTAAAAAATTATTTCTTCTATTTTATTGACTAATTTCTCATATTCTACAATACGTCACGTCAAAATTTCTAAACTTGCATTGTAGTGTTCTGTTCAGCTATATCACGGTACCCCTGGATGTAATAGTATCACAGGTTGACTTAATTATTTATCTATAAAGTTCTACTCTTAAATACTTGAAGATCATCCTGTTTAATTTCTCTAACCAAATAAATATTTGACAGCTTTGATGATTACCCTAACTCTAATGGATAAGCAATTGAAACCAGATCGCGAGTTTGATTTGTTGAGATTAATTTAGGTTGTTTGAGTGATCAATTAGGCTTGAGTAATGTATTTTAATAATGTTGTAAATTAGGGTTATCTTATTATGGGTCTATCATGAATAAAATGAATATGTTGGGTGCTTTAGGATAGAGAATCTGTTTTTTTCTGTGTTTATGCTTTGTATTCCTTTTCTAGTGGCTAATTAAGTCATTAAAGCATTTCTTATAAAAAATAAAAATAAAAATAAAAATTAGCGGTTTGACCTGACAGTACTTTACAAGTGTAATAATTAGTTTTTTGTGGCAGTTGAAATTGCCACTAAAATTTGTCATGATGTAAAACAAATGAAACTTACTTGACAGCGGTTTGATCCGACAGTACTTTACGTGGCGATTATATCGGCGTTTGTCAAAAATTTGCCGCACAATTTAACTGCCGCTAAACTTTGTTAATAATAGTTATTGTTTAGTGGAAAAAAATATTCTCCTATCACTTTAAATTTTTATGATTCTCATTGTCTCTCTCATTTCTCTCATTCCTTCATTTCTTTTATGTCTTTACACTTTACTCGACTATCCATATTTCTTTTTTATTCTCCTTTCTTATTTTATATTTTTATATACCTATCTTTTTTATCTTTCTCATTTCCCCTTCGTTTTTTCTCAGTCTAGCCCAAATAAGATTATTGTGTAATTATATTTTTACTTTTGTTGATTATTAAATATAATCTTCTTTATGAAGAATTTCTCCTTCTAGACCAAATAAGATTATTGTATAGCTATATTTTTACTTTTGTTGATCACTAAATATAGTCTTCTTTATGAATAATCTTTACAAAGATAATATAAAATAATCAAAATCATTTTATTTTATTTTCACTCTTAAAAATAATTATACAATGTATAATTTATAAAAATTAATACTAGTTTACATAATAAAAGTTATATTGAATATTTTAATATATATTTCTTTTGTTACATTATAATTATTAATATGAACATTAACCTTTTACAAAATATCATTGATTTTGTTATTTTATAATTTTTTGACTATGTTTTGCATAATCAGTGACAAATCTAGATATTTTAATTTGTAGGGGTATTGTTTTAGAGTAAGGAGATGACATCTCAATCTTTGGTAGGAGGACATTCAAATTTAATGATCACTTACATAATAATTTACATTTTTCTCTCTTTAAGACACAATGAAGTTTGAATCTGAAATCCTCGTATCGAAGACTTGTTTTTTTTACTATTAGATCACAATTTTTGAGTTGCAAAATGATTGATTTTTATTTTCTGTAGATTCTCTTCACTAAATAATTATATTCAAAGCATCTCAGATATTAAATGTAAATATCTCTTAATCAAGATTCAAATTCGGAATTGTAACGTCTCGAAAATCTGAACTCTTCCGCTAAAACCAATTTTTATCGATTGATGAATGACTTTGAAATGGCATGCATATACACATTTATATTATGATATTATACTATTTAAATGAAACTATTGTATTTTACTTAAATTATTACACACACATATAGAGTGTGTGTGGGGAAACTAAAATGCAGGTGGGAGGTGGGGTCCCTTGCCTCCACCATCCTTAACGTGATCCGTCCATGTGTGTATTGTTGCATATGTATTGTAATTCTTAGTGGACTATGGATTGGATCTACTAAAATTTCACCTATTTTCAGCTTCACTTCAAAGCATGTGATACTATATTTTGAAGTATGTGGTATAATCGTCAAGTCCTCCAATATCTAAATATCGAATTTTAGTTCTCAATTTTCAATAACACAATATTTGTGTGCTGTACCAATTTACATGATGTTTTATCTATATTAATTTATATGATGTTTTACATATATCAATATATATGATGTATATATATTATACTCAAATTTCTTTTATGCAAATTTTTATAAATAATTTGGTTTTACTGTCATTCCATCTTGCAAAAATTCTTTCATCACTCTCATAATATTAACCAAATTTTCAACTCATAAACAAGGTCTTAGTTTCATTATCCATGGTCACCGGGACATAGTTCCATTATCCATAGTCAGGCATAGTTTTATTATCCATTATACATAGTCATCACATATCATAGTTTCATTATCCATTATAAAATTTAACGCATATAAAATTTATTAACGGATCAATTGAAATATCAAATTGAGAAAATTTATTAGTTTAATCTATTTCGTAGGCACATGTAAATGTAATTGAATACTCGTCAAAAACCAATAAATAAACACTATTAAAAATTAAGAGACGGTAAATTGAGATTTTAAAAAAAAAGTAATTGTATCATTTTATCTCGTTAATTAATTAACTTAAGTGTTTTTCAATTGTGTGTAGTATTTTTCTCTCATCTATCGCAAAAGGCAAATGCAAGAAGCTATTATTTTTAACCAAAAAAAGTTTCTTTTAACAAAATGATTTTTGAAAAAATCTGAAACAATCCCTTCAAACCCTATAAAATGATTTTTGGGTTAAAAAAATAGATTTTTTTGATGAAAAAAATCTCGCATCTATATTTTTACCATTAATCACTTTGAATACTTCCTTAACTACTAAAATACATGTCATTAAGTACTGTTTAAATATATATCTCATTAACCACTAAAATATACAATATTATGTGGTTAATATTTTCGTAATACTTTAAAGTGGTTAATATTTTGCATGGTTAATACTTTGCATTTTAGTGGTTAAAGAGATATATGTTAAATAAGTGGTTAATAAATTATATTTAGTAGTTAACAAAATATTTATGATGGTTAATAGTATAAACTTATATATTATAAAAAATATCTCAATAATAAAAAAATTGACTTACATTTTGAAAATGAAATACGGTGAATATTACCTATTTTTTCTGATCAAATAAGTAAACTTATATATTATAAAAAATATCTCAATAATAAAAAAATCGATTTACATTTTGAAAAAGAAATACGGTGAATATTACCTATTTTTTCTGATCAAATAAGTAAAAAATAAAAAATTATAAACTGGCATAACCAACGGCTAGTTGGGAGGAGAAAGCGACACCACAACAGTTACCACCCGCTGCCAACCAGCACCTAAGACTCCATGCTCTTCTATTACTTTGTTTGTATTTTGAAATTATTAATTTAAATCAAGAGTATATTGCTATATACCCTTCGGAATAAAATACAAAAAAGTTAATCATTGAAAAATTAATATATTTAATTAAAAATAAAATTTAATACATCAAACTTTTAATTATTTTTTATTTATATTTTATTTTAAAATAATATAATATTAATATATTAGCATAAAATTAATTCAATAATTAGATGAATAGTGTTTGGTGGACTCATTTCTGCGGGTCCATCTACCGAACACCATCACAGATGACATTTGCATTTTGTTTTTTGCGGTGTGATTTTTTTGGACAAAATCTTGTAAAAAATATTAAAATCATATAACCCTAGTTCAATAATATATATACTCAATGTTGTTGGTGGTTTAAATCTTTAACATTTTAAACGGGTCTATAAATTTGTAGTATTAAATATTTATTTTTTAAAGCATAAATATATAAATATTTCATTTTTTATATTTTAAAATATCAAATAATTTTATCATTTTGGATGGTAATAAAAATAGAAAAATCGAGTATGCATTGTAAAATAATATTATACTAATATCTATTAGGAACAATGGATTTCGTCAAATTATCTCATTACGTGCTCATTTTAACGGTGTGACATAAAAACAGATAATTTATATTAAATGTCAATATAAAACTAATTTGCACTTGTCGTACATATCCATTAAACTCATAAAAGTATCCCTTTCTATATAAATAAGGGTTAAATATGTTTATATTTTTAGTCCTTATAAACAAAAGACCTTTAAAGTTTAATCCCTAAAAAAATTAATTCATTTTTTAGTCTCTACTTTAATTTTATAGAGAGTTTTTTAGAAATTAAAAATATCAATTTTTTACTAAAAGTTTATAGAAACTAAAAATAAATATTTGTTTTAAATACTAAAAAGTTGATAATTTTTTTATAAAGACTAAAAATAACTATTATCAACTTTATAAATAACCAATCAATTATTTAACAATGATTTTGTGTGAAAATTGTCTATTAGTGAAATTCTTCTCTATATGTGGTGTTTTCTTTTTTATGTGGTGTAAATAAATAATAGTATAGAAGAAAAAAAAAATCCCAACTAATCTAAGTGAGGGCTTCTACATGCATAGGTTGCAAACTAATCTAAGTGAGGGCTTCTACATGCATAGGTTGCAAGGTGGAACCGTCCTTAATTTTTAATATTCCCTTAATTCTCCAACAAGTAGTGTGAGAATCGAATTCGACTATATTGGATTTAAACAAATTAATTATATTTGTTATTAGTTAGTTGATTAAATTTGTCTTGTAATCACCATCCACTTTTATCAATGCAATTTCCATTCCATATTTTTCAATTTTTTATATTGTCTTCAACGACTTCAATCGAAAAATGTAATATAATATAAGAGATAAGTATTAATTCTGCTACTTTATTTTAAGAGTATATTTTGGTAATTCATCTTTCTCTTTCTTCTCTTATTCACATTCTCCACTTCTCTTATTGATCAATTAAGAAGATGGCAATGGGTTGCTCCAGCAACAACTAAGAAGCTAGAAAATAAAGACTTTGGTGAGATATGCACACATCCAAAATAGAATAGGAGGAGATAATACTTTGGTGAAAAATTTAAATATGCACACATCCAAAACAACAAAAGAATCAATTGTTCAACAAAATAGAGAATCAAGAACAACAAATTTGTTAATTCGAAGAAAAAAAAAGTTAAAAAAGTTGTATTAATTTCAAAGAAGTGTTTGGAAATGCATAAAAACTTAAAATCATAAAATATTTTTAAAGTTTCAACGTTACAATGAATAAAAAAAAGACATTACGATCAAATATAAAAAAAAAAAAAAAGTAAAGTTGTTCTCAATATAACAAAAGAAGTAAGAAGAATATGATTCTGCATATACAAACAAGGATGTTCCAACTTCATTCCTTTTAGCCGAAGTGATATTTTAGTTAAATACATTTTTTTTAGTTTAATTAACATTTTCATTTCTATTCATAAACATAGTGAATGATTAAACATATTTCATATTCTTTTAGTTTATATATTTTCAATGTTTCATATTTTTTTCTGTCGATATTTTTCAGCGTTATTTACATTTTTCAAGTTTAAAGTGTAATAAATATATATGTTCTAATTTGAAGTGATATTATATAAACAAGTTAGTTATACGTGTTATAAGTTAGTTACTTAAAAATGTTAGTTATAGCAATTTCCATTCCGCATTTCTTCGTACTTTTCTCTCATCATTAATGACCTGTATAGTTGTATCAAAAATTATAATATGGTGTCTAAGTCTTTAATTCATTGTTATTTTTAATGTTCTCTCAACTCTCTAACAAGTTATGTCAGAATCTAACTCAATTGATTAAAAAAATACGAGTACATGAATCCACCTGTAACAAAACATTATATCAAATGTCTTTTTGATCACATTTTGAAGTTAGAAAACTGTTCGTTTGTTGGTAACAAAACAAACTCAGTCTAGCCTATATTTTTATCATTAATCAGTGGATACAACTTAATTTCAAAATAAAAAGTAATGTTTCAAAATTCATTTTGTTTTATAGTCTTTTAATTTTTTTTAAGTAACTCTTTTGAATTTTTCAATTTATCTTTATATAACCAATTAAAAAAACCAATTAAAAGTTTCCAATTAAAATGAAAACCCTATTAAATATTTCTATTTGTCTTTTTGATACAGAATCTTTTTATTTATCTCTTTCCTGAAATAAAATCATTAAAAAATTACTACTACTGTTTTTCAAATCAAATTACTATACCGTTAATCTGTCGCAATCACGTGCATGTGCACCCACGCTATAGCAAAGCGCGTGGCGGTTTTTACCATGTAAGGGAGACACGAAGAATCCAACGTCTATAATCCTGGGCTACCAACGCGTCATTTCAAAATCGTAATCAGTAAACCTAATTCCTCATTAAGCAATTAATCGATTAATTAATCTATCCATCCAGATCAATAAACATTTTCACTAATTAAATACAATTAATTAATCAATGGCGTCTCAATTTTCATCCCTACCTTACGAATACATATTAAATTTATTTATGTGCCCTCTAATTTTCCACCAATCAATCATTCATTCATTGAGGGATCGCGCTCTCGCTCTTTCTCTCACTACCCCTTTCTCTTTCTCTCTCTCTCTCTCTCTCTTCTTGCACCCACGAAACTTCTTCTCTTCTGTGAAAGGTGATTCCTCATCTATGTTGTGTGGAGTTCAATCATTTCAATTTCATTTTACTTTTGTGGGTTTGTTTACATTTTGTTTCTAACTTGTTGAATTAGAGCAAGGTGGCTCCTTTTTTCAAAATTGGTGTTGAATTTGAGATTTCGATTCTACCTTAGATTTTTCTTTTTCTGTGTCGTGCCTTGTGAAAAATGCTTTATTCAATCTGATTGGTAATTTTCTTTTGGGGTGTGGTTTCTTTCGTGTTGGATTAGGAATATTTAGATTGTGGGGTTTCCATTTTTCCCATTAGGGTTTTGCCCTCGTGATCGAGTTTCAAAAAAGAGGTTTTTTTCTTTCAATTTATAATAAAGTCTCTTTCTTCATTTGTGTGGTCTGAAATTTGATAGTTTATTGTACGTTGTTGTGCGTATATGAAAAGTTTTGTTATAAATGAGATAAATTCAGGTTCATAAGCTCTATGTGAGTTCCTTTTCCTATATACCTTCTTTTGGTTTGATAATTTGTTTTATGTGGTGCTTCTTATGATAGGGTTATACTTCTAAAGCAGATTGGGTATACCAAAATTCTAACTTTTTGTTTTGTGGTTGTGGAAGTGTCTGCAAACATTATTTGAGTTTTGTTGGTTTTTCTCTTTGAGATTCTTGATTTGTTTTATGATTAATTGTGAATGGAGATTTTACATCCCACATTTCCTCGTACTTTGGATTCTAGTATATTTTGTTGTCTGAATCCCATGATTGTGCAATCATAATTGAGCTGCACAAATTTCTTGTGGAGCCATTGACTTTATTGCATCTTTTGTTTTGAGCAGAAATTTTGTGAACTCTGAATTAGTTTGGAACCTCCTCACTTCTCAGTGACAAAATTAAACAGAGAGGGTGCCCTTGTGCTGCTGATGGTAAGCATTTCTTACAGGATTCATGCTGTCTTTTTACGGATCATGTTTCATATGCCAATTTTGTATGCGATAGATTTGTCGTTGTTGTTTGATTCCATTTTGGTTGTTTATCGACAAGTTCTTACATTGTAGTATGGTGCTTTTGTTTCAGGCCACTAATGAAAATCTTCCACCTAATGTTATAAAGCAACTTGCCAAGGAGTTGAAAAGTCTTGATGAAACCCCTCCCGAGGGCATTAAAGTAGTGGTTAATGATGATGACTTCTCAACAATATATGCCGACATAGATGGCCCAGGCAAGTAACTTCATTTTTAAATGTAACGTTGAGCGTTACGTAAAGAGCTCATTTATGTAAAGAGCTCAAGCTGAAATTGTGCTATGTGTTTTGCAGCTGGAACTCCTTATGAGAATGGCGTTTTCCGAATGAAGTTGCAACTGTCCCGTGATTTTCCACATTCTCCTCCTAAAGGTGTGTACTTACATTCTACAATATTGTTGGTATTTCTCCTTTGCAATTTTGAATTGTTGTTTTTGTTTACTGAATCCAAAAAATTATTGCTTAACAGGGTTCCTGAATTGCTCCACTTTTCATGCTTGAAATAATCTAGTATATTCATGTTTTTCGTTCTTTTAACTAACTTGCGTTGCCATTGAATTTAATGTTGCAGGATTTTTCCTGACCAAGATTTTCCATCCAAATATCGCATCCAATGGAGAGATTTGTGTCAACACACTTAAAAAGGATTGGAATCCTAGCCTTGGGTTACGACATGTTCTTATCGTAAGTCTTTTGGCTGTCCTAGAAATTAAAATCTTTTTTCTCCCCTTTTAACCGTTTTACTACAGGAGTTTTTTAAATACTCATGATTTATTGAATTTAGTTCTGGTTGATTAGACTTTGTATATTGACTCCCATAATCAAACAGGTTGTTAGGTGTTTATTGATTGAACCGTTTCCAGAATCAGCTCTAAATGAACAGGCCGGCAAACTATTACTCGAAAATTACGAGGAGTATGCTAGACATGCCAGGTGAGTTAAGCCAATGGTGCTGCTCAGGTGTTTTTATTTATGGATTTCATAAATTTTCTTTAGTTAAAAATTTTTAGTTTTGTACCGATCGGATTCGTAAGATGTGTTCCCACCTTGTGTATGTAATTGATGTGCTTTAGTTGTGACATGCAGGCTTTACACTGGAATACACGCAAAAGCAAAGCCCAAATTCAAAAGCGGGGCTATAACCGAATCAACTACGGCTTTAAATGTTGATCAGACAAACACCTCGGTGCTTAATGCTGACATCAAAACCACACCGTCAAGCGCTGCTTTGCCGTTACCACTGTCATTACCCTCAACCACTGCAGCTAGAGGAGCTAGTCAGGATCAGGTGGTGGGTGTTCTGACCGAGTCATCTGTTAATGTTTCTACCGCTGCGGCGGTAGTTTCTGCTGCTTCTGCACCACAAAAGAAAGAAGTTGGAACTGCTAAAGCTCAGGCAGACAAGAAGAAGTTAGATGCTAGAAAGAAAAGTTTGAAAAGATTGTGATAAAGTTGTTCAATAAATCAAACTTTTCTTATTTGTCTTAGTTTTGCAATATTTGATAGAAAGAGAAAAAAAAGAGGAGGGGGCAGGGAAATGTGGAAAAATGGGTTCAAAATTTGGCTTATGATGTGAGTAATTTCCAATGAGAGTAATAGGGTGAAATTGAACTACCTATTGTGTACTATTGTTCTTATGGGGAAAGAAGACTCACCCTTGTTTTTATTATTATTATTATTATTTTGTTTTTTCTTTTTCAAATTGACCTCTATAAGTTGGTGTCATTTACTGTTTGATTACTTAGCCTCTAATATTACTCACATCCTACACTAGTTAGTGAATCATATTCATTGGGAACGAACTCTACGCCATTAACTTGTAGTTTTCCTCTGTCCTTGTAATGGTTAGATGATACATCAATCACTTGTGGATTTAGACTAAACTTCAAATCTTGTAGGGTGTATTTGTGCATGACTACACCTCAAGCGATCCAGACACATTTTGGCCATTAATTTTGTGATCACACAGTTCAAATTACACCTTTTCACATGGATGTGCACTTAAATTCCTTGATCTATTTAATACATCAATTGCTTTATTTTCTTCAACTTCACGAGGAAACAAGTAAGATTACAAACTTTTTTGTTGTTGCAAAAACTGTGTCAACCACAAATGGTACAACCTCAAAGAGTATCTCCAAACAAATTGCACAGAAAAACATATGGGTGATATATTCAAAGTATACGATGGGGATTAATTCAATCTTTAATAATTATGTTGGAAATGATGGTTAGTACACATTCAACTAAGTGAGAGCCGCTTAAATATGAATTATATAGATAATTAATTCTCTTAAAAAAATTGAAAATATTAGATTATGCAAATGCATAATAAAAAATAATACCTACAAATTAGAAATCTAAGATAATGTTTTGGAGAGTTAAATCCATATGTTAACATATTTGAGATTTTAAAAAATCGAAAGAAATGACATAATAGACGGTTGTATAATATTTCAACCTCTTTTTTAATCAATTTAAAAAAATATTTTATAATTTCTTTAATTCAGAAATGAAAAATAAATATTTACCTTTTTCCTCCAAAATCCAACTCTCAATCTAAAATGTTTAACAATCAAACCAATAATTTTTTAAAGTTTGCCTATAGTAAAATCATACTGTTTCTCCTTATTACTACAGTCCATTTAATTAAAAGTGAAAAAGAAGGACCAAAAGTGAATATAAAAAAAAAAAACTCATTAATTCAGCTAAAATTACCCTAAAGATACCAAAAGCTGCCCCTAAATAATGTTACAGTTAAAATGACCCAACCTTGCACTCAAGGATTCCCTATAAGTTATTGTTACTTTCCAACAACACCAATATGTGGCGAATTCCTGTTCTGGGATGCCATATCTATCCAACGTGTCTGCTGAGTTGTGTGAATTTGATTTCAGATAACATAGCACTCCACATCCAAAACTCACACCCCAACAATACATCCACACTTCCCTTGTGCTTTTTCTTGTGCCAAATTGAATTTTCACACTTACCTTGTCTTTATATAACACCATAGACTCTCTTCCCTAGCTACTCAAACATCTTAACACACATACACCACTAGTATCTTACATTCTTCTCTGTTAGTTCCAATTCACAACATTAGATTTTGCTCTTCTTGTTGTATTACTTTACTATCTACAAAAATGTCATTCATTTCCAATTTGAATGTTGTTCTTGGATGTGACTACACTCTTGCAACTTGCAATGAAAGGGATACAGATTATGATTTTGTGCCGGTTGAAATCATGGAAGGAGACGACGACGATGATGGTGGTTATGACTATGCTCCAGCAGCATAAACTCTGTAATTTCTAGGTTACTAGTTACACCTACACAATACTGATATATGTAGTTACTTCTGTTGTCTATGTGTCAGTGCCGTGTCTGATGTTCGTGCTTAATAGCTTCTTAGTACAATCTAACTAATTATTAGTGCTCTTTTGAGCAACTTTTGGTTATTATGCAGAATGAAAGACAACTATGAATGTAAGCTAATGAGAAATGTAGTTTATCATTTAACTTTTATGTCATCAAGTACCATTTCATAATCTTTGAACTAGTGACATCACTAATCAAATTGTCAAATGTAACAAACTATTTAATAATTAAAACAGAACTAATATCATAAGATACTCGTACTTGTTGCATTGAAGCAGGTCAAATAATTCTTATATATTATTATCCACTGTCATCAACCTCACAATCTAACATATTCATACAGTGATATATATTGCTGAATATATAAATGAATGAGGATAGTATTAATTAAAGGTTATACATATATATATAGAGTAGTAATATATGGTTTGGTTTTGGTATTTATTCACTTGGCCATCATGACCTTAACAAATTCATCATAATTAATTTGACCATCACCATCAACATCAGCCTCACGAATCATCTCATCAACTTCTTCATCAGTAAGTTTCTCACCGAGGTTGGTCATTACATGGCGAAGTTCAGCAGCAGAAATGAATCCATTCTGATCTTTGTCGAATACTCTGAACGCTTCTTTCAGCTCTTCTTCTGAATCTGTGTCCTTCATTTTCCTAGCCATAAGGTTGAGAAATTCGGGGAAGTCGATGGTGCCATTACCGTCTGCATCTACTTCGTTTATCATGTCTTGTAGCTCTGCCTCTGTTGGATTCTGGCCTAATGACCTCATCACTGTTCCAAGCTCCTTTGTTGTGATGGAACCTGCAAAGTTGTAGAATACCATTCATGTATGAAGAAATCAACAAAGGTTCAAAATTTTCACATATTTAAGTTTGCGGCAATGCAAATTATAAGCTAGTTTTATAGAGTTAGGTTAAGATTCAATGCAAATTCTAAGATGATGTTAAAGTCTACTCAAAATTCAGTAGACTGTCTGTTATTTGAGCACTCGAGTCATGCTTTAGATATCTGATGCTGAGCGTGAGAGAGATTTGTTGAGGTCTCACATTGAAACATTCAAAGTGATATGACCTAAAAATTTGAAAACATCACTCGTCATACACGCTAATTTTATAGAATTGGGTAAGGTCCAACCAAAAATTCTTAGAGCAAATGCTTCTGCGATCGCAATTTGAGACCTTTTTCATAAGGCATACATACAAACTCTTTATCATGTTGATTGTCAAGGTTTTAAATTTGGAGTATGCAATTATAATCATGGTCAATTTTTTTGTAATATGCAATTGCAATTTCTAAGGAAAGGGTTCAAATTCTTGTAACATACTTTTTTGTTTCAAATTAATAAAAACCAAACTTTCAAGACTTATGCTTTTAAAATAATCACAATTATCATATTAGCAAGTCATGGAATTCTTTTCATTGCAATCATATTCTATTTAAAATAATTTTATCATGTGAAACAAAAAATGTATCATAAGATAGACAAAAGTATATTGTTACCTTTTAATATTTTCTTGAGACAAGAATACTAGAAGTAGAAAAGCATAAAAAACTTAATAACATAGAAACTATCTTAAACAACAACAATAGTAATTAATAACTAAAAACAAGAGGGATCGTGGGAATGAAAAAATGAACATGACCATGATAATGGAATAAAATGTGAAAGGAAAAATAAAAGGACAAAAGATAGATTAAAACAAACCATCTCCATCTTTATCAAACAAGCTAAAAGCTTCCTTGAATTCAGAGATCTGATCATCGGTGAGTTGATCTGCCATTGTTATGTATTGCTCTTTTCTTTCTTTCTTTCTTTGAATATTGATTATTTCTTTGTGCTTTTCTGAAGAAAGAGAGAGAGAGAGAAACAAGAAACTGAACAAACACACACCTTTCAATCTTGTTCCGACAAAACCTCCCCTTCTTAAAATATATCTATGCCATCAAACACAAACACCACTCTTTTTTAATAAAAATTTACTTGTTTCCTCTTTTATCTAATTTCACCCTATTATTCTAAACAACCTTTAAAACTTGTCACAGATATTTAACTAACCAAGTTACCATTAAGCCCCTTATTATATGTGAGGAATTTTTCATTAAAATATTTTAGACCTACTAGATAGGTCTATTTAATTAAAAATTAATAAATTTATTATTATTATTATTATTATTATTATTATTATTATTATTATAATATTAAGTTTTATTTTTAAGGTTAAATCATAAATTTGTAATATTTTTTGTAATTTAAATATATTGTTTTGTATTAATGTTTGGAATATTTAAGATATTACATCCGTTTGTTTAAGATTTTTAAAAAATTCTTTTGATTTTATATTTTTAAAAATAACTTTTATGATAATTTATTTAAAAGTAGTAGAACTAGTTTTAGACTTGTTTATTACCGATTAAAAAAAATTGACAATCAATAATTTAGATATTTTAATATAATAAAAATCACATTTTTTTAATAAGGTATCTTTTAAAATGATTTTTATGAAAAGGTTCTCAAAATAACTTTTCATTTTAATCATTTTTTAAAATTTCATTATTAAAAAAATTATAGCAAATAGATGAAACACTTAAATGATATTTTAAGATAAACTATTTAAATCAATTTTTTATTTGAAGCTTTATTTTTAAAATGTTATAACAATAAAATATCATAAAAATCATTTAAAAAAATATTAAACAAACGAGTCCTTTATTTTAAAATAGAATTGAAATATGATGTAATATATAATGGTAGATACTCTAAAAACTCGTGTTAGATATCAAATAGAACTTAAACTCGTTGTCATGTTAACTTGTTTGGTTATTTACAAAACTCTAGTGGTGTGTCGTGTAGGTTTTCATGAAATAATATTGAAGTAGGCTTTTAAATAGGTTTTCGAGCCTTGTCAGGTTTTAAAAAAGGTTAGACCAAACTTTAAAATTGAGCATTTGACAAATAATAGGACAAACTTTGGTGTAACATTTTTAATATAAGTCAAATTCGTGCATTGCAAAATCTAACTCAGCCTAGCCAATGTTGAATCTTTTATTAGGAGTATGCTGTAAATCTTGAACAAGAAGAGGATGAGATTGACGGCGATGAAGGTTGCACAAATAAATTTCAAAGCGTGTGTATCACATTAAGCTTTAGGTTCGACGCCCCCACCAATCTATATATATTCGATGCAAACGGGTTAACCGGCGAATCTCCTTCAGGATACTTTGGAATCCTTGAAGTGAATTGCATATTCATATCAAGTCTATCGATCAACGATAGTTTATAAAATAAAGTTTCTTCATTTACTCTCGTGCACTAGAGAAAAGAATAAATGACTCAGAAATATTTTTGACAGAAATTTGACTCATATAACATGAATTTTGTCTTGTGCTTTTTGCCTCTAAAGTGTCTCTATTTATAGAGAAACTCATACCAGTTGGTGAAAGAAAAAAACTCTTTAAAAAGATTGTAACCTTTGGTAACTTAACAGATGCATTGGTTCGATGGCTAACATTTGCATTTAACCCAAACATTGCAACCACTTGACAAAGTGATACATTAAGTTATTTAATTTTGCTACATTAATATAGCTATTAGAGAATTCCAAATATGTTTTGGAAATGCCCCTCACAATCTCCCACCATTTTCAAAATATATCTAAATCTGTTATTCCATAAATCTCATAGTTTCAAATAAAGATATCTTACGATTTGAACCATTACTTAGTAAATTATGTTTTCACCCATCCCCGAATAAATTGGTAGACAAGCTTTGAACCAGCCATTCATTGGAACAAATGTGCATAACTCACACATGAGATCTCAGTACCATTGATTGAATTATAAAGATGATACATTTGATAAGACCTTGTTTCTCATATCCTTTTCATGAGAATTTAAGAGTCAAACCCTTGAACTCTATGAAGCAGCCTACTTCATTCTCATATAGGTGGACTATATCAGAAATGCACCCATAATTATACATTCCAGGAAATAGATGTTATATGTCCATTAAGAGAAACCTCATCCTACCACTTTTATTTTATGATTCAAGTACTTTTACCTTTTGAAATGTATCTATTGTCAAGTACTTCAATCACTCTAATAGTATACTTTCATCATTGAACTCAAGACTTTATGTTACTCAAGTGTGAGTTGATTGTTTTCACTATTGGTGATTATTTAGATATGGGCTTGTATCACATCTCTAATGATGTCTTCATTGACTTCAACATCATATCTGAAGACATCATATCTTTGTCAACTCTTTCATCAAAGAACTGCAAGATTCCTTTTAACTTTAATAATCTTTGAAGATGCATTTATCCAGATAGCTACACCTTTAAGATATACTTAATAGTGATCAACTATCACCAAACCATGACATTTTTGCAATTTAATCTCTTCATATTGTATCACGCACAATAAGCATCTCAATTGTTACATACATCAACTTTTATGCCGTTCTACCTTTTACTATATTAAATAAGCATGTCAATTTAAAATTCTAATTCTCTTTTCAATATATCAAAGTGGAAGATATATTACATTGAATGCATTAAATATATATTTCCAAAAGCTAATTAACAAAGCATGATCATAAAAATTTCTCATAATAGAATATTATAAGGTGGGTCCGAACTTGTAATTCATCTACTCCTTAACAAATATGAATTCATTTTATTTCTATTAAAGAAATAATTTCTTCATAGTTATATTAGAACTAATACATGCATCATAAATTCTATTTGTTAATTCAAGTTTCATATTTAAATATGTTTTATAGTAAATCCAAATAAGAATCACAATAGAAAATAAACAATTAATAAAATTATTAAAATTTTATTACTTTCTTCCACGAACATTTGTCAACTTACAATAATTATAAATTATATATCCAAATTATTTTTAATCTAAAAAAAATAATAAACAATTACTTTTATACAATCATGCATATATGATATATGGTTTAAGATATCATTCTAAATTTAAGAATTTCTTACATGAAGTAACAATATCAACAAAAACATCCATTCTAAATTCATTTATTATATCATTGAAAATATAATACTAATTTTTAAAGTTTAAATCTAAAGATAAATATGAGACTCGTTCAATAGAATTGATTTTGATTCTTCAAATAAGGTGTTGTGGTCTCAAATGTCATACAATCATTTTTCGGAGTTTTATTTTATTTTTTATTAAAGCACAAAAACAATTTTGAATAGATAACACAGCTGTTATAAGAGCAAAAAGAAGACATTTGCCTTATAAGTGAACCAACACAGCTGTTCATTGCAAAATTTTGACACCTACACTTAAATACCAAAAACAAATGTTATCCTCAATTTCAATCTGAAATTTAATAATAACAAGTAACACATAAATTTATAAGATTTGATACTTATTTAAGATAACAAGTAAGAACAAGTAACATCATGCATATCATATATTAATTTAAGATAATTATATTTATTTTTTTAGGGAAAATAGTTAGGTTGACGTGTTTTAGAAATGAATATTATTTTCGTATATGATGCAAGTGTTTACTTATATATTTATAAAAAGGTAAAATTAAATCAACAATTTTTTTTACGAATATAAAGAAAAGAATACAATAATAAAAATGAATGTATTAATATGTGTAATAATTTTTATTTTATATGTAATTTTTACTAATTTTATTGTACTCTTCAAATTAAAGTATAGTAGATTTTTTTAAAATGTAAATTTATATTTAATTGGTAGTATAAACTTCTCATCTATAAAAATGAAAATGATAATTTTACAAACATAACCCAATCAATATATATTTAAATAACTAATGAGAAATAAGACTGACTATTAGAAATAGCAATTGAAAATAATGAAAAAAATATATTCTCCTATATAGAGATTAAAATATTTC
>JBBPBQ010020321.1:53043925-53061354 GCA_037974755.1 Cicer yamashitae
ACTCATAGAATAAATGTTTGTTTGTCATTAATCAATTTGTTCAATTTAGTGTGTTTTTTAGCATCTTCTAAATAAAGATGAGAATAGTTTGTTATAAACACCATAGAATGATATAAATATTTGTTACTAAATAATTAGTTAAATTTGTATTTTTCTAAGATTGTTGATATAAAATGAGAACAATTATAATATACTAACTATAATTTTATGATACGATTTTTTTTTCACGTTGTTTTATGTGAAAATGAACCACTCAATAAGCATTTGGAGTGTATAATTCAAACAAGAGATAAATATTTGTCAACAAACAAGTCATTAAATTTGGTGTTCTTTTAACTTTTTCTAAACAAAATGAGAATAATTAAAATATACTAATTTGAGATTATTATAATCACTATACAAGAGATAAATACTTTTCACTAAAGAATTAATTAAAATAAGTATTCTTTTTAATATATTCGGCATAAAAATGTAAACAATTATAACACATTGACTATAATTTTTAACAGTTCAGAGCTTACAATTCACATACGAGATAAATATTTGTTGTTAATCACTTAGTTAAATTTAATATTTTTTTACGTTATTATAAACATGGATAAATATTTTTAACTAAAGAATTAGTTAATATTAGTGTTATTATTTTAATTTTGTCGTCATAAAAATGAGACCATATATTACACGGACTATAACTTTTTTACACATCACTTTTTTCATGTTGTTTTTCTGCAAATGAATTACTTTAAAAAAATAGTTGAAGCGTACAATTCATACATAAAAAAAATATTTGTCATTAATTAATCAATCAAATTTGTATTTTTTTTATTTTTTAAACAAAAATGAAAATCATTGGAATAACTCAATTTAATTTATTATAAAAATCATACACGTGACAAATATTTGTCGCTAAAAAATCAGTTAAAAATAATCCACATATGAGGATAAAATAAGAACTTCAGTGGAGGGAATTTTTTGACAACAATGAATTCAAAGCAAGAGATATTATCTGAATTAAATTTTTCAAAAATAATTGTCACAATTTATGTCATGTCTTTAAAATTCACTTGGAAATTGCGTGAATTGTTATTAATTCATGAAATAATGACATTATCTACCATTAATTTGTTTTTCTGAATTTTGTTTATTTAAATATTTTTTATTGTAATCATAAGTTAAATTTTCAAATAATGTTATAGTTTGCTTCAATTTTTTATTTATTAATATTTATCTCCTCCCTTTGAATATAAAATTACAAATACTACGACATATAATTAAATAAATTAATTTATGTACATATCATCTAACATTATATATGTAACACAAAAATCTAATGTTAGTGACTATATTATAATATGACCACATAACGGTGCATAAATTAAATTTATCTATTTTCTCAAAATTATATTTATTTATGCAATAACATAACACATATTTGATGATATTCAATTAGAATATATACCATATAAATCAAATGACTTTAATTGATTTTTTATTTTATTTTGATGATAATATATCCCGTGTTTGGCATGGACTACACGAGATATCTTTTGTGTGTTTCCTTTCTATTTTTAAATATTCTATATCAATTGGCTTTTAATTTTTTAGATTATATAAATTAAAAATTACTGTTGCAATAAGATCATACATATTTTTAACAATTAATTACTAATACTTTTTTAATTTAATACCAAATTCTTTTGCGGTTTTTTATTTTAATATCTACGATATTATATTTTATAGAGATAAATGAGTAAATTATTTTCTTATCCTATCATATTGATTTCTAATCCAACTAAATTTTAGAATAAAAAATTTTTAACTAGAGAGATATGATAGAATAAATTTCAGGATTAACTTATCATATTGTATTGTCTTATCCAAAACTAAATTAAGACATAATATACAAATAAGAAAATTACATTATCAACAAATTACAACCAATCACACACACACAAGTTTTAAACCAAACTGTGGCAATCTAGTATGTTTGTTTTAAATATCGCTTCTTTTAGGGCAGTTTGGTTTTTTTTTTTTTTTTTTTCACCAAAATGCCCCACTCCCAAATAATATTACCTGAATGCCCTACTTTTTGGGAGTCAGTAGAAGTCAGTGGCCTAGGACTACGGTGCGACTAGGTGAAGGCAAAATTTTTTTTTACCTAGATGGAGGTCGCAGGCCTAGGGAGCGACCTCCCACTAGGATTTAATTTTTTTTTGCTTGTTTTAATAATTATTATATCATTTTAATAATTGTTATTAATTATTTAATACATTAAAAACAATTTAATTAATAATAATATATTAATAAATAATAATAATAATAAATAATAATAATTTAATAATAATTTATTATTATCATTATTATTAAAAATTATTATAATTAAAAATAATTAAAATTAAAAATAATTAAAATTAAAAATAGAAAATTATATTATAAATTTCAAAGAAAATACATTAAAAAAGAAAAAAATTATATTAATATAATAAAACAAAATACATTAAATTAACGAAAAAAATATACTGAGAAAAAACATCGAATTTATACTATTGATGTGCACCTAAATGACTTCAAAATTTATCCTAGTGGGAGGTCGCGTGCGACCTCCAACTAAGTGAAAATTTTTTTTTCCTTTACCTGGTGGCACCCTGGACCAGCTACTTCCTACTTCCAAAAAGTAGGGCAAGCAAATAATATTATTTGGGAGAAAAGCATTTTGGGTAAAAAAAAAAAAATCCGTCCTGTAAATGGTAAACGATTGAAATGAAAAGTTCTTTATAATTATATATAGTATAGATAGACCAATGAATGTTGTTAAATTCTTAAAATGTGATGTAGTTATTTGTTAAGGTTCTTTTGGAATTAATGTAAAAGGTGGCAGATTGGATATTGATGTAAATGTTCGTAAATATCCATTAAACTTTTTATAAGATGTGGACCATGCATTGACATGGTGAAAAGGTTATGTACAATCATCTATTCACAGATAAATATTTACCGAGATATACTAGAAAGACATCGTTGTGAGATTTGATTGGATTTTACATTTGTTATTGCATATTTTTAACAAAATCATTACACAATTGTATAATGGTTAATAGTATACTTTTTTTTTGACAATCACAATATATATAAATTAAGAATAATGTTTACTTAATTATCCCTAAAGTATTTTCATATGAACATTGTGCCTATGTATATATGGTAATATTTTTATTTTATTTTAAATTATATTTTATAAAGATAATTGAGTAAATTATTTTCTTATCCTATTATATTGATTTCTAACCCAACTAAAATTTAAAATAAGAATTTTAAGCAGAGAGATATAATAAAATAACTTTCATGATTAATTTATAATATTGTATTTTCTTATCAAAGACTAAATTGCAACATAATATGATAGAGTTATTTTATTATGTCTCTTATCTTGTATATCAAACTAGCCTTTTAAGATATACATTGTATCTATGTATATATGGCAAGTTATGGCCAGTTGGTTTTCGTGTGAATGGGATTCGTAAGTTATAGCAACCCTCAAAAATTAAATTCTTACTACTCATTTTTTCTTTAATAAACAGTAAATTATATTTTACTATATTAGTTATATATAAAAAAGCAAATATGATTTTTTTTTGGAATTAAACAAGGTAAGGGATATAAATTTGAATCTAAATCGGAATTTTTAATTAAGGAATATTTTTAAGATTATGTTAAAAACACATCTAATTAAACTCTAGATTACGTTATTAACAGGTCAGCCTATATAAATTAGACTATATATATTATCTATTATATAAAATAGGCAAATATCATCTGAATTTTTTCGGTAATAAATAAGATAAGGATTATAAATTTGAATTCAATTAGGACTATTTTTCAATGGTTTGGAATAAAAATAAAAAACATAGTTGGTTTATTCTAAAATAAAAGATTACATTGTTAACAACTCAGCATTATCTTGATCTCCATCTTCCTTTGTGCCTATAAATACAAGTGAAAGTGTTACTGATAATATATCACAAACAAATTGCTCAAAGAAAAAAAAATAATAAAAACAATGTCTTTATCAAATTCCTTTACTGTTTTTGTTTTATCTTTAGTTGTGTGTTTGGTTATTTCTAAATGTCGAGCTGATGCAAATGCTACACAATCAAAACTAGTGATTGATGCAACTTCTGGAAAGCCTATTCCAGACACATTCTTTGGAGTTTTTTTTGAAGTAAATTAATATATATCTTTTTAAAAATGTTTAGATGAATGTGAAGATTAATTAGTTATTGTGTTGGTTTAATGACAACTTATATTATATGAATTATATTGATTAATATTTATTTTTCAGGAGATTAATCATGCTGGAGGTGGGGGATTGTTGGCCGAACTTGTATCGAACAGAGGTATTGATTAAAATTTATGTTGCTAATTTAATTTTTATTTTAGAAATATATCATTAATATTTTTGGAAAATGATAACAAATTTCGTTAGGGCATTGTTTAAGGAATTAAAAGAATTAACTTTTGGATAGAAAATATTTGGTGGCCGATAATGAGGTGAAAATTTTGATTCTCATCTTCGGCATAAATTTAATAATACTAATATAATATTGGTTTTTTTTTTTTAAAAAAAAACTTTTGTAAATATGTTTGTAGAAGCTATTTGAGTTTTGAGACATGCCCTGACTCTAATAAGTCTCGAGACCTATATCGTTTGAATTTTGTTATATATAAAATATAAATAAGTGATTAAACATTTTTTTTATTATAAATTTATGTTTTAGGTTTTGAAGCAGGAGGTTCTAGTGTTCCCTCAAGTATTATTCCTTGGACAATTATTGGAGATGAATCAAATATTACCGTATCAACTGATCGTAGTTCTTGTTTTGACCGTAATAAAGTTGCTTTACGTATGGATATTCTTTGTCAAATGCAAACTTGTCCACCTGGTGGTGTTGGTATCTCCAATCCTGGTTATTGGGGCATGGTAAGTAATCCAACATTTTGTTTAATTATTATAGTGAAAATTTTAATGTCATTTATAATATTTTTTATTTTTTATAATCAGAACATTGAGCAAGGGAAGAAATATAAAGTAGAGTTCTATGTTAGAGCAACTAATCCAATTGATTTAGAAGTTTCATTTGTGGGGTCTAATGGAGTAAAATTGGCTTCAACAAACATAAGGTGATAAATTCCTTTAATTCAATTAACCTTTTATAACTATTTTGTATTTAATCATCAAAGTAATTGAGTTATTTGTAACCAAAATAAACTAATTGAGTTGTTTATTAATTGATATAGGACCTTTGGGCAAAAAGTAGCAAATTGGACAAAGATGGAAAATATTGTTGAAGCTAATGCTACAGATCATAATTCAACTCTTCAAATCACAACAAGTAAAAAAGGGATCGTATGGTTAGATCAAGTGTCAGCTATGCCCTTGGATACATATAAGGTAATCTCTACCCTCTCGTACTCACTTTTTTTCTTGATAAAAAAATATAAATTACTTTAACTCTATTTTATTTATGATATAAATTTCTTTTTTCAACGATTCATTTATTTTCATAGAATAAATTTTTACGGATGATCTTTTCAGAGTTGACTTACAACTTTTATTAGATCAACAAAAAACTAATTATATTTAACTAAATTTTTTAATAACAATTAAGTTAATTATTTATGTTTATAATTAAGACTAGAGTAATACTGTAGATACGCATGATTACTGGCAATGAAATAGTAATTTAAAAAATAAAGTTATTTTCTTTTAAATTGACTAACTTAATTAATCTTATTTGGACACAGGGTCATGGTTTCCGAAATGATATATTTCAAATGGTGGCAGATCTAAAGCCAAAATTCTTAAGATTCCCAGGTATGTTAAAATTATAAGCTTTAAAGTTAGTTTTGATCTAGATATATCATATCCTATTCACCAATTTTATTGTCAGATAAAACGAAAACAAAAAACTATAAATCTTGGTCTACACGATGTTTTTACGGCTTACCATTTATTACATGTCACACAATAAATTTTTTAATTTTCGGTAAAAAGTAAATAAATTAAAAATAATTTTTACTTATATTATTCAATACACTATTCATTTGTTAAGTTATGAGTAGAAAGCAGTAAGAACTTCCCAAAACAAAACCACATACATGTTTTGTCAAAAAATCTTTACATGGACAAGTGTGATATCCATTTATTTTTTTTGGAATTTTATGAAGTGACCTAACATTTTTTCGTTATTAGGTGGTTGTTTTGTTGAAGGAGAAAATCTAAGAAATGCTTTTAGGTGGAAAGATACAGTTGGGCCCTGGGAACAGAGGCCTGGACACTTAAATGACATTTGGAAATATTGGACTGATGATGGACTGGGTTATTTTGAGGGACTCCAAGTAAGTTTTTTTATTTTTTATTTTTTTTATCATCATATATTAAATATTTTCCTTTTATTTTTTATGAGCATTATTTTTTTTTATGAGCTAAATATGTTCCTCATCAAATTGAAAATACTAATCTTTTTTGTTTTTTTGAGCAGCTAGCAGAGGATCTTGGTGCATTGCCTGTATGGGTGTTTAACAATGGTATGTTTTGTAATCCCTAAAAAGTCCATTCTAAAGTCTATTCACCATTGAAATTTTGTTTTGATTTCTAATTTCTTATTAATCTAATGTTTCTTATAGGTATTAGCCATCATGATGAAGTTGATACGAATGCAATTTCACCATTTGTGCAAGTATAGCTTTTTTCATAGTTTTATTTTTTTAATTCTAAGTTTAATTGTATTACTAAATATTTATATTTATTGTTATTTACACTTTTTTTCATTAATAAACAGGAAGCCCTAGATGGTATTGAGTTTGCCAGAGGTTCTCCCATATCACAATGGGGTTCTCTTAGAGCTTCCATGGGACATCCTGATCCATTTGATTTGAAATATGTTTCAATTGGAAATGAGGATTGCAATTTATTTGACTACGAAGGTATGTGTTTTTGTTATTTAATTATTTGATTATACTTTCTAAGACAATTGAAAAATATTTTCTTGTAAGTCTATTTAAAATTTGCTTATTTGCTTTATACAATTTATAGATATTTGATATATAATTAAGAAAATAGGTTGAGAAACCAAATTTTCCGTTCTTAATCATTTGTATTTTTTGATTGATTAGGCAAATACATGAAGTTCTATGAAGCTATAAGACGTGCTTATCCTGACATTCAGATTATCTCAAATTGTGACGGTTCTGTAAATCCACTAAATCATCCGGCAGATGTATATGATTTCCATGTAATAACTCTTTGTTTTGCTAAAAAAAATTAAAGCTATTAATTGATTTTGCATTTTGGTTTGGCCATTCACATGTTATCATTGTTAATGATTTTTTATTTTATTTTATTTTTTATCATTATTTAGATTTATACAGATTCTAAGGACATGTTTTCAAAGTCTACCAAGTTCGATAACGCACCACGATCCGGACCAAAGGTATAGTTATTAATTATTTTTTTAAAGTTATTAATTATTTTTTTAAAGTTATTTATTTAAGGAATAACTATTCATGCATTATGATTGATGAATTTGCTCAAATTGTAGGTGTTTGTAAGTGAGTATGCTGTTTGGAAGGAAGATGCTGGTAATGGAACCCTTTTGGCTGCTGTGGCTGAAGCTGCATTCCTTATTGGACTTGAAAAGAATAGGTTGGTTTGTTTAACTATAGTTTACATTTCATGAAATTTATCTAACGTTTAATGTTATATACTAGTTTGTGTTATTTTGAGTTATGTTTTAATAATCTCTCATTTTTCAATTTTTTTTTTACAGTGACATCGTCAGCATGGTTAGCTATGCACCCCTAATGGCAAACATAAACGATAGATTGTAATTTTCTTATACTTTACCGAATTTTTTTTTACCATTTATTTAAATAGAGATGATTTTTCATATATATAATTATTTAAATGTAAAAATAATTTATTTTGTATGACAATAGATGGACACCAGATGCAATTGTTTTCAACTCTTATCAACTATATGGAACTCCAAGTTATTGGCTCCAACAACTCTTCATTGAATCTAGTGGAGCAACTTTGCTTAATTCTACTCTCCAAACTTCTTCTACTTCACTTGTTGCTTCAGCAATTCAGTATAAAAATTCTCAAGATGGGAATAATTATATAAGAGTAAAGGTAATTTACTATATATAAGTCAATTTTTTGTTATAACAATGAATGTTCATTTGAATTTAACAAAATTTAGCTACTTAATTAATATTCACTTTGGAATTATTGAGTTTTGTAGGTAGTAAATTTTGGCAGTGTAGTTGAAAACTTCGGAATTTCAATAAATGGCTTAAAATCAAATGTGCAACAATCAGGTTCATCGATTGTTCTACTTACATCTCCCAATACAATGGATGAGAATTCCTTCTCAGAGCCAAATAAGGTAAAATTTGTTGTTTTGACAATATATGATATAAAAAATGATATATAATATAGAAAATGGTTTATACATTTTTCAACAAAATATATTCTTGAAAAATAATATGATTTTGATTCCATAACTTAAAAACGTCTAGTTAGTGGATATCTATTTCTTCTAAATATATCATTTGAGGTTCTTGTCACAAACTACAAATGAGGTCTAAAATTTAATTTTAAAGACTACAATATACATATTTCAAAAATAGGAGACAAAGATAAGTTAAAAATTGACCTTGTTAAAAATATCTAATTTAGAATTTTGTTTCATTTTATGTATGTACAGATTGTCCCCCGACGAATTCCACTTGAGAAGAAAATCGAGGACCTGATTGATGAACTTCCTCCTTATTCAATTACATCATTTGATCTCTTAATTTAAAATACTATGGGGAAATGTTTCTTAAATTAAATGGGAGAAATGTATATATATTTTTATTTCTATTGATAATGAGATTGATTCTTGTACTGTTTAATGTAGTTAAAATTTTTTTTTTCCTGGGTTAGGTGTATATCCCCTCAGGTATTTGTAATTTTTATTTTAATCTACTTTTAGTTTTAAAATTTATTTTTTCCTTTATTTTATTGTTTTTTTTTTCTTTCAATTCATTTATCTTAATGTTGATTTTTATTACGTATATGAGTACTTTCGTTACTATTCATAGACATCCTCTATCTATAATTGTCAAATTTTCTTTAATCAAAGTTGAATCACATTTACAATTGATCGTTAAGCGTTTAAATGGATGTGGGTGTATCAAGGTTCTTAGTATTAAGTTTTTCATGGTCAGACTCAAACTGACACATAACATGTGGCACTTTTTAATTGGATCATCCAACTAGGAGAAGGTTTGTGTAAAAAGGGATTTTTTAATCGAATTTCTCCTAACCTTGCTTATAAAACAGCATCTAGACCACTCCCTCAGGGATTCTCACTCTTGTTTCTATATTTTTAGTAAGATTTTAACACTTTGGTCCCAGTTCAAATGAGTTTTCAAGACGTTGTGGTTCTATTCGGTTTTCCATAAGCATTTAGGTTTTTCTTCGAAAATTGTTGAGGAAATCCTCAATATATTTTCTTTACTTTCTTAAGTTTATTATGACACCAGGGGTATACTCAAATTATCTTATTTCATTTTAAATCCTTTTAAATAAGAGTTATAGTATCATAGGTTATCATGGGTTATCACTAACAAAGGTGCTCATGAAGATTTGTCGAAGAAAAATATAAGGAAACGGATATTGATTAATGACATAAATTCAATTTTATCCAATTTAGTTGTATCACATCACTTTCACGTCATAAGTGCACATTCAACATCATAAAAAATAAATGGGGCCAAAAAATCCCATAAGTTGTAGGACATAGGAACCAAAAATCCAATTTTAGAAATAGTGGAGTAAAAGTTCATTTAAGCCAAAATATATTGAACTCCTCAAAAATTATCAGTAATTATGATATAAGCAAGGTTATGCCGGAGGGACCATTCAACTTAAGTTTCAACTTAAATCTATAAGGCAATAGTTGTTGTGCTACTTTGAACCCATATTCTCAACAACTTTCAAGACTTTTAAACATCATATAAGGTTGGGGGAGATTTCGTACATATCGAAACAATTAGCATAAAATAGTTAGTTAGTTTGTGTGCCCCACACACAATATTTATTAATGAGGTTATGTCGGTCTTACGTTGTTTATCATAAGATTGATATGATGAAATTATTATTGGGAGATATATTTTCTAATTGTTTGTTTGTGATATATTTTGAAGAATAAGTGATATTCATTAATCTTGTATGACACTCAATCTATGTGACCAGTGGAAAGTATAATAACAATGATATGATATGTGAATATGATAGTGTTGAGGGTTAGAGTGGCCATGATATAATATAGACTTGCATTAGGATGGTTAAGTCCAATGTCGTGTGTATGGGCGCATGACGTTGATTTGTTGGTCAAATTCTTACGACAATTATTATGATTATTGCATGTTTGGCTAGATTAGTATATTGACTTGTTTCTTAGAGGCAATTGACTTATAACACTTAAACGCCACGATAAGTCAAGTGGTGTTTAACTGTTATTTAGGAGACGTTGGTGACATGTAATCACATGATACTTATTAAAAGTCTAACCACATCGATCGTCCACATATGGTAGTGGGAGTGGATGAATTGTTGTACTTAACCTCTAGGTTATGAGTTCGACTTACACGGAAGACAAAAACTCGCTATCTTCTAACTGGAGGAAAGGAGGAGCGAAAAGCTCGTGAGTAATAGGTCAGAGGAGTTAAAATTTATTGAATAATTGATTAAAATTTATTTTTAAAAATATTTAAAGGGATCATGACATATATGACATGAAAGACCGTTTCCAAAAAAAATCATGTCAATATAAATGGAAACCATTCAAAAATCTCTACCACTATTACACTATAAAATTAATATGATTTTTCAACATCAAGTGACTACCAAAAATAATTAGGAGTATTAGTTCAACAAAAAAAAATCAAAAATTAGTAGTAACTTTATGACATGATTAAAAAACATAAATGAGAATAGAATAACAATATAGATGACTGAAAACGTGTGCCATTTAAATAAATAAATTTGTTGTTTATGACAATTCAGTAAATAAACTTTAATTTAGTGGGTCACGTATATGATTTAGCTAATGAATAGACAATACATGAATAGTCTTGCTATTTATGACTTGTTGATAGTAGAATATGATTTGTTTCTTTATGACAATTAAATGAATTTAGTCATCTCCCTTGTGGAAAAACAACATCTAGTATCGGACCTATTATTTCAACAACACGAGAAATTTTAGTTTTCAAGAGCAGAAACCTCAGTATCAAAAGTGGTAGGAGTTTTTTTTATATTAAAATATATCCGATTTTTTTCAAAAAAATTTGAAATAAAAAAAAGTGCTCCATAACAAAGCAAGTTGATCGGTTAATTTTATTAAGATTTTAAAAAAAAATTATAAGAAATGTAAGTTAATAATCTATTTTCTTAATACCATCCAACCAATTCAATTGTTTTTCAATTCAATTTCAATGATTGAATTTTCTAGGTCAATCTAATCATTATGAAAAGTTCAATTGGATAAAATTTTGAAAGTGTTTCATTTGTTTATCATTATAGATTATAAATATACATTATAGATTATAGACAATACTCTATATTCTCTATGAAATTCCAACCTAAACTTTGTTTTTGATTTAGTTTTTCTATCTCATTGGTACTTATTTTTTATTTCCTCAACATAAGATTTATACTTCGGATATTTTTTACCCATTTTTCTTTTTGTGGACAAATTCTACCTATTTTTATAGTTAGGATTTATATATACAACATATATCACCGTCAAGGTCAAAAGTAAATTTCTTATTATTTCAATTAAAAAAATTCATTCAAAACTTAAAAATAAAAATAAGAGACTCAAAATTTGAAGAAAAAAAGAGAAGTTAGAGTGCGCCATATAGAATAATAATGTATTTGTCAAATCAAATATATGGTTCAATTTCATAATCAACCAGTCTGATGTTCATGGATCATTTATGAAATTTTTTATTAATCCAAATCGTAAGTTAGGTTGAGTAGATTTATTGTAACACCCCAAATTTTATAAGAAACTATTTTATTAATTAAATATTATTTTAGATAATTAATCTGGTGTTAAAATTATTTTAGATATATGTTAATTAGTTTTATGATTAATTTTGTTTACATGTGTGTTTTCTATGATGTGTAAATCTGTACTTATTTGACTAAATGAGTGATGTAAATAATAAATATTATAATTTATTATTTTATATATTTTTCTAAAAATAATAGTATTTTAGTGTCAATATTTTAGAGAATAAGATTTAGGCGATGTATATGTGAGTTGGTAATTAATGTGATATTTTCTTGTGCGTTTGACTAATATTAAATATGCACTTTATTATATTTAATTAATTCTAAATATATTTTATTTTAATTATTTATAAATTTTAATTATTTATTTTATAACTAATTATCTTAGGATATTAGTAATGTTGTGTTTGATTCCCTTTATTTTGATATACTAGGTATGACATTGTGATTTTATATAATTTTATTATAATTTAGTAATTAATATAAAGTGTTGATGTTATATTATTTAGTTTGTGATTTTGAGTATTCTCTAATGATGGTAGTATTTGAGTATTTTGAAAAAATAGGTATAACTATAGTGATTATTTTGAATATGAGTGTTTCAATCGTTAGTAATATGTATTTTTTAAAAGGTTAATTATTTTAATTACTCTAATTTATCATATATTAGTTATAAAATAATAGTAATGTTTTGAAAATTAAATGATGTTTGGAAGAGTATTAAAATGAGAAAAATGAGATTAACTAACTATTAATTTTGTTTTAGCAAAATAAAAATAATAATAGTAAAACATAAAATAAATAAGGGGACCAATTGACTTGAGCCATGTATGTGAACCCTAATAAAATAAAATAAAAAAGGGAGCTACTTGTCGCCGCCGCCGTAGAAGGAAGAGGAAACACAACAAGGCTATCGTTGGCACCAGTGGTTGGAAAAAATATTTTTTAACAAACCTGCAATCAATTTATAGTAAATAAAAAATAATTTTATTATTAGTTTTATTATTAATAACAATGTCACCTATTCTAGGTTTGTGAAAATTTCAATTGAGTCAATTTTTTTTTTATCTATAGATGAAATATTATAATTATCATCTGAAATTCATACGCAATTGCGAAATTCTAGGTTTGAACCTAAGATATAATGTTTAGCCTAACAATTTTGACATTTGTCTAAGACTTAAAACACTAAATCATTTAATTTGTATAAAAAACCTGTCATAATGAGAGCCACTACATTAAATTCAAATAAAAAAATTTATAATCAAACAAACGAGGAAAAAGAATAGTTAATAGAGTGACACGTGACAATCGAAATTGATTAAGCTTAGTATAGATTTAAGTTATTATATTTAACATATTTTTGGCTTAATTCTAGATAAATGTGGCTGAACTTAATCTGCCCAACTGTTAAAGTTATAGATGCATTGAATGATTTTTAATTTACTTATGTAATTGGATAATCCAAAAAAAACGGAAAAAAAAATGTTTCACCTTTGTATATGAAATTAATGTTTGCTTAATATAGTGTTGCAATGTGTCATTTATGTGTGTAAATGGCTAAGATTAGAGTTATTTTATAAAGCATTCATGGTAAATTCCATTCTAATCGGATATATTATAGATTTATGTGTGTAAATGGCTGAGATTAGAGTTACTTTATAAAGCATTTACGATAAATTGCATTCTAATTGTATATAGTATAGATGTGTGTTAATGGCTAAAATTAGAGTTATTTTATAAAGCATTCATGAAAAATTTCCATTTTAATTGTATATAATATAGATGGATATAGATTTCAACAGTTATTTTCTATAATAAATTTATTTTCTAATTTGCGTGTGGACAATCCTTTAGTTTTAGTAGAGACACGTGTTATGCATGAGAGTTGTGTGAGACATTTCTTAACAGAGTTATTAATATTACTATAAAAAAGTTATTTCAACAAAATATCACTCTAAAAAAAATAGTTATTAGTATAAAATTTATCATAATCGTAGTGTCAACTAAAAGAGAAGCGACTAAGTCCTTTGTTTTAAGCCTCTCCAAAAATAACATATTTGTAATACAAGTCCATTTTTTGTAAAAAAATTATTAGATGTTAAAAGTGTTAAGCCACTTTTGCAGCTTATTTTTAAACTATTACACTAAATTATTTAGGAACTAATATTTAAACCACTATTATTAAAAAAAATGCAAATTCACAATGTATGTATATTTACATTGAACTTATCCACTATTTATATCAAGTATTTATTTATTTAATTATATTGTATATTTTTTTTAAAAACAATATTTTAAACTTAAAACAATTTTTATATTTAATTATTTGTCGAAAAATATAGTAAAATTTTATGACAAATTAGGCCCTATAACAAATGTTGGCTTTAGACCTCACCCTACATATTGATCCGACTCGTCTTAGTGTATATAATATAGATGATAAATTATATATATATATATATATATATATATATATATATATATTATAAGATAATAAATCAAATTAATTTGTTTTGGAAATGTTGTAACTACATGAGGAAATGATAAAGATAAACCCAAAACAAAATTGAAAAGAAGTTTTACCATTTTTTGATTGCTTTTGTATATAAAATTAATGTTTGGATAGTATAGTGTTGGGACGTGCGTGTTTAAATGGCTAAGATTAGAGTTATTTTATTAAGCATTCAATTGACACTCAATGTTAAATTTTATATCATGACACCTAATTCTTTATGGCATATTCATTTTATAAAATTTATATAATTATATAGATCATGTCAATAAAATTTGATGATAATAATTTGAAATTATTTAATATATCAATGTGATATATTAAAGTTAAGTCGTTTGATAAAAATTTAGATTAATGTAAAATTTTATAGACGTGATTTATGTTATAAATTTAAATACTTTGACGATTTTTTTGATACAAAATATTTTAATGGTTTAATGGTTACAAATAATTGACAATATAAAATATTTATATACACCGACGCTACATATAAACTAAATCATTTGACAAATAGTTTTTCTTTAATATATAGTTATTTAACTATTATTAATTATATATAAAAAAAGTATTATCTAACAATTTTTTGGAACGGAAAAGGTATAGGTTATAAATTGAATCTAAATCTGAATTTAGTTAAGGACTATTTTCATTGATTTGGAAGAAAAAAAATATAAAACACAACTGCTTTATTCTAAATAAAACAAAGTTTAACTCTAGATTTTGTTGTTAACAGCTCAGCTTTATCTCGATCTTGAACTTTCTCTGTGCCTATAAATACAAGTGAAAGTGTTACTGATAATATATCACAAACAAATTGCTCAAAGAAAAAAAAAAATAAAAACAATGTCTTTATCAAATTCCTTTACTGTTTTTGTTTTATCTTTAGTTGTGTGTTTGGTTATTTCTAAATGTCGAGCTGATGCAAATGCTACACAGACATCAAAACTAGTGACTGATGCAACTTCTGGAAGGCCTATTCCAGACACATTCTTTGGAGCCTTTTTTGAGGTATAAATTAATTACTTTTTTTTAATGTTTAGATAAATTTGAAGATTAATTAGTTATTGTGTTGGTTTAATGACAACTTATATTATATAAATTATATTGCTTAATATTTCTTTTTCAGGAGATTAATCATGCAGGAGCTGGGGGATTGTGGGCCGAACTTGTGTCAAATAGAGGTATTGATTAAAATTTATGTTCCTAATTTAATTTGTGTTTAATTAATCATTAATATTTTTCATGTTGTCTACTATTGCAATGAGATTGTCACAATTTTAAAAAGTAACTGCGAAAGTTGGTCTTATTAAGGAGTTGACTCATACTAATCCAATTGATTTAGAAGTTTCATTTGTGGGGTCTAATGGAGTAAAATTAGCTTCAACAACATAAGGTGATAAATTCCTTTATTCAATTAACCTTTTTATAACTACTTTGTATGTAATTATCAAAGTAATTGAGTTATATGTAACCAAAATAAACTAATTGAGTTGTTAATTAATCGATATAAACAAATATATAATATTTAAACTCTATTTGATGATATCCATCATAAAATATCAATTGTTCAATTAATGTAAAATTTATTTTCTAATAACTCTTTTATTCTCTTTGGAACAAATTCTTATGAAGGGAATTTTTTAAAATTCTCTTATACTTTTTATCAAATAAAAATAATTAATTGCATTTAATAAATTTTGTAATTTTTAGAATTATCTTATAATTATTAAATTAACTATTTTTCTTATAATCTAGACCAGAATAATCATGCATTATTTATTCATTTAGATTCTTTCGAAAAAATCAATTTCTTTTAAATGGGACTAACTTCATTAATTATCTTTGAACACAGGGTCATGGTTTCCGAAATGATCTTTTTAAAATGGTGGCAGATTTGAAGCCAAATTTTTTGAGATTCCCAGGTATGTTATAGTTAAAAGTTGAAAAGTTACTTTTGATCTAGATATATCATATTTTATTCTATTGTTGCCACCAAAAATTGTAAATGTTGTTTACAAATAAATTTTTTTTCACTTATAGGTTTCTTATACAAGTTTACCATGTAGTAGGAGTCTAACTTTCTATTAGACTCAATCTCCCTTGGTTCTACAGACGATATTTTTACTGTTTCTCAATTATCACACATCACCCAATCAACTTTTAATTAAATTCATTTTCTATAAAAAAAAATTATTTTTTTAAATAGTCAATTAATAATTAATTGTTAATTTTGTTAGAAGAATAGTTAAACTGATACTTCTTTGTAACTCTAACGGCTCCAAACCAATTTATAACTCTTTAAATATAAAATAATTTTATTTATATTATTCAATACACGGTTAATTTTTCAAGTTGATTTAATGCTCATCTTCATGGGCAAGTGTGATATCCATCTATTTTTTTCGAAATTTTTTTATGAAGTGAGCTAACACGATAATTTTCATTATAGGTGGTACATTTGTTGAAGGAAAATATCTAAGAAATGCTTTTAGGTGGAAAGATACAGTTGGGCCCTGGGAACAAAGGCCTGGTCACTTAAATGACATATGGAATTATTGGACTGATGATGGACTTGGTTATTTTGAGGGGCTCCAAGTAAGTTTTATTTTCTTTATGAGCTAAATATTTTTCTAATCAAATTGAAAATACTAATATTTTTGTTTCTTGAACAGCTAGCAGAGGATCTTGGTGCATTGCCTGTATGGGTGTTTAACAGTGGTATATTTTATAATCCTAAAAAAAATCCATTTTAAACTCTATTTACCATTTTTTTTTTTTTTTTTA
>JBBPBQ010020321.1:53061521-53084490 GCA_037974755.1 Cicer yamashitae
TTTTTTAATTTCTAGTTTATAATATATATGTTATATGTCTCTTATAGGGATTAGCCGTCATGATGATGTTAATATTTCGGCAATTTCACCATTTGTGCAAGTATATCATAGTCTTATATTTATTCTTAATTAAATTGTATTTCTAAATTTTAATATTTATTGTTATTTACACTTTTATTCATTAATAAAAAGGATGCCCTAGATGGTATTGAGTTTGCTAGAGGCTCTCCCACATCACAATGGGGTTCTCTTAGAGCTTCTATGGGTCATCATAATCCATTTGATTTGAGATATGTTGCTATCGGGAATGAAGATTGTGGTTTATTTAACTATCAAGGTATTTATTTTTTGTTATTTGACTATACATAATAAAAAAATATTTTCCTATAAATGCAGTTAAAATATGCTTTATACTATTCATAAATATTTGATAATTAAGTCAATAGATAAAGAAATCAAATTTTATGTTCTTCATCATTTGTAATTTTTGATCGACTAGATAAATATATGAAGTTCTATAAAGCTATAAGACATGCTAATTCTAATATTCAAATTATTTCAAATTGTGACGGTTCTGTAACGCCACTAAATCAACCAGCAGATATCTATGATTTCCACGTAATAATTTTTACTTTTTTTTATAAAAGAAAATTTATTATTGATTTTGCATTTTAGTTTGGCAACTCACATGTTATCATTGTCGATAATATTTATTATTAGATTTATACCGATTCTAAGGACATGTTTTCAAAGTCTACCAAGTTCGACAACACACCGCGATCCGGAGCAAAGGTTTGATTTTATTTTTTTTTTGAAGTTTTTTTATAAGCAAATTATTATTTGAAGCTATTTATTTATGGAAATAATTTTTTATGCATTTGATTGTTGAAATTGCTCAAATTGTAGGTGTTTGTAAGTGAGTATGCTGTTTGGAAGGAAGATGCTGGTAATGGAACCCTTTTGGCTGCTGTGGCTGAAGCTGCATTCCTTATTGGACTTGAAAGGAATAGGTTCGTTTATAACTATAGTTTATGTTTCATGAAATTTTTCTCTAAGGTTTAATTTTATATACTAGTTTGTGTTATTTTGTGCTAAGTTTTAATAATCTTTCATTTTTCTATTTTTTACAGTGATATCGTCAGCATGGTCAGCTATGCACCCCTATTTGTAAACACAAACAACAGGATGTAATTTTCTTATGTTTTACCGAAAAATTTATACCATTATTTAATTTAAATAATGTGATTTTTCACATAAGTTATTTAAGTGTAAAAATAGAGCTGATTAATATAATTTATTTTGTATGACAATAGATGGACACCAGATGCAATTGTTTTCAACTCTTATCAACTATATGGAACTCCAAGTTATTGGCTCCAACAACTCTTCATTGAATCTAGTGGAGCAACTTTGCTTAATTCTACTCTCCAAACTTCTTCTACTTCACTTGTTGCTTCAGCAATTCAGTATAAAAATTCTCAAGATGGGAATAATTATATAAGAGTAAAGGTAATTTACTATATATAAGTCAATTTTTTGTTATAATAATGAATGTTCATTTGAATTTAACAAAATTTAGCTACTTAATTAATATTCGCTTTGGAATTATTGAGTTTTGTAGGTAGTAAATTTTGGCAGTGTCGTTGAGAACTTCATAATTTTAATAAATGGCTTAAAATCAAATGTGCAACAGTCAAGTTCATCGATGGTTGTACTTACATCTTCCAATATAATGGATGAGAACTCTTTCTCAAAGCCAAATAAGGTATAATTTGTTGTTGTAATTGTATATATAGAAGATACATGTTAAATATTTTGAAAAATAATTTAATCCTTCAAAATTAAGAGTTTTTGTCTCCTTAACTTTGAAATGTGTAATTCATGGATTCCCATGTCTTTGCCATTTGTGGTTTTTGTTATAGACACTAAATGATGACTAAAACCAAATTTTGATCACCACGGTCAAGAGAAAAATACTAATACATCAATTTTAAACCTAATTTTGTTGGGATGAAAAACATTTTTAACTTTATAAATTGAACATTGTAAAAATATCTAACGTATTAATTTTGTTTAATTTTATGTATGTACAGATTGTGCCCCAACGAACTAAATTTGAGAAGATATGATACATGTATGTATATTTTTATAGATTTAATTTATATACACCGATCAGCGTAAATAGTTTTTATACTGATAGTAAATCACAATTACCAAATGTTCAAAAATGTGATATGTATAATAGTCATCTTTAAAATAATGGACATGACTCATTGTGACATGTGATGTAAAATATTTTACATTATCAGTGCATGCAATTAAATTCGATTTTTACTTCTATTGGATATAAATATCTTATTTCTCATTCATTTTATTAATGCTTTTTCTTTTACATTCCTTTATCTTAATGTTGATATTCACTACTTGTATAGAGTCCTTTGTAACCATTCGTTTGCATGCACTATCCTATATATTTGTGAATTTGAATACGCAGTGTGAAGTTATTTTTTCAAGCTAATATTTTTTACATTAGATAAGTTTGTTAACAACCTCCAAGATAAACTTTGTCAACAGTTCCAAACGAATCGGGGTGACCCACGGCCAAGCAACCCAGTCTAGAACATTAGATCTCAAGGAAAAGTTTATTTTACAAAAGAAAAAAAGACTTCACACAATTGCAATAGTTCATAGCATAAAAAAATAAAACAATTGATAATATCAATGCTGAATGGCCAAAGAAAAACATGTCTCCCGGACTCTCAAAAATCAATAGTTGATAAATAATTTTATCTTGACTCAGTTAAAAAAAATTATTAACTCAATACATCGCTTTTTATCCTACTTTAATAAATGTTAATTGAAATTGAGTATGACAATTTAATAAATAATTTTGCATCTCAAAAAACTAAAAAAAAAATAAAAATTTATAAAAGACTCCACAATAGAGTTTACTTTAGACCTCATTTGGTGGTGGACCGGCCTTGAAACGAATAAAAATATTGGTCAATCGAAAAATATCGTAGCTTTTAAATGAAAAGATATTTAACAATTGTATTTCTTTGTATGTATGGATTATCTAAAATATATTGCTTTAGTTGATTACACGATATATTTTGGTTGTTTGATTATGCGGTGAAAAAGTTAATTTGAAATGTAGTAGTTATAGCTAAAAGTGAGTTGACGAAAACATGATTAATATTTAAATATATTTAAATAAAAGTAGGTTGAATAAAAATTTGAGACTTAAAAATTAATTTTGAAAGTACAAATTTCAAAATTTAATTTCTTGTTAAAATTACTTTAGACGCAAAATTAATTTTACTCAAAATCAGATAAATATGTAAAGAAAAATTAATTCTAAACAATTAGTATTAATTTTACTTCCTACAAAAAGTGGAATCAATCGTACCCTTTGTTTGTACCTAATAGAGGATAGAACTCAAGTACAAAACTGAGTCAAGGCAAAAAGTGTAAAGAACTCAAAGACACTAGCATACAAACAGTAATTTAATTCCAAGACTACAAACAACAAAACCAAAAGAACCGATCCCTTCCAGGAAAGATGGATTTCGTAACTCCTTCATTTAAACTTATCTCCTTTCATTTAAAAAATTTAAGCTTAAACTTATTAAAATATCCTTAATCTTATAGTAAAAATAAAAAGGTACAAGTAAATTTTTTCTCCGAAAATCTCTTACTGAAAATTTCGTTGTTATTTTTTAATACTGAAAATTTAAAATTTCCGGTTGAAACTCCATGAAATTTTCAGTATTGAAAAATAATTATTGGAAATTTCAAATTTCTGGTATTGAAAAATAACTACTTGAAATTTGAAAAATTTTCGGTGGAACTCCCATAAATTTTATTCGTTCCTGAAATTTTCGGTACAATTTTTGTTATTTATTTATTTTTTAAAAAGAAATTTAGATTTATTTCATATTTATTTTATTTTCAGTGAAGACCAGAGGAGCGAAAAACACCGTCGAACATTCTCGAGTTTGACCTCCTACACAATTTAATAGGACAGCTGCCGTTAAACGGACAATCACACCTTTTAATTGAAGTTTCTGAGTTACTTTTATTTGATTTATATTTTTTATTTTTATCACAACCAATAATTAATTTTGATTTCATTCTTCTCTTTCCGATCTCTATGTTAGAGCGAGTAACGATAACAACTACTTGATTTTGTCGGTCAACCTCTCTTGTCCATGATATCAAAAGTTTGATCAGCCCATGATATCAAAAGTTTGATCAGTTGTGAATATTTCAATCAAATTTATACTTAATGGTGCTTTTCCATCCTTACTTCAAAAAAAAATTTAAAAATTCCAAAAAAAAATTTTAAAAAAATCCAAAAAAATTATAATAATACGCTGTAAATTTCCGGTGAGTAGGTGAGTTGCAAATTTTGATATGCTTACCTAATAATCCCAATTTGACTTATATTGCAAATTTTACTCACCAATTGAATATGGTTTGAGATGCGGCCCAAAAATGTCTACGGCCACAATTTGGCTACAAACAATATCACGATTTTTAACGTTTTGGCGACGACAACTCAGGCACATTTGTCTATGATTTTACAATTTTGGTATTTATTAGGTAAATTATAATTTTATGAACAAATAAACCGATTGTACATTATGTTGAACGAATAATCTGCTAAACCAAATGTAATCTGTAAGACAAATATAAGTTTAATAACATAAATAATAAACAAACAAAAAAGAACAGAATAACGTTGAACGTGTATAGTTTAGAAGCAGAGTCTTCTCTTACAAGACTCAAATGGCAAAGACAAAGTATACAAACATCCTAATTCTCTAACAATCTCTTCAATCAAATCCCTGCAGATACAATCCTGCAAAGCCAACCCTATTCTTCCAATCTCTCTATTTTCTCCCCAAGCAACGTCCCTACATACCTCATCTACACTTCTCATCATTCCTTTGTTACTCCACATAACTGAACGATCTTCCTCGTTGACTTTCTTATTAACTAATTCATTTGTCATTCTCTCGTGTATGTATAATGTGTTGCTGATGTCTTCCTCTCCTGGCTTCTTCAGTAACTGATGTTTCTGCTGTTGCATTCGTGCTGTGCAATAAATAAATTCATTATACACAATTCTTTTTCTTTTAAACAGAGATACATCGGCTCGTATACATAAATTGGGACAAAATAACCACAAATAAAGTAAACTGATCACGTATGTGGGAAGAAGAAAATACTAGTACCTCAATAAACCGGCAAAGGATTTGACACTTAAGGTCTCTTTGGTTCAAAGAAGAGTAGAAATTTTAATGATTAGTATTTGGTTCAAGAGAAATTGAGGGATATAACATCACTCTCTTTTAACATCCACTAAACATTTTTCTTTAGTTATACAGAGTATCTCTAGTCGCCTCCCTTTCAAATTCTCTCAAAATGGAGAAAGAGTAAAATCAACTTAAAGAAAATATTTTTGTTTTCTTCTTCTTTCTTCTTAAAATTTAAATCAAACACTAAAACTTATAAATATCTGTTCCTCTTCCCTCCAAAGACACCCTTCATAAGGTAAATAAATATTCCCTTTAGTATTCCTTCAACAGTATAAGTAAAAAGTCAAATGTATTAATTTAAATATAATGGAGTACTGTATGAAAAGCAAAGGCAAAAATCATCAGGACTAATAAGACTTATATAATGTGGTAATTTTTAAAGTAATTATTGACATTAAAAGTTTTGATACTCACAAAAATAAAAATTAATTGCATTAAAAATAAATATAAACTTTTTTTTAAAATAATAAAGAGGGGTGCTAATAATACACCTTTAAACCCTAGTTCAACGGGCAAATGTCAATTTTGTTAGGTTGGATGTCTTGTCCCAGATTCGAACACAGGACCTCATAGTTGTGTAGATTAATAATGCGATATGTTGATGATGTGATAGGAAATGAGAGTCAGAGATAAAATAAGTGTAGAATGGATGTAGAGAAAATTGAGGTGTAAATTTATCATTATTCTTTAACCAATTAAAGAAAATGTGTTAGAAAGTTTGTGTTAAATAGTGTTGTTAGCATTATTCAATTATAAATTTCCATCTTAAGATAAATTATAATATTTAAGACAAAAAATTCTTTATTTTTTTTTTATATAAGATGTCCATAGAGAGAGTATTGTTATGGAGTTATAGTTAGATTAACCAATGTTGGATTATATTGAACATCAATAGAATCGGAGGATTTTTTTTTTTTTTACTTACATACGCTTGTGTCGTTTGGTACACTTAACGAGACACAACACTTGATCATCTTTGTAAGGAAGACTATTGATACAAGGAACTAATCACTTGTAAGTAAAATCAATGACTATGAAATTGGATCACGAGGAAAGCTCGATGAATCATCACATTAGAATAAGCAACCGTATATTTTAAGACATTATTACATATATGAATCGTCTCATTTGTATGTTACTCAACATTCATTTTTCTGTTCAATATTGAACTCTTAATCAAATTTCACATACCAACAGTACTCTATGTCCTATTTACATAAAAAAAAATGAAAATATGAAATATTTTTAAGGCAAATTCCACGACGAACCTATTCATGATGGGCCCTTGCCTAAAAATCACTTGAAACTCTAATGAGGTCAATTATACTTCTTAGAAATATAAATTAACAGTTCTTTTCGTCTTTACATTGATGTCAGTTCAACATTAGTTAATATTAGTTCAACATCAGTTAACGTCAATTCTTCAAGTTGAATTTTGAACACATGTTTTTCTTTTATTTTTATTAAATTGATTTTGATAAACTCATTGTATCATTTGCAAAGGCCAAGAAGACCATTCTAATGAGTGTTGTCAATTTTTATTTGACATCCAAATATCTTTTAAGGATTAGTCTATGGTTAAAGGTCCACCGAACATTCCCTAAAATACATTTTAAGAAAATATATTCTACAGACAGTTTTTTAAAAGTTTATCAACACTGTAGACTAGCTATAATGCAAATGAGATGAGATGGTTAATATAACATAAACTAAGATATATAGTAAGATAGAACTTAGAAGTGTGAGACAAGTCTACAATTAATGGACATTTTTATGTTATACGCTATGATTGAATGGCCACAATGATAAGTACTGTTTCCTTACAAAACACATTAAAGACAATGTTTTCATCAGCAGGCCACCACACGCATGTATCGACCTGCAGCAATGCAGTACCTGCGCGGGCAAGCAACAAGAGTCTTGGTTGTTGGGTGGGAGGGAGGGAGTGGTGGTGGGGTAACATATCCCTGAAAAAAGTGGGTTTCAGCATGACTAGTGGCAGGTAAAGTGCCAAAGTGGTGTACTATTCTTTTCTTTTTTTTCCCTCCTTTTTCTTTTGAAACATCTTTTGACTGCTTCATATCATGACATGAGGCATAGTGGTCCAAGATCCATCGACCAAAGTACCATGATTTATTACTTAATTTATTATTATTGTTTTAGACCAGAACAAAACGGTCAATTCTCTTTAACTGTGGTTCTATGGAGTTGTAATAATAGTTGAGAAGAGAATGTGGAAAAGAAAATTCTCTAAGCAAAACGTACGTACATGGAAAGAACATTTGAAGAAGAACTGTAATCAATGTCTGTAAATTAAACACTGTTAAATTAGGTGCAGGATGATTGCAGGGCCAAGAAGAAATTAATTTGTCTGCCACCATGATGGCCATGATGGAGTGGAATAGAAGAAGTTATGATTTTTGTACCCAAAAAAAAAAAAGTTATGATTTTAAACTTGGAATCCTAAATATCATGGATAAAGGCAGCATGTGCATTTTGATCGAAAATCATTGTGTTTCTTATTGATGAATCATGGGTAAGAAAATCTATCATCTAATCAAGTTAATTGCAAACTACTAGTATACTACATCATTTAGGAATTGTAAATGTTCTTTCATAAGAGTGACAACTGTGTTATTTATATTAAAAAAAAATATCTTTCCAAACGGTAGTAATTTACTAACCTTTTGTTCAATATTCTAGTGCTATTTAATTCTTTCTTTTTTTCTTTATTTTCTGAAAGCTAATTAATTTTAAATATATAGAAGAAAGCAAATTGGTATTAATCTAAAATATAGCAACGAGGAGTTTATTTATTCTATTATTTTTCTACTTTTAGTCATTTCGCACTTAACTTATAGCGACTCAAATTGAATCTCTAGCTAATATAAACTTGATCTAATGGTACATAGTGTCAGCTGGTAATTACATATTAATGAAGGATTATTTGATTTTATTTTAATATGATTTTAGAGTATTTTAGTGTCAATCTAAATCCAAATTTTATATTAAATTAACATGCTACTACAAGTTAAAATATTGAATAGTTTATTATTAGAGTTAGACCTCTTTTTAGAGGGCCCATATTAGATGGACCCAGGAAGTTGATATATCAGCTCCAAAAGTTTTTACAAAATTGAAGAATGGATCAATCAAAACGCACCTAAATAGTTAATTACCATCTAATGATCTATAAATAATGCAAAAAGAGACAAATCCTATTTTTTTTAAACAAAAAATAATAATAGTGCATAAACAATGGGGTATGAAACTTTTAAAAGGATACTCGAACCACAAATCAAGTCTTGTTAATTACTACGTAAAATTTATACTCTATGGCTTGCTAGCAAAATAATAATAATTTGTAATAAGTGGAGTATGATATTAATTACTTTTTTTGTCTAAAAAAATAATATTAAGTCCCTTAACTATTGATTTCGCCGTGAACGAAGCAAACACCTAAATGTGTTCATGCAGAAAATGTTATTTACACACAAAACACATTTAAAAAATAACAATCATGTGTATGTACCACTACAATTTCTATACATTAATTAACATATCAATTTTTTCTATATTTCTTTCTTGCTATCACATCATTTTATCTATTTTTTTATTTCTCAATGATCAATTAAGTATATAAGTGTCCACCAATCTTTTTTTTAAAAATTATTAGCACAATTCAATCAATATCAAAAAATTTGAGAGTCACAAGGTGATTTAGTATTTTGTGAAAGTTATAACAAATAGATTATACGTTAACTCTCCCATCTAATTAACGATTAATTTAACCATCTAAAAAGAATCAGAAAATTTAAATCACATAATGAACAAAAAATATTTGTCACACCGCAATATGTAGCCTATTGCCACGTTTAGACCTCGTATTAAATTGTGAAATATTTGTAATAGTTTATAAGATCTCAAATACCACTAGTACTTTAATCAATAAACATATATTAATTAAATTATTGAAATATTCAAAACTAACACAAGGTAATTTTTTTTTTCTTGCCTAATAAAGTTTGAGATGCTCATAAAACTAGAAGGTTTGTGTTTTGCCTGAGGCTCAGAAAAGTCTATACACGGCCCTGTTTACGCTACATTAGTTAATTTCCATATTTTTTAAACATTGGATTGTTAGTGTCTAGAAAATATCAAGTTAAATTATGACTAATTCGATTGGAGTATGTATTGAAATTAAACTAACATTTAAAATTAATTAGAAAGCAAAAAACAAAAAAAACAAGGATGATGAAATTTTTAGACTTACCAAATGAATAACGTCCCGAGTGACAATTCGGACTGAGTGGCGAACGAGTGAACTCGTCAAGAACAGATACAGGACTCGGCTGCTGTTGCTCACCGTTAACCACCGAACACTTCACCTCGGTAACCATTTTCACTTTATCCCCTAAATCACCTATGCTTCGCTTAACCACCACCGGCGACGGTGACAGTGACGGAAGCGGATCAGTAATCCTTACGGCGTCAATAATCTTCTTCAGTGCCTTGAGATCCTCGTCACACCTCTGCAACGCTCCCAGCAGCTTCTGCCTCTTCTCCACCACCGTTTCCGGTGAAGCAGGAACCGCTTCAAGTCCCATCAGCCTCGCCACTAGCGCCGGTGGCTCCCGAACATTCTCCGACGACTTCGCCAGACTCGAATGGCGAATATCCGGTGGCAACGTCGGACTCCTCGGAACCTCGCTCGATAATCTCGGATTTCGTACGGTGCAAACTTCATCGCTCTTCTTCTCTTTCGCGTTTTCTGGTTGCGAATTTGCGGTGGCGGTGGAAATGGAAGAAACGTGATTCTTAGTCTGTTTCTTACCTGAAAATGAGAGGGGGAAAAAAAAAAAGGAATAATTAATAATTATGCTAATAATAAAATAAAATTTTCTGAAAAAATAATTAACGAAATGGATTTGGTGTGGGACCGGAAAATGTGAAACGAATTACCGAAGGTGAGGAAACGGCGATGTCGACGAGAATGGGAAGTGGAGATGAGGTGGAGAATGCCGGACATGCAGCCAATTGTCTTGACGTGGATTTTCTCCGGCGCGGTTTCTCGCCGTGACGATGAGGGAGACACCGCGCTGCTTTGTCTCTTCATGACTATCGATATTCTCTTAATTTCTCTTATTAAAAGTGAGTTTGGGTGAGTGGTGTAATATAACGGTTATCACCACAGACAAGAAAGAACAAGGTAAAATTAAAGCATATTGCACGTGGTGTTAATTATCATGGTTCGCTTTCTTTTTCTTTTTTAAAAAGAAAAAGAAAATGGTAATGAGAATGGTAATTTGGTAATAATTAGGCAACTCTTTGTTAGTGATTTGGATTAGAGGCAAAATGGAGTCACGCAATGACTCGTTTTGATTAATTATTGAATTAGTATTGGTAATAATATTATTGTGTTAGTTAGCAGAAGAGAAGGGTGTGTTGGTGTGATTGTGAAGGAGGGAGAAAAGGGAGTGAGGTTTGTTGAAGTTGCACGGGATCTCAATGACTGTCCCGCCAAATTAAGAAGGCATAAAGTAGCAGGGTAGGACTCATTAAAAGGAAAACAGAATAATGACTAGAGATGATCAAGGCATCCAAATATGCATGAAGCTCATTATGAATAGTCAAGTCAAATACCAATGTGTTCTAATATGCTTTAACTTCACATTTCAATTCAAATAAGTGTACAGGGTTTGTGGACTATGAATAAACTTTTGATGATCTCTTATTATTATTTTAAGTATTTCGGCTATATGAACTTCGTATTTGGGGATTGTGTACCGTCATATTGATTCATTGTCTTTGGACCATTGTTTGTTTTCTTAAGCATTTCAACTCTACGAGTCTCATGTTTAAGGATTGTGTATCATCATATCTTTACATGACAATTCGGATCCTTATTTATCATTACATAAGTCTAGCAGTAGAATTGGATCAACCAATAATCCGAACACTATTTGATAGTCTATGCTAGACACATGTACTCGAACTCGGTCAATGTATGACTAAAGACAACAGTTACCACCACTAAACAGATAGTGGAGAAGTTACCAAAGGCTTTTTAGGATCCAAGATACTCAAATCCTATAAATAGATATTACTCAAACAATAACATAGGGACATAATTTACTTTACACACAAACACGTCGGGTTTAAATCACGGTATATCACTGGCTATCCAATTCTATTAACTTGAACAGTTTGTTAAAAAAACAAAATATATATATGAAGTATATCTAATGAGAAAGGAGTTTTTCATGTGAGAGTGAAAATAATGATTTTCAACTATGCAAAGAGTTTGTTACTATGATCTGATCCCTTTATTTCATGATTAGTTCAATAATAAAGTCCTCCGTAATAAATAGAACCTAATTAGATTGGCAAATTAAATACATACAGGGCCGACCCAAGGGGGAGGCGTCTAAAGCCCTTGCTTTAGACCTCGCCAAAAAATAACTTTTTTATTTTAATTCTTATAAGGTATAGAGACCCAATAATATATTATCAAAAGTCTTTAACCATATGCAGAAACAAAAAAAGGCCTTCAAATTTTTTTTAATTAGCCAATTAAAATGGATGCAACTATTTATGAGGATGAGGATACTATACTGAAAAGAATCTTTTAATATTAAATGCATTCATTTTCACTAAAAATCATCTTATATTAAAGACATTGTTTTTTACTAAAAATGTCTCTTAGAATCCTTCGTCTAAAACTTTTCTGTCAACACGACAAAAAGTTTTTTCACCCTTGACCCTACTTCCTTATTCCTTGCTTTCATTTTATTTTTCATTTTGAATCTTCATTGTGAGCAGCTCTTGTCAGTGGCCAAAATATATTAAGGTATGTGTTCTTAATTTATTTGTCTCTTTTTCATTGAAAAAGAATTGTTAAACGAAATCGATTACAATAATTTGATAAATGATTTTGCATCAAAAAAAAATGAAAGATCCATTTTAAATAAAAATATTAATAATTTATTTATTAACTTTGAAAAGGCTCCGTATGATAATTTCGCTTTAGGCCTTATAATAGGTTGGGCCAGCCCTGAATACATACTAGATGTATGTATCTGTGTTACACGAGTTTCATCATGAAATTAATTTAATTTTTTTTTAAATTGTATAGAGTTAATTAAAAGTGTTAATTTTGAGTAAAAAATTATTTTAAAAATAGATATGTTGTAAAATATAAATATATTTCATGTTAAATTCGGAGATATATAAAATTCTTTGAATATTGTAGAACTAAGATTTAGTGAGAATTAATTATTTATCAATTTATTTTACTAAGAGATCAAAAAGTTTAAAATTGTGAAAATTGTTTACAAATATGCAAATGACAATTGATGCTCGAAAACATGAAAAGTTTAACAAAAATATGTTATGACAACAAAATATATTTCATAATCATAATTAAGGTGTTTATGATACTACAAATAGCAGAAATTTCATTTGCATTATTATATATTTAATAATATTATAGAAATTTTAAGTTTCAATTTATTATACTAAAATATATACAATGAAATTGAAATAAAAATTTACACCCATAAAAATAAATTAGTAGAGCTACTTTAGTGTCATGGGTTTGCTTAAACTTATTTCGTCGTCCCTTAACCCACCAACCAAACTACGTTTAACAAAGAATTTACGTATAGAATTTGTGTCCGTCTTGGAGTAGTACCATCTACCATTTGTGGTATAATGAAGATGTCTTTGTGGTTCTAACCACCATCTACGTCTACTACGTCTACTGACAATCATTTATTTTTCCAGTTATTTAAATCACCTCCTCATAATTCACTAGGGTGGGAATAGACTGGGTCGAGTTAGGTTTTACGAGGCTTGGCCTGTAAAAAAATTCAAGGCCTAAATCTGCTATGTGGTCTGTCATAGGCTTACTTTTTAGGTCTGAGTCTGGCCTTGATAGAAGTCTGGTATGGTCTGTTAGCCTACTTAAAAGTCTATTTCATTTTAACATTTTTGAATAAATAATCAAACATATCTTTAAATAGATTAACGAGTTGATATGTCAATGAAATTAAGTTCTATTTGATATTTAACATACATTTTGAAGAACATGACTTTATACATATCCTACTTCAATTCTATTTTATAATAATACGTTTAAATATGTCAAAAACTAAATAAAGTTAATACGGTAAATTACTATAATAATTAATCAAAATTACTAAAATTTGAATATCTAACAAAAAGATCAAAATTTAATATAATAATTATAGTAGTAAAAAATATATTATTTATATTTATTTAAATTTGCCTAATAGGCTTATTATGTAGTATGTAGTCTGACTTTTTTAACTAAATAAGCTTTTTTAGAAGTCTTGACCTTGCTTGTTTAAAAGAAAAATCTGACTTGGGTCTGGCTTAAGCCCACGTCGGTCTAGCTTATTCTCACCCCTATAATTCACACAACAGTTAATCAATACAATATAATCATATAGAAAATATGTAGACTTATCAAACATGAAATGTAGAAGCACAAACAAATCATAGTATAAAACCACAAAAAAATAACTAATTAAAAAATGAGATAATGTTATCATGGCAGCTACCCAATATTGTTGGTCTTTTTTGAAAATCGAAGAGAACATCAACGATTATGCAACATCAAAATCTAGAAAAACACACTGATCTAAGAAAAAGAATAAAATAATACAAAATAACAATTTAGAATATATGTAGAGAAAATAGAGATTGTGTAGAGAATTAGACTTTGAAGAGGATAACGAGATTGGACAGATAAAGAAATATGTTTGAAGAGTATAATGAGATTGGAAGGATAAATAAATGCGTCAGAAAAGAGAAAAGAAATGGAAGAATAGAGAACTAAAATTGAAAATCGCAAATATAAACTCGCAAATTTGATTCCCTGCAAGAAATTACAAATAATTTTAAATGCAAATTCTTCTAAATTGTAATTGTGATTGTATATAAGTTGCAATATGGTAAAAATTGATGTTTACAATAAACAATAATTCAGTACTATTATTGAGTGTTGTTGTTGTGTGATAGGTACATTAGTTTTCAATATTAAAAAATTTCAAATTTCACTTACTAAATATGATGAATGAATTGAGTATCTAAAATTCATGTTACAAATTAATTGATAAATTAAAGGAAACACATTGATTATAATAGATTCACGTTAACAAATTGATTGAGAAGAGGTGGGTGAATATTTGAGTGACTGACTTAAAAGTTAATTGGTGGAAATGTTTAAGTTTAGAAAACAAAAAAGTTTGGTAACTTAAAAAATCGAAAAGCAATTGCATTTAAAGATATGTATTCATAGATGAATGATAAGGTATTACAATAAAAGAATATAAGATAGAAAATGTGAATGATTATAGAGAGTAACACATCATATTTTTTTATAATGGATAACAAATTTGAATAAGTGACAATAGAAAATGTTGAGCATTATTTTAATATATTATAACTTGATTGGTATTATAGATTTTGACCAGGAAAAATATGACAACTTTAGGAAATGTCACACACAAAAGTGGCTTAATGAATGCATATGGGACATGATAAAGACCTATTAACAAACGATGTTGTCACACCAATATGAGAAGTATGCTCTTTTCATAATTTGAAATTAACCAAATTCGAGCAATGAATGATTATATGGATTATCTTTTCAAAAGCCAAAATAAAATAAAATTGTCTGATGATGATTATGAAAGTCACTCCATAAGAATGTACAATTTTCACTTTATTCGAAATTTCTTCAATCATAAAAGTCACTTTTTCTTCTCAAACTTAATTTAATAGATCTTATTTAATAATAATAAAAAATTAATAGATGTTAATAATCTAAACATCAATCCAAATGTAAATTAAGTTTGATTTAGAATTTTTTGAGTCAAGTATCAAAATTTAACTACTCAAGTACTATATGAACATTCCACCTAAACTAAAATACATTAACCACTTACTTGTGACCAATTAGTTAAGACAAATTATATATTTGTGAAACTAAAAACTCCACTCCAAACATCAAACTGTGTAGGGAAAATGGTCCTTTTTTTTCAATTTAAACATCAATCAGAACTTAAATCAAATCCTCATAAAGATTTTGGGTTGATAGATTTACCATGTCAAATTAATTTAAAATATACTAGAAAAAAGATTTTAAAAAAATGAAATTAAGAGAATGAAGAAAAAGAGAAGAAATAAGAAATACTTAATGAACTTAAAATAAATATGGTGAAATTACAAACTTATATGGGAACAATGTTTGTTTCAAACAATTAAGTGTTCTTTCCATTTATTATTTCATATAAAATTCATACAACAATACAATTATGAACAACATAATGATACACAAGTGATGCCTCAAACATTTAACTTCATTTCACACATCAAATTCTGCATACATACAAACATTTCATAAATCATAGTTCTAACATTGCAACAAGAATATAGCATCAGCATTCTCATCACTACAATAAAGACAAGGATGTTGTTGCACAAATCCTTGTCCTTGTAAAACATCTCTAGCCTTCATCACAACCTCTCTATTACTCAATTGACCTTTATTATCCTTCAACACCATCTCAACAGCATTGCTAAATGCACCATAAGCTTTTCCATTTGCACCATTCATATTATTTGGTCTCATATCAGCTGAAGTCTCATCAGCTTGACAACCACTCAACAGAATCCCTTCATCATGTTTCAATGGTTGGAACAAATCAAGATCAAGTAACGGTAGCCGAAACCGCAAGCTAGCTTCAGAGCCAAAGAACTCAAGCAAATGAGTTCCAATGTCTGTTGTGTTTATGTTTGTTAATGATGAGAGGTGTTGAAGTATTGACTCGTAAGGAATAGTCTTTGGTGTAATATGAATTTGTTTCAATGTAGCATTTTTGTCTTCCAATGAGTTTGGTCCAATTTGTTCCTTTTCTTTGTCAATTAGGCCACCACTATGGCATGAGTCTGACAGAATTGTTAGGCTTGTTCCCTTTGGAAGCCGATTCACTAGTTGCCGAAAGTCCAAATCTATATAATATAAAAATAAAATTTCACTATTTTGTTTTAAGTGTTATAAAAAATTTCGTCAATTGCAAAGATTTGAAATAAAAGCACCAGTTTTATACATTGTTACTATATGGTAAGAGGGTTGTCACATAGTTCAAATATCTAAGCAAATTCTATAGTTCACAGCTTACTCTGCATTTTTAACTGTAATTTTGTTCATATGAACTTGAGCTTCTTTTGTTTTTAAATGAAGATTTGAATGCTGACATGTACTAATAGATTTTTTTTTGTATGGTCTAGATAGGTGAATCTTATTGCATATTAAAACTATGGGGGCTATTTCAACATTACCCTTTTGGACATACATTTTTTATTAGTCTAATTTTTAAGTATCCCAATAAAAAGAATGTGTCTAAAATAGTGAAATATTAGCCTTTTTCCGAATATTAATAATTGCTAAGAAACACATTAAGATGTTGGTCATATTTTGAGTAAATATTTTTGTACAAATACTAGATCGAATGATTAATCATTTTATTCTTTAAAATATATGGGTTAAACAATTCAATCTTTGAAATTAACGAAATTTTAAAATGTTTCATGAAATTGAAAAATACTCAATCAAACACTTTATTTTATAGACTAAATTGACCGACTCAAAAGAATCAATATGGTCGATGAATTTTAATTTCAATGATTATTTTAAAATTTTGTTAATTTCACTTCCAAATTGTTTCACCCTTATGATTTCATTAACTAAATTGGTGATTCACTTGCATAAATAAAATAATAGTTTCGGCATTGAATTTATCACACAAATGCCACTCCACAAACCTACAAACAAATACTCAAGTCCCTCAAGTACATATTTTAATTATGTGCTATGAGAAATAATATTCAAAAGGGAAGTTAATAATACAAACCAGTGATAAGATTGAAGTCACAAGGCACAATAGCTTCTTCATGTCGAAAAGGATGTCCATATTTCATGGAAGGAATCCTAGTTCCATGTCCACTATAATGAAAATAAAGCACATCCCCTGCTTCAGCTCGATCAATCATGCTACCTAATGCTTTCTTAATGTTAGCACCAGTTGGCATAGTTGATGAAGAAGTGTTAGGTTCATCAATTAGAAGCTCAATATTTTCATGATCAAAACCAAAACGTTTTACCAACATGTCCTTCATAGCCAACACATCATTTATGCAACCATGCAGTTCATTGGGGGTGTTAGGGTAATTGCACCCTACTAAAACTGCTAGCCTCTTGTTCTTTTCCTCCATTTAAATTATGTGAATTCTCTAAGCAAGTTTATCAAAAGAATTTTATATGGATAATAAGGTTGAAGACTATTGGTTTATTCATTGAGGGTCATGAGCTTTATAGTTTTTAAGGTGGGAATTGCTTTTCCTTTTGGATTTGCCTTAAGCAACCTTATGTGACATTTGTATTGGCTTTCAAGCGATGGAACTTCTATTTTTGGAATATTAAATTAGGACTTCAAATTGTTGCTTGTGAGGCATAATAACTGTTGGTGAACGAAAATTGGTTTTTTGTATGACTCCATAAGTCACCAAGTAAGTTTTTTAATGGAGTTAAAGATTCTAGCTTGTGAATCTTAAGTTGTAATCTTATTGGGTAAATGGGCTGTTAAATTATACTGGTTTTTTTTTTTGGGCGGTGCATTACTCTTATTTATGATGAAGCAACATTGGGAAGCAAATAAGAATGACATGATTAACTTAGAGTTTCAGCTTTTGTTTTTCTGTCTTTCTGTACTGATCACATATACAGTGACTTCTAATTCTGGGCTATAGAAACAGTCCTTGCGTGCAAGTAACACCTCATATAGTTCTTTTCTTGCAAGTGATAGGCACTGCACCTGTTCCCTCGTTCAAGTGACTCTCTAACTTGTAATTCTCTACTCTAACTCGTGTTTGAAATCACTATAATATGAAGATAATTTGATTTGGTTTCAAAATCAATTTAAAATTCACTTTAAAAAAGATTTTGAATTGATTTAATAATCGACTTTATGTTCAGAACACGTGATAAATAAAAAAGTATTGTAGTAAGTGTATTTCAGTATTTGGATCTGTGATTGGGCGTACTACTGTAACTTTAACCGTTGCCTGAAAAATCCCTCAAAAGAAAAAATTGTAAAGCTGACAAAATTGAATGGTCAGAATTTATATGGCTAATCAATCAGGCTAACAGAATATTTTCATGCATAATTTTAAAGAAAATAAGATAAGCAAATATCTAAGATATATTCTGCAGACTAGCCAAACTCAGTCTCCATTGAAGAAAAAAATTGTATACTATAAAAAATTGTATACTATAAAAATTAGTATTGATAGACACCAACACCGTTTCTTTCACTGACGAGTAATGATAATAGATATTCACAGAATAGCCAACATTCACAATGAGTATTGAATTTGACCATAACTACAACGTCCTGAGCAACATCTTAACAACAAAATACTTACTCTTGCAAGGGAAAGGTGTATACAGCCACTCTCAATTTTGGGCTGTTTGCAAAGAGAACCCTAAACTTCAATTACTATGACAAAATAAAATTTCAATTAAACCTCAGTCATGTTAAGTGAATCATGGAAGTGTTGCTTAGCTAAACCTGATAGACAGACACATTTTTATGTACTCTTAGACAGTTATGTTTGTGTGTGGGTAGTTACTGACCTGGTCCATAATGCACCAGTTTTATTTTCATTTACGAGACAGTTATGTTTTTGTGTTGTGAGGTTAGTATATGATATTAGTAAGGTGTCTGCAGTTAATAGGCAGCCATTTGAGTGAGTAGTTGGTGGTGGATTATGTTGAAGGAGAAAACTCCTTGTTAGGGGAAAACCCTGTGTTAGTTAGTGTTATGTTCAAAACTGGCCTATAAACCAGATTATTTTAGTAATAAATTCAGAATTCTGTGTGTTCTATTTCTGCAGTCCAACAAAAAAACTAAAATGTCCATTTATATAACAACTTACAAAAAATTTGAAATTTAAATATGCAAATGAGTAAGTTCACTTTAATTTATGATGATCACTGGTCTTCCAATTGTTTTATGAACTTTCTAATTACAATATCTAAAGTATATAAAAAAATAAATAAATCCAAAATTCAAATCATGTATTTAGACAAATTAGATTAGGTCACTAAATATCTTAGGTAACCACTTAAAATTTAAGAGTTAACAAAAATAACTTCATTAAAAAAATCATGTTGCCTCATTACAATCAGTACAAAGTTCAGGAACTGTGAATGAATTTTCCCTCCCTTCTTTTAATAGACTAAGACATAAACTGTACCTCCTTTCATTCTGTCTTTCTGCTTTGTACCCCTATAAAAGCTCAAACTCTCCAAGTTCGCAACTAAGCTCTGTACATCATATAGACAACTAAAAGGTAAAATTTTCTCATGCTGTGTGTGCAACAGTATCATATAGTAATGTTAATGCTCAGAAACATCTTAGATTTCATCAAGAGGAATGTGATGGGAAAACCTATAAAAGCAACAACTTAAAGATCTTTCCAAACATTAAAGTCCGTACTTGAAGCAGTATAGTTTATAATACTGTCTTGGCATCCTATAAAGTACGCACTCCGAACCGGATCTATGTTCATCAACGCATGTGCTTTATGAGCAGGGCTAGCAGCAACAACAACCTCATCTCTGCCAATGGTCACCTCAGCATAACCAATATCAGCCACCTTGCTGTTTTCCACCTGCAAACAGATTACTGTGAACTCAAGATGATGGAAACCCGAAATTCATAATCCAAAATTAAGTGAAGAAAGAGATAAAACAGTAGAAAATAATATGTATTTAATAGATGAAGAAAGCAAATGTGTAGAAAGGAATGGATCCCAATCTACCCCACAGCTATGCTCCTCAGAGATAGAGAAAACTCTCTCTGCCTAACCATAATGGTTCATTCAATATTCTTGCATATCCCCTACAATTTTCTAATCTCACTATTTATAATACTACGGCATAACAAACTTGCCAACTAAGCATCCTACCCCACTCATTATTTACCATATATTCTTACCACGCTCTTTATTGCATAATACCTCTTTTTTACTTATAACCTCTACCCGGGTCTCTATCACAAGATTTTAAAAGTGCTGTTTAAAACCTAAAATAAAATATTAGTCATTTCATTGGAATCGTAATTTTAGAGCTTTATGACTTTTGAGAACCTTAATTTTTCCTACAGAACACAGGAGCTAATTATCTTGAGGAGTACTAATTTGGCTATTTATTCGACAGTAAAAAATCGTGAAGAAATAAAACATTTTAATCAGATTGATTTCCAAATACATAAATTGATGTTTAGTATGTATACGTTTGTGTTTGGATTTTCCGTCAAGTACCCCCAAAACCCCCTAACTTATGTTAACACAGCAAGACTAGCTCTTGTTTGTTTGGAAGTTTTCAGTTGGAGACATTTTGCAAACTAAATTGTTGCCTTCAAACTCGGTTTAAAATGGAAGGAGTGTTGTTTATGCAAACTTAGTTTGCAAAATGAAGTTGATTTAAATTTAAATTTGAAAACTTCAATCCAAACATTTATAGTTTATTAGTGTTCGCTTAATAATAGACCTTCTCAAAATCTAGTTTGTAGATCCTGTTTTTTCCTCATCTTGTTGGCTTTACTCATAAGTGCCACTAACAAAAAATTAACGGCTCCTAGTTCCAGGTAGCAGTTTAGTGGCATTCGCATCCTTCTAAGAATGATGTCATAAGTAAGAATCAATTTATATCATTTATCTTATAATGTACACTTTACCAGCCGATAAAATGTCTAGAGAGAATGAACATTCCCTGATTATTTTAGTTTTCTAAAAAAGGTTAGAAAGTGTGCTAGGACTTTATTTTCAGTCCAACTGAGAACCCAGTATCTGTGACTGATTTAAGCACCACATTCCCAAAAGAAGAATCAACTACAAATTTCAATTAACAAATCAGGATATTGTCTTTGCAAGGAAGTGAAATTTGCACATGCACATTCCTCCTACACATGCACATTCCTCCTACTCCTACCTTCCCTTCACGAAAAGAGAAAGTATAAATAATAGCATATAAAAACCATTGCATTTTCTTGAGCTGTTAGTGCCAATTCCGCCTCAAAACTAGTAAAAGTTGGTAAGTGAGTTCAAGAGAGGATGCCAAAAATATGTAATGCAATAGAAACTTCGTCTCAACTATCAACATTTTACTGATGTGACATATACCAACACTATAGCAATCAACAGGTTACCAATTCAAACAAGCCTGTTGAGATAATATCTCAATCAAATATTCTATTTATTACACCATATACATGTGATGATATCATAAAAACAACACTTTCTTATTCCAGCACGGCCAAGCATTTTGTCAGTTCAATGTCAATATTGAGTTAAATAACAGCAGCATACACACCCTTCATAACATCAAACACAATTATCAAACAGCAACTTAAGCAAACACCACAAGTTTAAGTCAGCAACCTAACATAATAAAGAAGGCCTAACTCTTCCATAGTAACTGAGGGAACACTTAATTGAGGATTTGACTCCTATAAAGTGGTTGGTATTTCAACATAGTCATGATTTGTTATGCATGTGCATGTAACAGTGTTATCAATCACAGACTGCGGAAATTTGCGGTTTGTTCAAATTTCACTATGCTACAACACTTTTAGCTGTTATGTGCTAATACTTTGTATATTAAACAATAGTTATTTGTTCATATTTAATTATACATCACCGATGCTACAGCGCTATTTGACAACACTGGCATATAATATTAACCATAAAGGGAAAGGGGAGCGTACCCTAAACTTGATTGAAGCCCCCCAAAGGACAAAAGACTCGTTACAATCATGATGTCTATGATTCCCTCTTAATTTTCCAGGTCGAATTTCACCGAGGTGAAGAGAAGCACAGGTAACAGCTCCACCTTAAAAGAAACGTCGTTAGTTGAATTTTCGGAAATAAAATTCAGCATAGAAAGGAAGTACCTGAAATACTGGAAGAGAGTGCGAGAGCGATAGGGTCTAGAATCCATCCACGGTTATCCTTGGTAATAGGGGAAGGAAAAGCGGAGGAGAATCTGCGGAGATTGGCTTTAACGTCGTCGTTTGGGGAGGAGAGAGGGAGAGGATGGGAAGGACGGTATGAACGGAGAGAGATCCAAGCGAGGAATAGGAAGATGGAGAGGACGAATGGTAGAGAATGGGGTCTTTGAAGGAATGAGGTTACGAGGGAAGGACGAATCCGTTGGAATATGGCGGAGGATGATGATGACGAGGATGGTGGGATGTTGATGTGGACTGTTCTTCTTGGCGTAGCGGTGGATGATGTTGACGTTGATGTTCCTATCATTGACGTTGTGCTGCTGCTTCTCTCTGGTTGCACTCTCGTCTCTCTCATTGCTTTCGCTCTGATTTCCAATTCTAAGCCATTGTTTTTCTCCCTAGTGTTTCTTTATCTGTTTTTTTTTTTTTTTTAAATACGTTTTTCTCCATATTATATATATCTTATATTATTTTTAATCCTTCTAATATTATTTTTCAAATAATCATTCTTTAAATATTTTATACTAATAGTTTTGATCTCTA
>JBBPBQ010020321.1:53091644-53102904 GCA_037974755.1 Cicer yamashitae
AAAAAAACATCATTTCTTGTCAAGTCAAATACAATAAAGGTTAATATATATTTTCACCATTTAGAATTTAAATTGTATATTAATTCTGGTCATTAAATAAATAAAAAACTGATTTTAGTCATTTATTATTATTTTTATTTGTATAGTGTCAGTCCTTTTTTTTAAAAAATACATTAAATATGAAATAGAAAAAATGTTGACTTATAAATAATTGTTTGAGATTGTGTAATTCTTGTCTCAATTAACATGCAAAATCCTCAAATTATCTTTAAATGTTGATACTCATCTTTAAATTATTATTTATACTTCGAAAAGTTGTTGAAGAAGACAACAATTTAAAAACAAATTTTGAGATTTTTATATCAATTGAGACAATAATTATGCCAGATCGAATTATCATCGTTAAGTCAACCTTTTTCCTATTTTATATTCAATGTACTGTATAAAGCACTAATGTTTACACACTTCAAATGAAATAATCAAAATAAATTCAAGTATCAAAATAAATATTAGACAAAACACATAAGAAATGCTTGATGTTGTTGGATCCAAAAGCCCTAGGAAATGCTTGATTCTTAAAATAAAATAGAGTAAACTACCAATATGTGTCCCAAAATTGTAAGCGTCATATTAAATTTACTTAATATCAAAAGGATCCCTCATATTAAATCATGTCACCCAATTTACTCTCTCCATTAAGTTGTTTTGTTGAGTCTAATAAGATGTTTTACTATAAAAAAAAATGCTAAGGTGCCACATTAAGTGACATTATGAATTTTTTACGTCACACGATAGATTGTCTACATCACATGGAACATTTTTAGAGCTAATTTCTAAATATAAAATCCCTATTTATCTTCTTTCTCAAAATCTAAAATCCAAAAATACGAATTTTTTTTTCTCATAATCAATCTTCCTTAATTCGTAAATGTCGAAATGCGATATGGTGGCGCTACATTAAAAAAAGATAAACAAAACATTACAAGTAGTTGTTATGAAAACTTCTCTATTAATTGTGATCAAAGTAGAAACCACTGTTTCTTCAAGTTTAACTGTGGAAGAAGACTTGTCATTAGAACTGCAAACACTAATGAAATCCAAAAAGATTTTTACTCACTTGTCTATTCCTTAAAATTAATTTTTATTTAACAATTTTTCAGATGTCTTTATCTTCCAGCTGTGTATAACACTTTTTTTAATAATACTGTAATGTCTCCAATGCAAGATGGTAATCATACTTGTTGTTTTCTCATATTGTTTGATGAGATTAAAAAACTAGGTTTACTTAATAACAATAGAGTTGATAAAACTAACTAGACGCAGAAGAAATGTGATGGATTGAATTAAAGGTTAATGAATAAAGTAGACAGTTTGATGAATAAAGTGATAATATTAAAGTATTTGCTAATAACAATATTCGTATTTGAGATATCTCTACAACAATATTAAAAACCTATCAGATGTTTCCTGTGACGTGAACAAATTTTCCTATAATGCGGATACATCAACACACTTAACCTAATAATTTAACCGTAAAAATTGTTCTACGTAATATATTTTTGGGTAATAAATTGTGGACCCTTACAATTTAAGCCCAGTTTTAACTCAGTAAAATAATAAACTCACAGTAATTTTTTAATAGAATACAGTGAGTAATTTTGGGTAGCGAGAAATTATTAATTAATTTATATATTTAAAGGACGAAGCCAAGGCAATGGTTGAAAAGAGTGAGCGCTATTCGTATATCTCAAAACTGTACTTGGTCGGATAAGGGCGGTTCTTCCTTTCGCCGCTCTCTCTTCCGGTAATCATTTCTTCCAAATTTCATCAACCCTTTTCCTTTTCTTCCCCTTCGCTTCTCGTTTTCTCCGCAACTTTTATTTCCCACTTTATTATGCTAATTATTTTGCACTCTAGTATTTTCCAACATTTTACTTCTCTTCTGCCACTATTGTTACTCATTATTCCGTGAATTCGTGTTCATTATCCTAAATATTTGTTTTCTAATTGTTAGGTTTTTCTGGAATATGCACTAATAAACGCTTTCGTTTTTTTTTTTCTTCTTGTTTGTTTTATTAGTGAAACATTATCATGGCATCTCAACAAGTTGTTCGTGAGTGGTCTGGAATCAATACATTCGCTCCTGCTACGCAAACCAAGTTGCTAGAACTTTTGGGAAAACTTAAACAAGAGGTTTGTATTTTCCTCATTCTCTCAAATTATTGCACTCTTAACAACAATTTTTCACGCTTCTTAGGTTTATTCAAAGTTTTAAGAAATGGTCTGCAGATGTCAAGGTTTTTTATGTCTGTGAGATTGTGATTGCAATTAATGTCGTATTACTTGTATTTGACTGCGATTTGTCGTTATACCAAATATCTCAGCACAACGATTTAAAACCTTGATTTTGTTTTACCTTTCATATTGTCTACATGTTTTTTAACAAGAATTTGCAATTGAAAGTTGTTTTTTCTTCTTATTCTGCCTTTGGGATTGTGTTTGTTTCTTTTGATATAGGATGTGAACTCCTTAACCATACTTGTGATGGGGAAAGGGGGTGTTGGAAAGTCTTCAACTGTGAACTCTATCATCGGGGAAAGAGTGGTTTCAATTAGTCCTTTTCAGGTATGTGATGATACTTCCCTTATCTGTGATGGTCTCTTGCAGTGTTGTGAATTGTTGATCGCGGAACATAGCCGTTTGTTCATATTCCGCTATGCTATAGTGCTATAGCGCCGCAATATATGCTATTTTACAACATTTTGAACTAAATAGCGTATTGCGGAGCAATACCGATTTGTTTAAATTCCGCTATTTTATAGCGCTGTAGCGGCTATTTGACAACACTGGTCTGTAGGATGGTGAATTTTTTAGTTGTTATTTTTCTATGTTTGCATATATGTGTTGTAACTAACTCTTTTAATTTTAATTTTGAAAAAAGTCGGAAGGGCCGAGACCTGTTATGGTGTCACGTTCAAGGGCAGGTTTTACATTGAACATTATCGATACTCCTGGTCTTATTGAAGGGGGATACATCAATGATATGGCGCTTGGTATAATTAAAAGGTATGCTTTTATGTCTGGCATGTAACAGTCCACCTGTGAAACATGTTTTGGTTTTCTAAAATAAAACTGATATTTTTTTCTCTTATCCTTTTCTTTTGTTTGGGTTTGAGTAGTTTCCTTCTGGACAAGACCATAGATGTTCTGCTTTACGTGGATCGCTTAGATGCGTACCGAGTAGACAACTTGGATAAGTTGGTTGCCAAAGCTATAACTGATAGTTTTGGCAAAGGAATATGGAACAAGGCTATAATAGCACTTACCCATGCCCAGTTCTCTCCACCAGATGGATTGCCTTATGAAGAATTCTTCTCAAAAAGATCTGAGGCTCTCTTGCAAATTGTCAGATCAGGTGCCTCCTTGAAGAAGGATGCTGCTCAGGTATTTGTCTATGTAACATCAACCCTTTTTTGAAGTACATCTCAGGATAAAATGTTTAAACTGTAAAGGCAATAAGGAATTGGAAGTTGAAGTATTTAGATTTTAGTTCCTGAATCCATGATCCTTGAATGGTAAAACAACAATTGGCCACTTAAATGGATTCTATATTTTTCAAATGCACTTACTCTTGTATGAATTTGTTTTCGTGTGTTTGTAATGATCATTATAGTTAGCTCCGTTACTCCATTTAGGACACTTGGCCAATTTAATAACGTGGGACGGGGAAGTTTTCAAACCCACATTGGATTATCCGGTTGAACCTGATTAACCACGAATTGGTCCACTGTCCAGTTTGCTTTTCGTAAACACTGGATTTGAAACTTTTGAATGGTGAACCGGACAAAACTTGACTAGTTGAACTGGTTCAATTTATTTTAGATTTTTTATACTAAAATATTAAGCCAAGATTCAAACCTTTGTTGGTGCATTGGTAGGGTAGTCTTCAACCACCTTGCCAAAGCCATCTCTTAACATTATAACTCAGTTTATTATGTGTGCTATGCCCTTTTGAGATTTAAAATTGATTAAACTTTTTTGGCAACTGTAAGAATTGAACCAAGGCATTCATTAAACATGATGGACTCCTTTCACTAAGTCATTTATGTATATCTGTTTCTTAGTATTGATTTGTCTTCTATTGTATGTAATCCATATCACATAGTTAGCATGTTTTGCACCGTAATTTATATTTAATAATGAGTTATTGTATATGTCATTATTCAATTCAATGATGCTAGAAATATCATTTAATATTTCGTTCTAATTTTTAGTTATACATTCATAACAAGTTATTTTTTCTTACGTTGCATCATTTATATTTATATATATGTACAAATTCCAGTCCAACTCTGATTCGACCACATTCTTAGCTCAATCTTTGACCTTTTCCTCTACTAATTTGGATATCGATTCAGTTTTAAGAACATTGGTACAGAAACATATCTCCGATATTCAATGAGAAAATTTCCCACTGTGCTATGTCATAATGTTATTTGTTCTTGCTACTGGCCTTCTTTATTACTTTATCCGTTGATCCCTTGATATAGCAGCAGCCTCTTTGATTTTTTGTTGAATTGAAGGTTGGGTGAGTACAAACACAACAATCCTTGTATTCTTGTTGGCTGCTATTTCATGCATTCTAAACTAAGTTTAGAGACACAGTTTCATCCAGGGGATTTGTTTGATGGATGTTCTGTGGGTTTGGAGAGCATCATGACTCATGAGATTGCGAAAATTAATTTATTTGTTAATGGTAAATTTATAATATATTTACTACTTTCCTGTAAAATATAGAGTTCTTTCCACTTGTTAATTTTTGTTTAAATTAATGTCAATAATTATTATTATTTGTTGCTTTTCAGAAACTTTTTTGTAGTTAATAATTTTCATGCTTGTATTTTGCCTTTCTCATAACCCTAGGCTTCTGCGATTCCTGTTGTTTTGATCGAGAATAGTGGGAGATGCAACAAAAATGAAAGTGATGAAAAGGTTCGAGATTTGCTTGCATTTCCTTGTATCCTCTTTTAGCCCATTTATCTTGCTATATCTGATTGAGAAAATGTGTGCTTGGTGACAGGTTCTTCCAAATGGGATTGCTTGGATTCCTCATCTAGTCCAAACAATCACAGAAGTTGCACTGAACAAAAGTGAATCTATTCATGTTGACAAGAATTTGATTGAAGGACCAAACCCAAATCAGAGAGGAAAATTATGGATTCCTCTCATATTTGCTCTACAAGTAAGCTTTTGAATTTTGTGGCATATCTTGTTTTCTCTATATAATGATAGGAGATTCTTATTCTTCTTTTTGTTTATTTTATTCGTTCTGCCTACAGTTCTTGTTAATCATGAAGCCAATAGAAGGACTGATCAAGAACGACGTTGCTAATGAAAAAAAGCCATCATGGGAGACACGTGATGATGGTGCACCTTTGCCTTCGCGAAAATCCAAGAATCCTGATCGAAGTTAGACAGGTGTTTTCACAGGCGTTTTCGTGTACTTCAATTCCTAGTAGTCTGCGGCATAGGAATTTGTGATTTAGAGGATTGCTTGTGTTGTGAGAAGTTGTTTGCTTTAGCATATAGTTCAGTTTGATAGGATTTAATGTATTAAGCTAGCACTAGATGCAGCCATTATCATTTATTGTTTTATATCCCTTGTTTGCCCTTAAACAATTAACACAATTCCCAAGTTTGCATTTTCCCTTCTTTTGCTCCTTGAACAATAGGAGTTGATATGATTATGACATTCGATCTAAATTAGTTGCTTGAGCTTTGTTTAGTTACCAAACTGTGTTGTCTTGTCCATGGTTGCATCCTGTGGATTCTTGGGGGAATTATCAGAGCGGTGATAAGGATCTCTGTTTCTGTTGTATTGCAAAACAAGCTTAGTTCACGGAACATGGCCTTTAGGAACTGCCTCTTGGATCGTCAATGTGTTGGAAGGAAGCTCTATAGTATTAATGTGTTGAAAGGAAACTGCAGGGATTTGAAATCTCTAGATTTGTTGATTTATGATGTCCATTTAGGCAAAGCTCAATGATCACACAGCTATGTTTGGATTGACGCGGACTTTGATGAACCACATTGAAATTGGATTTTGAAGTTTTCAAATTGACTGTTAATCTAAACATGCACTGTATTTTAACATATATTTTGAGATATTCAGTATTCATAAATTTATCTAAACTCATGATGAATAATCACACGGAAAAGTATTACCTCGGTCACATTTACATCACTACAACCATAATTAGGATAATTTCTCTATTATGACCCTAATATCAACGCATTCCACATATTTTTGAACGACTGTTTTCCTTGTGGTTCATCTCGATATGAATGCAAGTAGATTTAGGACGACTACATGGACCTCTCATCATTTGTAGATTGTAATAAAAAATCATCTTCAATAAATGGTGCCGAAACACTCATTTGGAACTAGACGAAAAGCATTGAAAGTTTGCGCACACTCTCATCTTTTGGAAACTGTTGGAAATGATGAAAAATTAATGGAAGAATTGTTGGTATTAATGGTGACATTAATGAGCTAGTGTGGTTGTGAATTGAAAAAATGAGAAGTCCCATATAGGAGGGATACCACACTATGGAAGGGTATATAAGGTGGAGGTATGTACCTTGGGGTGTGCCCCAAGGGGTACCCCAATTTTGTGAAGGAGGGAGAACGCAAGCAAAGTTGACCACCACGCGCGCGCCGCCGTCCGTCCGGCTCGGCTCGGCCTGGGCCTTGGCTTTGGTCTTGGTCTTGGTCTTGTGGTGTATTATTATTATTATTTTTTATAAATGAAAAATAAAAAAAAAATTATTTAATTAATTTTTAAATTAAATGCTTGCTTGCGTTTTACCTCTGATTGTTGCGTTAATTACGTAACTGCCCTCCACCGAATCTACCTAATGATTTGATCCAGTCTTCTCCTTTTTGCCCGGTCAAAACCCTAACCCTAGGTGCCACGTAACTGCTGTTGCCCGGTCTTTATTCAAAGTCAAAAACCCTAGCGCACTTTCAGGTAGTCAAAGGCGCACGTTTTGGGTGGGCAGCGGTTTTGGAGCACACGTTTCCTGAGGTCAAGGTTTGGAACGGTCAACAGGAGCGCTCTGATGGATCCACTGATTTCTCTGATCCAGTTACGGAATTCCTCTATAAATAGAGAGCTCCCCTCAGTCGAAAAATCACACCAAAAGCACTCCGCTTCTGAGGCTTTTCTCTCTTCTCCCCCCGTTCTTACTTCTTCTACTTCTTCTTTTTTCTTGAGTGGCCTTCGTGCCATATTACGAGTGGTAGTCGTCAGACTGCCATATTGAGGGTGTAATTCGAACGGTTTTCTACGGTGCAGTAGAACTCCGTAACAGTGATCTGGGCTGTTTTATCCTGGGGACTTCGTGGTTGATAGTCTGCCTTGCACCTTTTGGGCAGTGCCTCGAAACGTCTTAAAGAGAGCGACCTAGTCCGCGACTCAACCCAGTAATATTTTCGGTGACATAAATTGTTTTTTCAAACTTTTTCAAAATTCAAAAATAACAGAAACTATACCATCATAAATCTTTGAGTTTTTTAACTAATAGTAATTAATTTTATGAAAAGTGTGTAAGTATTAGTAAATGAGGGAGTAAGTTATAATTGACAAACTTTAACCTTAAATTATTAAAAGAAAAATTAAATAGTAACAACTTTTTCAAAAATAAATTGACACTTAAAAATGACAAGTGTATTATGAAAATGATAACTATAGATAAATATAGAACAATAGAGAGAAGTAAGAAAAAGAGAATGAGAAAAACAAGAAAGAATTGCATTATACTTTTTAAGGTACATCCTACAAGGCTATGTATGAGTCTTATTTATAAGACTTAATTCTTGTAACTCATAAGTATATTTATAAGGCTATGTATGAGGTGCATTAACACGATGGATTGAATGATTTTTAATTTTGAGAATCATATGATTTAGGAAGATGAACATCCACCAATATCTAATTATTCACAACATTTTCTTTGCATGTCCATTTAGGATATGTCTCATTAAAATCTTACTAGAAAAAATCAATGAAAAAAAAGAACTCTAGGGAAGAAAAAAAAAGTACATCTTTTGGGAGGAAATTGTCTCGTTAAAAATCTTATCAGAAAACTCAACGAAATAAAACTTTGGTAAAAGAAAAACATATATTTATTTATCTACCCCTAAGATGACGACGATTAACCTTTTGCTGAAATTTTTTGATTGACAATGACTTTGTAAAGTGATTTTTGTTACTTCTCCTTTATTGCAATCTTCTTCAAAATAAAATTGTATGCAATATTATTTTCGTAGAATTGTTGTCATAGCATCTTTTAAAAAAAAAAACCCACAAGTCGTTTGTATTTGATAAATCACAGGCTTCAACCAAAACACATTCTTTACTCGTTCATGTAGTACTTAATTTTTCACATCATTTGATGTTGTCGTAATTTGGTTCACATATCCCCATGAAATGATTGTACTTTCTCGTGTAAACACATAAGTTGTTTGTGATTTATATCGTTATGATGATTAAACAATAACCTGTATCTCTAAGATGACAAAATATATATTTGATCATGTTCTAAAGAAGTTCATTTGTCTAATAAATTAACAACAAATGATATTTCACAACAAATAATAATTAGCAAGATAAATTAGCATTTGATTGTATTAATATATGGTGTTTCAGAATCATGTAGTAAACATTATTTTCTTGAGTTCTAAAAAAAAATTTGTTTACAATTGGTTACCTTACAACAATAAGAGGATACACTTTATTTGACTTGTCCATATAGGACTATTTTAGAGTCCTTGCTATGTGGGCTTCATAATTCACAAAAATATTCTTCGAATACTTTTGTAATCTCAAGCAAATCTTTATATTTGCTTGATATTTCATTTCAAACTATTTCAAATGATATCATTTTCATATTCCTCATTTAGAAAATATTCACACAAGAATATTATACAATGTGCATCTAAGTTGTTTGAGCACATACAAAGACTTATTCATTTTGATTAAATCATCTCTTCAATAGTTGAATTGTATGTCTCACAAAAATTAAATCTTTTAGGGAGTTTCATATAATCATCACTATAAAGTGAGCCACACAAATTCGAACATGTCTTTCATATAAATTGAGCCTTTTATGACTACTAAAGTTAACCAAGTATGAAAAAGTTCTTTAATTCACTTCAAGTGAAAATATCTTTTCAAAATCAATGGTAGACTTTTATCAATACACTTGAATAAATGTATTTCATCATTCTCATTTTCTTTTCGAGCGAAAATCATTCATATCTAATTAGCTTCACATCTTCTGATGTGCAAACTTCTAGTCGAAAAATCTCTCGCTTTGCAAAACGGGCTTAATTCCACTTCTATTGTTTTTCCCAACTTTTCTTTGTCTGTAATCTTTAATAGACTTAATTCCACTTCTATGGTTCTCATTATCATTTATCACATACTACGCTAAAATATAATCCAAAAATAGTCAACGTTGACTTCCTTTCGGTTCCATCATATTCGATTCATGACATAATTTATTGATATTTCTATATTTTCAAAAAATTCAGGTATATGATCAATTCTCCTGAAACTAAAAATCAATTATGTTAAATTACTCTTTTGAAATATTTATCCTCGTTTGAGTCATCTTGCTTTTTAGCTCATTGCCTTGCTCAAGGGTTTTTATCATTGGAACCGACAAATATACCACTCTTCATGCACGGATGAGATTCATATGCAATGAAACATTATCCAACAAGGACTTAAATTTTGATTATTTGTAGCTGATAATTGGTTTTTCTAAACTTTGCAAATAAGTTATGTTTTGAACTTCTTGTTCACACTAGTTTGTACGAGGATCAATATGATATAATAATATATTTGAATAATCATTTTTAGTTGTTTATTCTATCCTCCTAATATTGAGAATACTAATTCATCAAATGGTAGTCGCCAAACTCATTTGTAAACAAGTCTCCCAATTCATGACTCAATATACTCTATTATAAATGGAGATTTTATATCCAATATTTATTCCAAATATCATTTTACGACTCATCTTAGTGCGTTATATTGGAGCAATTGAAACATAAGCAACATATCCAAAAATCTTAGATGGAGAATATTAGGTTATCAACCCAAAATTCATTGTAAATTAAGGTGGGGACTATAGTAACATGTTAGCTTGATGAAAATCAATATCTCAACATACATGATTGCATGTTCCCAAAGTAGAATTTAGAAGTTATAATTTCATGAGTATTGGTCACATAATTAACTTTAGACGTCTAAAGAATGCATCTTCAAGTTCATTTTTGTGTATGAACATATTCTACATGATGTGCAATATCAAATCCAATACTTTCACCTGTTTAGTTTATGGTCAGTGTATTTGTGTGTATTGATTCACAAATACAACTTCATATACATTAGAGAAATGTGAGACACTCATTCCCTCAAATTGTCAACTTTCTTTCAAAACTAATAACACACAATAATTGTTTGATTGAAGAATCTTCTTACTCTTCAATACATGTTTGACATAAAAATTTAGCTATTTTTTACATTGTAATAGATCTGAAATGGCCCAAGTGGTCTTGCCAATAACATATTTTAATATGATTTTGTAAACTTCAAGTTTATTAGTACAAGGTTAAAAATATTATTTTTAGGTATGAAAATTCTCACAAATGAGATAACTATTCACATTTTGATGATTATATTTATTTTTTCTTTTGATAGACTATTTTCATAAATTTATTCTAAATGAAGAGGATGAAAAGATGAGCTTGTACGAGGATAAAAGTAAAATGTACTATATCTCTTTCTCTCTATATATTCATATATATATATATATATATATATTTCAAAAAATGTTTATAAATATGGTCAAACATTTTTTTAGAAATATCTAACATCATATTTCCATCATTATATTATATTATATTCTAATATGTTCTAATGAACTTACCAATGACATTTTTCCTTTACAAAACAAAATGCAGTATTTTGGAGAGAATTATTTGAGTAAATAAGACATTAATTTTTACATACGTAAAAATTATAAAACTATCATAATCATTATTTAGAAATCGAGGATTATAAAAAAAAAAAAAAAAAAAGACTTACACTCATGCAGTGGTTGGAATCTTTGAGGCTTTGGGAGAGCTAAACGGCATTCGTCGTGATATAGAAACGACGACAAATGAAAATCCAAACAAAAAAGAGCA
>JBBPBQ010020321.1:53102914-53120926 GCA_037974755.1 Cicer yamashitae
AGGATTAAAAAAAAAAAAAAAAAAAAAGACTTACACTCATGCAGTGGTTGGAATCTTTGAGGCTTTGGGAGAGCTAAACGGCATTCGTCGTGATATAGAAACGACGACAAATGAAAATCCAAACAAAAAAGAGCAGCGACACGTGACAAGTGTGTGTGGGACCCTCCACCATGGTTAGCGACAACTTCCCAATTAAAACGCCGCCGTCCGTTCATTTCAACGCTGAGGTTCTCTCTCTCTAAAATCCAATCATTTCCTGAAAGACCAAAAAAAAAACAAAGGAACCTCTTTGTTTCTGACGCACAAACACCACCAATCCTCAATCTCGTTACATTTTCCCGAGAAAATCCCCATTTTCTCTCATAATCCCGGAAATTCGAAACACCTTTTCTCACTCTAGGTCGAAGCTCCTGCTTCTTCCGCCAATCCAATTCCTAACCCGGTGTTGGATTCTCGGTGCTTCGATTTCGTCTTCAGGAATGAGATTCTCATCATACCTTCAACAATCTCAGCGTTCGGATTTCCTTGTTCAATTTTAATCTTCTCGCAGGTAAATTTTCTTTGTTATTTACATTTCTAATTTTATTATGGTATCCATGAATTGACCTAGAGATTTTTTTCCCTTTTTTGTTTTTGAGGATTTTAGTTAATTCTAACTTGTTTTGGAAGAGTGTTTGACCTAGATATTATAGTTAATTTGAAGTGCATAGGGTGGATCTAATTTATAGTTTTTTTTCTTGTTGAGAAATTTGGTTAAAATTGAAATTTAATTATTTTTTGTTGTGAATTGTTGTTAGTGTGACTATGTATCATGCAAAGAAGTTTCCGCAGGCAACGATGGTGCCGCATAAATCTCAAGGTGGAGCTGAACAACTTGCAAATGTTGGGGTTTTGAGTGGATCTGCTGTGAAAAATGTTGCACCTGCTGGAGGAAGTGGGAAACAACGTTTGCGTTGGACATCTGATCTTCATGACCGTTTTGTGGATGCCATTACACAACTTGGTGGACCAGATAGTGGGTATTTCTTTTCAGTATTGAGATTATAACATGTCCTCTTAGGGAGAAAATATTTCTTTTTGGCTATGTTTAGAAGTTTGGAGTAGAGTGGAGATGAGGGAAAATAATTCTTCATCTTGTTTGGAAGGGAGAGTAAACCTTCTAATTTGGGAGAATTGAGAAAAAACATTGAAGGAGGGTTTTGTAGTGTTTCTGGAAATCAGTTAAGTCTAAACCCTTTCCCTCTTTTGTAAAATATCCTTAACAAGGTATCGAAGACCCTCCCCTCCCAAACAAGCCTTTAGGAATTTATCATGGTCTTGCAAAGACATATGAAAAGATAATGCTTTGCAGGAATTGTTTGTCACATTATCGCAGAAGCAATGTAGTGCGTAAATATCATTAGTATAACATGATAAAGGCGGGGTTATTTTGTTTTCTTGAAAGCTGTGATCAATTTACTCCTGTAAGGCTGTAACTATATGAGCATTTGCACATTTTGTTACTTGCATTCCAAGGTATGAGTTGTGCACCAATTGACAATACCATGTTGGACTGTATGGATTGAACTCAATTTAGTGTAGCCATTAAATAGGGCTTTTAATGCTAATTTTTGAATCATATATGACTGGGAAGTTTTATTTTGCCTGAAATTCAGTTAATCTTTTGCAACCTTCATAATGATGGAAAGTGTCCTTTAAAGAATGAATAAATAGATATTCTTAAATAAAAAGTGTGTCCTTTATATCACTTATGCATTGAATGATGCACTTTTCAATAAAGACTTGCCATTTTTTGATTCCTTAACTGACACTAGTATAGTATTATTCTCTTGGCACCAGTTGGCCGAACCTTTTTAAATATTTCAGTGGTTGATTATTTGTACTTGTGTATTGCCATTGATGGACAGGGCCACTCTTTTCATTTCCTTTTTTATTTTTGCTTTTACATGATGATCTGCAAAAGTTTAGCTAATTTACTGGATTTTTGTAATTTTAAATTATTCATGACAGGAGCAACACCAAAAGGTGTTCTGAGAGTGATGGGCGTACCTGGACTGACCATTTATCATGTTAAAAGCCATTTACAGGTATTATTATCTTGTCTAATAATTTATGTATGTATGCGTAAATTTTTTTACTATTTTGACCTTGATTCTAATTTTTCTCTGATATCACTACATGTAGAAGTATCGCTTGGCAAAGTACTTGCCCGAATCACCAGCTGATGGTAAAGGTACCTTGTTTTTCCTTGCCCTTCCTCTCCTGAAACAAATTTATCACAAATGCCATGCAGTTTTTTATTTCACATTTCCAATTGACTCAGTGGGAGTTCTTTTTTGGACTTTCAGATTCTAAAGATGAGAAAAGAAATTCTGGAGACAGCAATTCTGGCGCTGAGTCTTCTCCGTGAGTACCTTAGTTGTTTTCCAAAGATAATTTGCAATTCCTCCACTTTGCTTCTAACATTTTAATAAAACCATCATGGCCTGCAGGGGTTTGCAAATCAATGACGCACTAAGAATGCAGATGGAGGTTCAGAAACGTCTGCACGAACAACTTGAGGTTTGGTACATAACTTTATATTTTTCGTAGTTGCTGAAAGAGAACATTAGTTTATCCCGCAAATACTCTATTCCTTCTTCTTGTCCATGTGTAAGAGGTTTAGAAGAAGTTGTACGCTAAAAGACCTAAAAAAGCAAGTATAATGCTATGTAGTCAGTAGCAGATAGCGTAGCGTAGCAGCCAACTCCCAAAACGCTATAGCGGGTAGTGGTATGGCCGCTACGTCGAAGTCTAGAAAAACATTACAAGCACTTTCAACCATACACATATGATGGCTAAAAAATTAGATTAATGCACAAAACTGAACACATATTGATAACTAATCACCAAAGCAGAAACAGAAAAACAGGGGAGATGAAAAGAACTAAGATGATGCCATAAAAGGGTGCTGTTAGCACAGAAACAGACAGAAATTGAAAAACAGAGCAGAATAATGGTCGGCAAGATGGAAGGAACAGGGAGGAGACGAATGATTGCAGAGAAGAGGGGAACGTTGGCGCGGAGAAAAGGGAAACTTTCTTGAGAAGGATCAGTCGTGGGAAAGAAAGGAACAAGGGGGATGGTCGCTAAGAAGAAATATCGTAGGTTTCCAAAAACAGAGCACTGCACTTGTAATGTTTGGAGAAGAAAGGTCGTGAAAATTCCAGTAAAAAGTTACCTGGAGATAAAAAGACAAAAATCAAGGGTATTTTAGACTTTGCACTCTAAAAAGTGAGGACATTTTAGACTTTGACTTTGCGCTCATTAAAATCGAGAGTATTTTAGACTTTGCGCTCTTAAAAAAACTGTTGCGGCCTCCTTTTTCGTGTTTGTTCCTCGTCTTCTCCGCGACTGCGCAGCGAATAACGTCGCTGCAGCCGCAACCCTAAACTGTGCCGCAACACCGTTTCGAGTACCACAGAGCCGCCGTGCCGCGGCCTATCGCTGCGACGGCCGCTATTGACTACAGAGTGATAATGCATACTAAGGTACAAACTGGTGATAGGGAAGAATAATAGATGACAATGATAAGCAACTATGCTTCTTTTAATCCCCTATAGCTAGCTCAGTAAAAATTTCCTCTTCATTTAGAGTTTGCTCCCTAAATCATACATGTGATTTAATATGTTATGATTGTTAGAAAATATGAAGATATCTTGAATTTTGATATTAGAGTATCTTGGACTATCTTTTAAGATTGGTTTCCATATTTCTTGGTTATTACCATGATTTGTTTCCTTATTTAATTAGGAATTAGAAACTTGTATTAGTATAAAGAAGGGTTGATTTTCTAGCCTTTATGTATCAAATCATAATCATTATTCATATCAAACTATATTAATAATTCAATTCAATTTTTTTTTTCTTTTTCTTTTCCCTCTTTATCTAAAGCCCAATAACTTCAATAATGATTAAACTTGGATGCCATACTCCTAACCCCAACCATCTTTTATTTATTATATGCGAGTGACAACTAAAGTAAATTGACATTCAAAACATATAAATCATTTTTACTTTTGTTTATTGATAGAAATTAGAAAATGCCGAATGTATCTTGAATAGAATAACTGAATAAGCATCCATATGGCTGATTTGAGTGATTGGTTTATGTTTAGCTTACAGTAGAAACTTCAAATGTTGCTATAGTAATCTGAAGAGATTCAGTGATCATTACATTAGTGGATTAACTATTAATTTGATGTTCAATTTTTTCATTGACCATAATTTTTTATAAGCCAGTACATTGGAATTGAACAGAAGCCAGTGCTTAATCTTTTATTGCGTGTAAATTTTATGTAATTCTTTTATATACATCCACTCTGTTTGTTTGATCTGAAAGTCATATGCATCTTCTGTTTCCTGGGTAAACCCATCACTCTTATATCTATTACATTAGCCTTCTGATGAAGAATAATAATTAGTTTCTAATTAGTCTCAGGGAGTGGGATAATAAGATGAATACTGTTTGTTAAATTTCATAGTATTGTACTTCTATTCTTTGAGTAAGTTGTTTCTGCTAATGATAACGCCTTGCATTTGCTTCATTGATATTCCAGGTTCAGAAGCAGTTACAAATGAGAATTGAAGCTCAGGGTAAATACTTGCAGAAGATCATAGAGGAACAGCAGAAATTAGGCAGTACCTTGACAGCCTCGGAAACGTTCCCGTTGCCCCATGAAAAGCAAAATCATCCCCAGTCAGAGCCTTCTGGGTCTAGTGATGCCCTTGCAGATACTTTTTCTCCACTTAAAAAACAGAGAATTGATGAAGGTTCAAAGGATGGCTTCGCTGCATCCCAAGTTACAAGAAAGACTGCACAGAAAAATGATTGTAATGTTGGTCTTATGGATCCAAACTTGTATGGAGATGATGCTGGCTTGGGATTTGATTTGGAGACAGAAAACGACGAAGACAATGAGAGTGAGCAGTAAGAATTAGGTTCTGTTTGTAGTTCAACATGTGTCTTATTGTAATATCTAATAGAAAATACAGATCATGTTTTTGTAAATTATATTCCATGCAATCCATTTGTATATATTAATGTAGAGATAGATGCATTCTTCTCTCCTGTTGTGAGAGTCATAAACACCACCGTGCTCCCACGGTCAACAGAAATGCATTGTACATGTGGTCATGGATGATGAATGTTGGGAGCTGGACACTTGTCATTTATCAATGTTCACGTTGTTATTGTCCAAGTTTCGAAGTTGTTAATTAGCTAGTGAAGGCATTGTTTGATCCTTGAAGTCAACATGTGAGATAAGACTTATTATTTTTGAATATAGGAAAACAAGCTTTCCTTCACATTCATTAATTTCTCTCAATTCTCACCTTTTGCATATCTTGAAGAAAAAAAAAAACATAGCTTGTTCTTACTGTGTACTTCAAAAGAAAAGGAAGAAAGTTGTAAAAGAATTTTATTTACCAATACCATTTCAAATTTTCATATACATATTTAAATGTGTCATTTATTGTTTTCCCTTGTTAAAGTAAAACTGGCATTTACATTTTTTAATAATTTTTGTAAAGAAATATGAAGTTAATTTATCGAACTAGCTTGCTTGGGAAATATACAACACATAGTTGTAATTATAATAATGTGAACACTTGATATTTTAAGATGTGGGAAAGAAAGCTTAATTTATCTTGTTTAAGCTGAATTTTGTAGCAAGATTGAGTGACAGATCAAGCTTCTGAGTAATGTTTTCCCTAACAGGCTAACATGTAGCTTCTATTTATGTGAAAGTATCTCTTGTGACACATTATATTACTCCTTAGATAATGATATATTTGTTCCTTGGTCCATCTTCTGTATTTGTTGTTAATACTAGAATAAAGCATTCAAACTTCTGTATTGAGTTTTCTGATGTATTTCTCATTGCAGCATATTTTGTATGTTCAGAGTGATGTTCTTTTGACATTTCAAGCTTCTAATAAACATAGAATGGAATAGTTAACTGTTTAGTAAAGCTTTGGTCTGTGAATGCTTCTGAAGGTGAAGTCTTTGAGACTGTTCTGTCAAAATCTTGAGCATGATGCTTCTTGATTATGCTGCCAGGCTTCTATGCCTTTAGGCTTAAGCAGTCGAGTTTCTGCAAAGCTTTTAAGCAAGCTTTTCATGTAAGATTGTCATTCTTCTAAGCATTACTTCTACATAAATTTTCAATTAGAAGTCTTGGCAAACTGTGTGGACTTGTTTCAAAAGATGAAGAGGTTTATTTTTTTTCAATAAAAATCCAATTACACAAAGTTAGAAGATGAAAAGTAAAATTTAACATGCATACAAACTTAACACAATCCAATGATATGAGACTGGTTGGAAAATAATTGTTTTCTAGTGTCTCACCAAACAGAAGAATGGAAAGAAAAAAAAAAGTTACACTGAATATTCACTCTAGCATAGGTACAGCATATAAAACTTAAACCAATCGAAATTTACAATAACAAATTGTGCTTAACTAGGTAAGCCAAAGTTGAAATATGTTTTTCCGTCAAGGTAAATATATCAACTTTTACTTTTAATCCATGTATTTTTAGTCCCTAAAACATAAAATTTTGGTTTTGATCCTTATTGTTTTGATTGTAGACTATATATATGTTGGTACTAGTCCCGATAGTATAAAGATCATATTAGTTTTAGTCCCTGAAATATAAGACTAATTCCAACAAGAACAAATAGTTTAGGACCAAAAACATAATTTCACATTTTTGAAGGAGTAAAACAAATCCAAGACTAAGTTAAAACTGATATATTTTCAGGGATAAAAAATTTATTTAAGCCTGTACCAAAAGTACCATGGGATATGTGATTCCAACACTTCTCTGGCAGGCAAAATACATAACTCATGAAATTAGTTGAAACCAAAATGTTTTGCTAGTTTAAGCAAATGCAACAAGAGCAATGGTTTTTAATCGCAATCGGACCACACACACACACACACAGCAGGACCCAAAAAATGATAATAAAGCCACATAGTTTTCTGTTCAAAATTACACTAAAGCATATATATAATGCTGAGTAAACCGAAAGTCTGTCGGGCTTACAAAATGTACATACAGGAAAACACTTTTGAAGAGGACATGCTGGCGATAATTAATCGTTGCATTTCCAGGAGAAAAATAGCTTTCCAATTGTTGGAAACTTCAGTGTTCAGGTATATATGCTGCAAATGAGAAAGAACAATGGGAGTGTGTGGACTTTTGCTACAAACTCATTTGCAATGAAGCCATCAGAGGGGAGCTGAGCTAGTTCTGCGAAGCTGATGCTTAGGGTCTGGTGGCGGCATACTTGGTAATACTCTCTCTATCTCCTGCATGAAAGATTCACAAGAGAGTTAACATGTGCAGAGATAAATCATCTAGAATCATTAATCAATTAATACTGTTGTTTAAAACATTATTAGTTTGTCGTTTATGCTTCAACAATGTTATAATTCAGCAAACTGAAAATGATCAAGTACGCGACAGCGGTTATAAAGTCGCAAACTCAAAGAACCAGTTAATCATATACCGCATTGCATTGTTGCTTCAAATATCATTCATGTAAGGTAAAGCCATATCACAGACACAGATAAATGATCAAGGTTATTACTACTGGCTACTTATTTTATTCAATGTCAATAGCATTTTATATTTTCTATATTACCATCAATTCTTACAGAATTGACTTGAAATTCTTTCACCAAGACAAATTGCACACTATAGTTTGACAAATCATAAAAGGTTTATCTGGATCTCATAGTCAAAGTGTATCTACTTTAACAATTAAAATCACCATATTTTTATTCATTATACAGAAGATGCTTCCAGAAAAAGAAGGAAGCTCAAACTCTATTCTCATGTTCGAAAACAATTTAAAGGCCAGGAGTTAGTGTGTTGCACAATTAAATTTAAAACTAAAAAATCTTCACTCCCAGTTACATGTTCTATTTTTTTAGCACAAGAACGAGCGAGCATTAGAGAAACCACTGAGCTATCTCCTTCGTAACACCTTTTCGTTCACCTAATATAATTCAAAAATCCTAGAGCATTTATCATATTTTACAACTTCAACCCTGATATATTCATCATATAATTTTTTTAAATATGTTCTACTAGTAATGTTCCAATGCTAATATTGCCTCTGTGTTCTAGACCTCAAATTCTCCAATCAAGCCGTCAACATAAAGTCCTCAAACACTTCTACTATATTTTTTTACCAAAATATTAGATTTGAAAAACAAAGTTAGAAATCACCATTAAACCAGAGACCTTTCTATCAAACCAGTCAAATGGAGGAAATGATCAAAATCGGCAAGTCTTTTAGCACCAAGCAAGAAATTAGGCATAGAGATTAAGTACCAATTTTCAAATAATGAAGACTAAACAATGTATGACGAAGTATGACAGGATTGAACAAAAGAAAAACAGATACTGATTAAAGCAGCTCACCAGTCTAATGTTATGGGTTCCCACACTTCAATAGTAAAATAACTAACCAGAGAGACAGATGAAATGAAAACTATACATAACGACTTAACTTCTGTATAATTTAACAAAATTGACTTAAAACTCATATGTTGACGTCCATGGTTAGAATGGTTATAGAAGCCAAACAAGCAACAGCAGAGTAACAGTATAGTATCGGTATTGCCAAACAATGGATTTTTTATGCATTGCATCAAAATGGCAGCTGCTTATATATAGCAAATGATGAAACGTAGTTTCATTGAGAAATATTTGTTTTGTACTTTTTGTAGATATTCCACGCAAAGCTTAATAAGCAAAAGAGACATCCATATAAAGGCAAAAAGTATCAAGAAAGAGTAAAGGAATCTTAAATATAAATCACGATAACAGAAATGATAAACCAATTATTGAATTATATTTTTGGAAGTTCAACTAGCGTAAACATTCTATTTCACAAGCAAGCACCGGCAAGTTGAAGTCCCCCTTAACAAACATTTCAACCACTCATTGCCCTTACAAGATGGCAGGAACAAAACTACCCAACAAATGTCACACCAAACAAGAAGAATGGATGCAAACAGGCAATGGAATTGAAACATACATGTAGTCTTTTAAGCCTTTCATTCTCTTCTTCTAAGTGCGAAACTTTGATCTCCAGTTCTTGTGTGTAAGCCTGTTCATTGACACCACAGACAAATATAAATCCTTGCATCAAATATAAACGAAAAAAGACTACAAATAAACATCATAGAAAAAAAATATAACCTGTTTTCTAGCACGTGACCGAGCTGCAGATTCCCGGTTTTTAATCATCCTCTTCTGCCTCCTCTCCACAGTTTTCTCAACAACATTACCAGAGGCATCTCTTTTCCTACCTGGTGTTTGCGTATCCGATGAAGTAGTAGCCATTACTTCAGAGTATCCTGCATCCAAAACTGGATTCACTGCAACTGTGATCAGCTGTTGAACCACATGGCCAGTCATAAAACCAGTAAAACCAGGCATCATACTATTCTGATGATGCCGGTGCTGTTGTTGTTGTTGTTGCTGCTGCATTGAAGGTATTTGATACTGCATCCAATGACCATGTTGTTGAGAATCAACACCTCCTGAAATAGCATTATCCTCATTAGGAAAAGATTCAGTAGCCACACCAGCTTTCATCAAGAAATCCTCCAAGGTCATTTCACCTAGTGTAGGTGTTCTTCTATCCTGAGTAATACTCTTCTTCTGTTGCATATCTCTCCAAACTTCATCAATAGTTTTCTTACTAAGCTCACCAGAGAGTGTAAGTGGATTCATAGATGACACAGAAGCTAGCTGCATGTAAGCATCATTAGTACCAGAATCCAACCCAGAAGCTTGAGCAGCTTCAGAAGTCCACAAACTCTTGAGTAGTTCATCTAGATTCATGCTTCCTAAGGGTTTCCCTAAATTTCCAAGCTGATTTTGAACCTCATCAAGGGTGAGATTGTATAAAGACCCTTCTCTAGCCAAAGGTCCAGTCTTTGGCTCTTGAATTGCTCCAACATGAGATCCCATTTTCTGAATCAAACTAGAACCCTATATGTTCCATTTCCCAAAAATAAACCCCAAAAAATCCCAGAACTCAATTTCAACAAATTAACCTGAAAACCCAGATGAAAGAAGAGTATGTGCAGTGATTTTATAGCCAAATTAACAAACTTTACACAAAATTTGTAACCACAGAAAAAAATCAGACAAAAAAAAAAACAATTTCTCTTTACTTTTGAGATGTGGTAAGTATAACAGACAATTTCACAAACACAAAGTGAGCTATAAAAAATGGGGTGAGTGAAATTTGGTTCCAGAAGAAAAAACAAAGGTGAACAGGATCAAATTTCAAAGGGAATAATTATATGAAATGATGAAGAAAAGAAGCTTCAGAGACCAACACTGTTAACAACAATGAAACAAAGAACAAAAGCATAAAACTAAGATTAAAACTGAGAAAACCTCAACATAATAAAATAGAAAAAATAAACATTTTTGGTGTTAAAAACATGAGAGTTGAACATTCTCTGAGCTTAAAATGGTCCAAAAGTAGAAATATTATCCTTGAAATGGAAAAGAAGAAATTGAAAAAGAGGTATATAAATTAATTAATTTGGGAAACTGTTGAAAGAATAGACTGTTCTGACTTTACTAACTTGAAACAAAAAAACAAAAACAAAATCTGAAGGGTACTACACTTTTTTCTTTCAGATTTTCACCTACTTAAGGATCCAAATCTGAATCTTAAAAAACTTCTTTTTTTTCCTTTGGGAGTGGGGACACTAACCACGGCAAGCGAGGAACACATATTAAAATTTCTAGAAAATATTAATATATCTTTTCATAAATAAATATAAATAGTTAATGACAATTTTTTGTTTTTATGTCGACGGCTATGTAACTTGGGTGTAAAACTCATGCTCGTGTTACACAACACTAATTTATAATTACAATATATATATAGAGTGGGGATTTAATGAAGGAGAGATAAGCCAAAATAATTAAAAGATATATTTGGTTTAAAAGTTGAGAGAGATTTTAAATTAAATAGTTTTATGTTAGATTTAGGAGAAGATGAGATATTTAAATTTTTTATAAATTTTATTGATATTTTCTTCTTTCTTCCCCTTCAAATATTCAAAATAGAGGGAGAATAAAAAATAGATTTAGAAAAATGTTACTCTCCTACCATTCTCTATTTAAAATTAAACTAAATACACATTTTTTAAAATAAAAATTGACTACTTCCTCTTACTCTATTTATTTATAAATAAATAAACAAAATAAAATATTTCATATATCTCATAATGAATGTCATTTTAATAAAAAAATATTTTTTTTAAAATGAATGTCATTTCAATTTTCAATGGAACGTTTAACTATTTCTTTTTTCAATTGTACTCTCTAATTAATTATATATACATTATCCTTAAAGTAAAATATACTAATGGTTAATAAAAATAATTTGTTGAAATTATTATTTTTCTTATTTTATTTGTAATTTATTGCTTAATATGTATAAAATAAATAAAAGTGACATTCATCATAAATAGAAACGGTATTAAATTACAAATATCAATGAAACGGATTTAAAGAACTTAATAATAGTATTAGTTTTAAAACCATTAATTACATTCATTAAATAAAAGCCACTGCCCACTTGCTTAGGGAGATGAATTTCTATTGAAAATAAAAACGCGTACTATATGTTGCGTATAAATAGGACCAACAAGTTTATATAATAAGGACAATTTTATATATCAACTACAATAGTAAATAGTCATTTCACTCATAGCTTATACAATAATTTTAGTTAAAAATAAATACGACTAATAATTTTCTCAAAGGCTTAACCTTAAAATGAATCGAATAAAGGAATTATGAGAGTAGTAATATTCTAGGCATAGAAGATATGCATGACACAAAATTGAGTACTTGGAAAAAAGACATGTCCAAGTGCAAGGAATATTACAAGATCATGCATGCTATTGCTAACCTTGTACTTAAAGGGAACTATGAAATTATTAGTATTTGTTTCTTTAACTGTTTGTTCCATCATAGAATGAATCATTATTGCAATTACGCGCTAACAGGAAGCAACCGTATTTTTATATTACGTTGCTTCTTTAAGATTAGTATAAATTTTTTTGATGAATGAATTCATGTATATTTGTAAGTTACATTTCTATGGCTTCTTATAATACATTTTAAAGTACTTTCAATAAAGAATCATAAAAATGTAACTTTAGAATTCAATTGAATCTAGAAAAAATTACTTGTACAAATTTGTAAAAATAATTTATATGATTTAAACTTTTAATCAAACGGTTATTTTATAAGATATGTATTCAATGAAATGTTATTGAACAGTACAAGATTACTCAAATGTATTACAATTATTAAAATTCCCTTTTATATACGGTCTATACTCCTTATATTATATATTCTTTAATTTCTTATGTTTAAAGAAAATCATTTGATGTCAAGGAATTTTGTGTATTTCAATGTCAGATTAAATGATTATATATTTTTGAAAAAGTTTATAAAGATTATATATTTTGTATAAACTTTCAATCTAATTAGTTGTTGATTTATGGACGATCGGCTCAAAACCCAAGGTCAAGTATGCCATGACCTTAATAAAGAAATTATGGACCTCCAAACAAAATAGTTTAAATTAATATTAATTATATATTACAAATTTATTCATGATTGTTAAGTTCAGTTGGTACTTGGTAACAAGTAAGGTTGATTTTGTTGTCCATTCTATTCAAGTGGTGCACTTTTAAACATTTTCAAGGATGCAAAATAAAAATGTTTTAAAAATTATAAATTAACATCGTCCATATTAAATCTTATTTTTGAAACATATGTGTAATCAATAAGTTTTTAATTTATTTTTCAAGATTCTTAATTATTATGTTATTATCTTGCATTTAAAATGATCTTCTTTCTTTTTTCAATGTTTGAGTTAGACCTCCAACTCTATTGGGTCAACTCTCTATACATTGGAGGCCTCCAAAAATTAGCATGTTGCTTAGCTTATTTTGCGTTTTGATGTATCACTTGATAATTCTTTTTTATAACATTTGTTGGAGGTTTTTTCACTAGAAAAGTGTTATTCATTTTTAATGCAATAATCTAAACAACTAGAATTAAATATGGTCCCCCTTGCAGCAAATGAGCAACCACATTAATAATTTGTCATCTAAGTGTAAGTTTGGTTTTAATTTTGAAGTTATTAAATTGATTCTGGTATGTTTGAATCTAATTGAATAGAATTGATTCTATCTCTAAAATAAATTATTATTTGAAGTTAGAATTTGTAGTTTTTAAATTTAAATGTGATTTTTATACTGAAATTTATTATTTAATTTACATTTATCTAAATATAACCAAATAATTTTACATTCAATTCACTTTGAATTAAAATAAATTTTACAAAATCAATTCACTAAAACTCAATTTTAATCACCGCATAACCAAATACAAACTAATAAACCGGACCTTAAAACTTGTTTTTGATTAGTTTTCCGAGTACTGACGATGATGTGTGCTGTTGTGGTCTAATTCTAAGATATTTGTGGAAGGGGAGAGAATATTGTTTGTCTCACTTGCTTAAAGTCAACTTAAAAAATACATGATAGTGATTTGAAGTGATACATGGTGGTTAGGCTCTGCTAGAAAAGATCCTCAAAATATTGTTTTGTCACAATATGACATAAACCTTGTTGGTTAGCAATATAATATTTCTATTAGCATCATGCAAATTTCGAAGAGGAGTGAAAAAATCTCGTATAACAATCTCCTTCCTTAAGCCAAAACGTTTTAACCATTTTCTTCCAAAAGAATTCTCTTGCAGCACCTATTCTTTCATGACGGAGGTTGATGTTAATTAGCTCTCTGTGATATATCTAGCTAAGTATATTTAAATATAAATAAAAGACTAATTACATAAATTTAGAATAACAAATAAAATAATAAGAAATGATAGAATAATTCTTTCCTGTAGTCATATATATCTTGAAAAGTGATATGATGCACTTGAGTTGTCGAAATGTGAATATAGGATAGAATCTTTCTATCATTCTTTCCTAATTTTAGATGGATAGAATTAGCAATCATAAAAAACTCATTGTCATATCTCAAAATATATATTTTAGAGGGGTCTATCCTTTATGTATTGTTACAATAATTCTATCGATTCTTTAATTCATGAATAGCACGCCGCAAAATATTTATTTTCCTAATAAATTATTATGGTTCCACCTAAATAGATCCATTCAAATAGGTTATGTTGTTAAGCATCAATAGTCATTGATTATAACATGAATATTCAAAGACTTGTATTATTCAACTAAATGTATATAAAAATAAATAAAATATCAATATTTGGAAATAAAATTTGTGACACGTCTTTATATGCAATATTGTATCGTGCACATGAAAAACTTATATAAAAGAGTGTTTCTTCTATAATTATCAAGTTACAACAAAGTATTCAAATATTGTGAAAAATGGTGAAAAATGAATAAAGAGAAATTAAATATCATAATTAAAATATAAGAATATAACGTAAAAATTTTAAAATTAAAGAAAATTCACAACCATTTTGGGCGGCGCACACGAATGTGTGTGGTGGTCGATTTTATGCGTTATCGCCCCTTCACAAAATTGAATATCCCTTGAAACACACCTAAACTGACATATTTTCATCTTACAAACACTATTAATGTGTGTTATCCCTCATATGTGGGACTTTCTTATTTTTTCAAGTCACACTAACTAGCTCTTATTGTTCTCATCATCATTTTCAACAATCCTCCACTTGAATTTAAAAAATGTTTCCGAAATAACGCTTCTATAAGATTGTACATAAGTAGAGGTGCCTTCCGACTTGAATTTTTGTATAACAAGTAAGTTTCAGATTCAACAGTGACTCGTAGTCTTGAACTCTTTCTTTGACATCAAACTAACGTACAACCTTTTTATAGTGTGTATTCTCAAAAGTCCGTGCATTTATGACCCTGCACGTATATCCAAGTATAGTGAACATTCTAGCAATTTTGCCTCAAAATTCCAAATGAAGCGGCTCTACTTCCACATTCACATAAGTGAGTCTATCGAGAGTACTCGTGTAGCTAGGTACTCCACTCCACATAGAATATAAATCTCATTAAGAGTTTTTATTATCTCATCTTTTCATCGCTTCAGAAATCATGCTTCTCTGAGATATAATAGCATGTTCATCTTATATCATCTCATGATTCTAATACTATTTAAATTTTTTTTTGGACAAAAAATAGACTTTTTTTAAACACCTCATAATTCTAATACTATTACACTCATCAAAACAAATATTTAAATTACATATCTTTTTCCTCTCCAATAGCAGATAGTGTAAATTTTTTATCAAAATGATTTAATTTCAACTAACTCCAATATCAACATCAAGTACTTCCTCTACATAAATAACTTATTATAGTATAAAGCAAACAAACATTCATACACTTTAAAACATGTCTCAACACTTTTGCCTTACCAGACGAATATACCAAAATTAGATACAATGAGTGACAATTATAGAAACTTCTAATTGATACTGAGTTGGGATAGAAATGGAATTGCTCTCGCATACTATATCTTACCTAACTAATTAATTAATATATGAATTAATTCACACTTGAATTGGGTTTGTGTCAGAGTATATTGTAGAGTGTGTATATAGATAGGAATCTGAGTGAGCAGCCAGGAAGAGGAAGAGCAGCATGAACATGTGATGTGAGCAATAAGGCTTAGGAAACGGACAAACTCATTCAAAGTCACATGTAATGTATGCATCAGAATCCGCGTGCGCATTCCACCGAGGAGTATACGCACGTGTATGTGTTTTCTTTCCGTATATGAACAAAACCTTTACCCTTTTTCCACTTTTCAATGAAAATATAAAAACAAGACAATGCTCATCACACACATTAATAGTATAATCTTAAATTTAAAATATTTACTGCTACTAACTGTGATGGTAAGATTCAAATATATATTACTACTTTGAAAGAGATCGTCTCATAGTCTACAATTCATTCCATTTTAATTTTAACAAAAGTTAGTCACTTTCTCGAGGAAGTTGGAAGCAGGTGTCCAAGACCACAACTGTACTTGACGGCTGGCTTTCAGATACTTAGATTTATATACAATTGAATAAACAGACAAATTAGTCATTTAATTATAAAAATTAGTAAATATATTTTTAAAATTATAAAATATCAATTAAAATAATATTTCAGTAAATTTATCAACGTTGATCACACAAATATCATATTTTTATAGACAAATTTTCAATAAAATTTTGACATCTCAAAGACAAATTTGCGAGTAATTGTAATTATACATTAACTAATTATTCACAAATTAGTTCATTAAAGATTTAAATTTCATAGAAAAATTAATTAATATTGTGATGGCATTTATATCAGATAGAGTCACATATTCAATTAATGTCACATTATAATTTCTAAATATGGACTATTTTGATTAATATTTTACAATTTCAATGATGTATTGTCAATTTTCAAAATTCAAAACTAATTTGATAAACATTTACAATTCCAATGACCAATTTATCTATTCACTCATTTATATTCATTTATATTCTAATAGTATAATTTTAGGACTTTAATCATGAATAAATAGGTGGTTGAATATATTGATATAAAAAAATTTACACATATAAAAGTGTATTTTAGGACTTTAATCATAAATAAATAGGTGGTTGAATATGTTGATATAAAAAAAATTACACATATAAAAGTGTAATTATTTATAAAATAAATTATAAATAATCAATACATTGTAATCATTTATCAACATGAATTTAAAAATAATTATAATAGAAATTAAATATTTTTAATAATTTAAGAGTTGCAATTAATTAACCTGTGTAATCTTCTTTTACATTAACCGAATATATGAATTAAATCTACCAAACAATTGCAACTTTTTATACGCAGATGTCATTCAAAGAGAGGCGACTATTCATGATTGGAAATTGTGAACCATTTGTAACCCTTATTAAAAGGCATACACTCTCTCCATTTTCTTTAAAATTATATTACATGTCTTGGAACATTTGTAAATTATTTTGTCTCATGCATGCTTACCCATCAAACCTTAAGATAGAGTTAGAGAAAAAGCATATCCTACATATTCTGTTTTTCAAGATCCCTCAACCACAATATAAACAATGAATTCTAGAGATAATTTGTTTAATTAACCCTTATTATTATTTAAGGTGTCAATGTCATACCGTGTAACTATGATCAAAATATATTATTCATTAATTATGTACATTATGTTCATGATGTTTGATAAATATTAATATAGTTAGTATATTTTAATTAAAAAATTAATAATGGCCAACTCAATGAGTGTGTTTAAATTGGCAACACACGATGAGCTAGTGGGTAACAAGACTACAGATCAATCTCACAAAACAATCTCTTTATGAAGGTCGGCCCAAGAGAATTGTCAGCAAAACAACATCTCATGTCAAATTTTAATTAAACAAATAGTATTAATCTTATTAATATTTTTTAGGCTAAACAGCACATATGGTCCCTTAACTTAATTTCAGTTAATGTTTTATTTTTTATCTTTTTTTTTTCGATTTAGTCCTTTATTTTAATTTTAAGTGACAATGTAATTTTTTATATTTTAAAATATCAACAATGTTATCCTTTTTTTTTACAAAAAATTCATCAAAATTTTCAAACAAAACCCATAAAATTAAGTATATTCTTCAATATAATACAAATTTTATCAAATTCGTAATTCAAATCTTCAAATAAACTTATATTTTCATTCTTTATTTGATGTTGTTAGAGATGAATATATGAGTTTATTTAAAAATTTAAGTTATGAATTCGATGAAATTGGTATTATATTGAAGATGATAATTAATTTTATGGATTTTGTTTCAAATTTTTGATGAATTTTTGCAACAAAAAA
>JBBPBQ010020321.1:53121004-53132182 GCA_037974755.1 Cicer yamashitae
CATTGTTGACATTTTAAAACATAAAAGATCAAATTGTCACTTAAAATTAAAATAAAAGACCAAATCAGGAGAAAAAAAAAAAGATAAATAACTAAAACGCTAACTAAATTTAAGTTAAGTGACTACGGGTGTTATTTAGCTTATTTTTTAAGTATAATGAAACTAATTTCACTTACTACTTTGTTATTAATTAGTATAGTTTAAAATTAATCATTAATACATATACATTTGATATTTAATTATATATTTTAATAATATAAAAATTAATGGCCTAAAAAGTCTATTTTATTGTTAATTCTTAAAAGACTTAAATTTCAAATTTTGCTTTAAAACCTCTAAAGTTATTAGACCGACTCTGCTCTTGAGGATGGTGATCATAATTACAATGATTTAACTTATTAAAAATATTAACCCAACTTATATGGTTCAATGGACAACACAAGATTAGCGTATGGAGATTCAATTCACACAAAACATCCTCTTGAAGACAGGCACGCACAGATCGGTACCAAAAAAAACAGGATGGAACAATAACTTTCCAACATTCCAAACACTTTGGTTGACAATAACAAAAAGTTAATTTTGAATAAATTGATTTTATCAAAAAATGAGTTGAATGTGTGAAGTGGTTTATATTTAAATACATTTACGTAAAAGTAGTTTAAACAATAAATTTCAATAGAAAAATTCCGTTAAAACTCAAGTTATAAGTTTGAACTTCAAATTAAAATCAATTATGAAAGTAGAATCAATTCTACTTGATAATAATCCAATATATCAATTAATTTTACATCTCCAAAATCAATTTAAGATGCTCCAAACATAGACTAAATATGACTCAATTGACAACAAATAGTTTGTGGGTCGAAAGACCATAGTTCACTTCAGTCCCACAAAACACCCTATTGTAGAAGGGGTAAGTGACCCTAATTTTTATATTTGATAAAGTTTGTTATTTGAATCCCTAAAGAAAGTCTCAAATAAATGTCTCCAACAAAATTATCAAATCACGACAAAATTTGAATCCACTCCTTTGAAGATATAAGTCAAATAAATCAACATTAGTCGATAACCCAATCTAATAAATCCCATGGCACTGAGAACAATACATCCATAGATAAACAATATACAAATATTTATATCTTAGTAACATATTAAAATTAAACAAAATTGATGTTATTAATACGAATGTAGATCCATTGACTCCAAAAATAAAATTACTTCACTTAATTATTCAATATAAATGATGAATTTGACGGTCAAATCTAAAAAATTATTGAGTATATCGACTCTATAAAAGTTTTATAAAATTTTAAAATTATTTAATGGTTCATTAAATAATTTTAAATAATATATAATAAACTTTTAAAAATATAAATAAATATCAATGACTAAATTACATAGCTGCTAATTTTAAATTTATATAAAAATTTGTATGATTAATCATTATTATGTTAATAATCAACTGTTGAATTAATAAAATTTATCTATATTGAATAATTAAACTAAATTCATCGTAAATTTACTCATGAAGTCAAAAGTCTTCATCCTATTAATATATATGTTCATTAATGAACATTTTATTATAGTTTCAACCCAAAGTAAATGATAAAGATGAATATGCACATCCAGCTAAAAGCATATGCGAGTCAGATATATCATTTGAAAGTAAATGTGGTTTTTTGTTTTTTTTCAAATAATAAATAATAGCGGAGCTTCAATGTTGGAGATCCAACTATGGCAGCTGTGATCACGCTGACACTGCCGTAATAGTGGCGGAGGCTTATCAGTGTGCCAAGTCGAAAATGTTACTTGTAAGTATATTTTAAACTCTTATGCAACAATTGTAAATAGATATTGAATAGCTTCAATTCACCTTTCCAAGTTAAATTTTATTCAATCAATGAAACAGGTTTCTATCTACCAAACATAAGGGTATATTATCGGTACCAGGTATTAGTATGGAATACAATATTTTTAAAAGAAAAAAATCAAAGTTCTAGTACTTCAATTAAAAACATGAGTTTTTTTAAACATGAGTTTAATTAAATTATTTAATTCAAATTACAAAATTACAATAAAAATTTAAAAAACTATCAATCCTAGCTACAACAACAATTAAATTTAAATACAAATAATATTATATTAATATATAAAAAAAATTACCAATTTCACTCAAAATATAATAATGAGAAAAAAAAATAGAATATCCACAACTGCGATACAAATACCGATACTAGATAAGTATCACTTCACCAAATACCTATGTTTCATAGGTTTCTATTATCTTTTTTTATATCCACCGTTATCTCTTGCTAAAGCTAATTCTTTAGCGTTCTCAAGCTCAATCACATGAGGGAAACACCAAAATAACATGAGCACTAGTGGTTAAAAAAAGGAACGAATAGAAAATATTAACTATTTTTTATGATCAAATTATAACTCATTTGTTTATTTTAAAAAAGACTAGAGAGAATATTAACTAGAAAGTAAAATGAGTAAAGGTAAGTTGATGCTAAAATATATAACACCCTTAAAGAATGAAAGAAAAAGAATAAAAGAAGAACATCTAAATTTTATGTCAAATGCCATCGTCAAGTCGTGCATTTGATTCTTGATCAAGTTCTTTCTGAGGAATAGACGAAACTGATAACCACCTACTCTCACCTTTCACTTTTCCCCAGTTGAGCCTTCAAATAAATAAACCTACTTGACCAACATTTACTATTTCTCTTTTTTTTTTTCTTCTAAAAGTACCTCTATTTTGTCAACGGCATTTTTTTCCTTATAAATTACTACTATATATTTAATAAATTTCGATACAACCAAGCAAAGAGAGAAAGAAAACACTATTTGTATTTTTATTTTATCATCAAACAACACACTAAATCTACTAAATCTCAAGCTGGTCCCTCTTCTAACTTTCTTTTCAAACTAAACATATCTTTAGTAAGACGGCTACACCTCTTGCATTTATTCACTAGTAATAGGACTACACCTCTTGCATTTATTAACGCCATTTTAATTTCTAATTTTGCCACTTAAATAATCAATTACCACTTCTTCTCTCTCCAAATCACAATCCCACTTAAAATAAAAATAAAACCAAAATTGACCCTCACGAAAATTAATTCTCATAGAATTCCTTATTTCCCTATTAATTTGAAAAGCAACTACCACACAATTCACCATGCAATATCTATACTTGCAACAATTTATTTTCTCTCGGGCGACCAAAACAAAAATGAGTCAAGGATCTAATAAAAGGGCACTTAATAATTCAGCACATACAATGACTTTTACCGTAACCTGTAAATACTCCCATCACCCATGTAGCATTTGAACTTTAATTTCTAAATAGAGAAAATATGAGATTTGTCACAAGCAACAGAAGTAGCAATTACCTGTTTTCACCATACTCTATCATGCCCATAGAGCTTTGAAACTTTAATCACTACACACAGGGGCTAAATCAACAACCAATTGAAGAATCAATACTGAATTATATTTTAGATTAGCTACACCTTCCTTTCAATCAATGCAAGTATAGTTAATAAGGTATTTTTCCTTCAATAACTGGGCAAATGTTTTTCTCTACTAAAAGACCATCAACCACTAAGTATGTCAACATGCTTTTCAACTAAGACAAACAAATAAGGAGAAAGACACACTGTAATGCTACTTACCTTCCAGTCCACAAAAACCACCTTATTTAGTCCACAAAAGCTACCTTATTTATTTGAGGATAACCAGCTACTAAAAGTCCATTATTATTATAACCGGGCGGACTTCATCTTTTACTTTAGAAGCAGTATTTAATAAATGCACCCATAAAATAAAACATACACACAAAAATTGATTTCTTATAACATAAACATGAAAGAATGAAGTTTGGAAATAAATCAAATTATCAAAAAGGATGTCAAGAAAACTGTGTTGCTTTCAGCAACATTTTGAACCAAACTTCTTTAAAAATGCTTCAATTATAAATGAACAAAATGAAAGTGATAATCAAAATATTATGATTCAAGGCAGGTGACTACTCCGACATTTGTGCATTTGAGATGAGAAGATTGAGGAAGAAAACAAAAAAGTGCAGCTTTTTTCATAGTCCGTAGAAGAGATGATAAATACCACCATAAACTCACACAACTGCGAGATTCTGTGTTTGAACTTGAGACAAGACTTCCAATCTAACAACATCGGTATTTGCTAGGTGAGATAAAACTTAAGAACCAAAAAAGGTGCAGCTTAATCAACAGAAGGCACAACATAAAAAACAATATAGTTGTACCAAGAGAAGCAATCCCTTAATAGGTCAACACAACTTTGACAAGCTCAAAATAATTTTTCAAATAAGCAAAGCTATGATAAAAGAGGATGGCAACATTTTTGTAACCAAGAAAAGAATGCCCTCTTTTAGTATAAAAGAGAGAGTAAGGAAAAGACTTGATTGCATTTATGGTCTCTATTTGAACTCCTAGTCACTCAAGTTTTTTGAGCAATCAAATCATGTATTTTAAAAATTAAGCAAAAATTAAGCAAGTTTTTTAAGTAATTTTCTTCTACCTACAACCTTTAAATTCTAGTTTTCAGTCCATATATTTACGAATTTATGATGAACTTGGGATGTGAATTAAAAAAAAAAATTAGCCATTAGAATTTTAGTGAAACAAGATACTAAAAAGAGGGAAATTTTGGGACTCTTGAGAAATTTGATATTTCGATCAGCTGGTTTTGAAAACAAGTTAAAAGACTCTTCAATTTGGGAGTTTTTTTTTTTTGAAATTGAAAATTTGATTAATATTTTTAGTAGAGAAAGGAAGAGAGGAACTTTTTAGTAGCATCAAAAACATTGAGGATTTTAAATCAAAAAGTAGCTACTAAGAGACCAAAATCGCAATCAAGCCTAAAGAAAAACTGCATCACAAACCTAGGTGAGGAAATCTACCTTATAAAAATATTTCCAAAAATGTGGAAGAATTTTCACAAGTCCAAATCAAAACTTGAATAAAAAAACATTTGTTTTTTCTATTTGTAGTAGATTTATTTTATTATTGGTGCATGTATATATAAGTAAGGCTGTCAAACCTGCAAAAAACTGTAATAGATTAGGTTCACATACGGTTAACAGAAGCAAAAGAAAAACAAATCTTATCAAATTGGCTTCTAACCAATTAATCATGGCGATGATAGCAATAACAAATGACACTTGGCATATTTCATCACCATATTTCAGAAAAGAAATGAAAAAGTCATGTAAGAATTAAATTGAATAATTAAAAAAAGGGAAAATGGTATTCGATAACTATATAAAACACTGTCAAACGGCTCTTGAATACCAAGCTTACACAATGGTTCACACGAACATAAATTTGAAAATATAATTTGTTCAGCATCTCAAACTCATCCTAGTACGGATAAAACGATAGTTCAAACATAAAAAGTACTACTAAAAACAGTTCCATAGATTTTTAAAAGATAAACTAAAAATCAAAATAGTACAATATTTTGAAACAGAAGAAAGGATGAAAAAGTAGGCGGCGAAAACAGAACTCGGTTTGATAATTTTTATAGTCTGATCATTGTACTAATTTATATTTCATTATAAACACGCCAATTGCATCAGCTCCTTAAACTTCAGAAGAATCACCAGGCCAGTAATAAAAGACTGATGCACTTATGTAGAATCTGCAAAATGAATAAAAAAGCATGAAAAACAATTTAAGTTGAAAATAGAAAAGAGGGGTCCAAAAACCAAGCTTTGGCAAAATTAGTTGAGAATTATAGGAAGTTAAACACCAAGCTCAAAACGATTTGACAATTGAACATATGGGGAATATTAAAGTAGTGGTACAAAATGTTTTATTAAAAAAACTTCAAAAAATGATGCAATCATTATTATCCAAAAACATTTAAAGACCACAAATCAATCAAAAAGGGACAGTGAAAGGTATGCGTATGCTGCAGCGAGAAGAAAACGAGAAAAATTACTATCCATAGATCAGTTAAAGAAACAAACCAAACAGAGCATAAGTTTGACTTGGAAATTCATGAATGGGTGAAACTAAAGATAAAACGATGAAAGAGACCATAAGCTTGACTTGGAATTTCATGAATGAGTGAAACTTGATGAGTTCCTTAACTTGCACGCATGCAAGAATATAAGAGGATCATTAAAGTTAGAGCAAACAAGAGAAAGAGAGATATGCAGGAATAAAAATTCCTGAACAACAAAGGCTATGCAAAATCAAACTGAGGCTACAAACAACATTTTAACAGAGGCTTCCAAAAAGCACACCATCATATGTAATAAGCTTGAAAGATTCATTGCTTCCCTTCCCCTCAGAATTTCAGGTCACAAATAACCCAGATCCGCTCTACTCTCGTGAAATTGACAAACATCAATTCAGGGAGGGTTAGACACAAGCCTCAATACAGGAGCCCACTGTATCGTATTCAAGGGACTATATGAATCAGTCTTTGATGCTTTCCCTTAAACATTAACACTTGTCCTAATTGTCGATATCCAACGCACACCCAAAAACTTACCAACATTTAGTTGTAATAGTGCAACTTAAATTTTTTTATCAAGCTGAAATAATAAAGCTTGTCCAATTTATTGATGTATGAGCCTTTGAAAATAAAGCTAGGTACATTAAAGAAAAAGCTATGTACACAGATGTAAATACACCAAAAGTTCCAACTATTAAAAAGTATTGAACGTGAGCATGCATCAGTATTCATTATGCATGACTGTGAAGCTAGGAGGTTAAAGAGTAAGCATGTATATTCCAAACAGAGCATCGTAACTCCATACTGAGAACTAACAAAGATCATAACAGAGAACTCGGGAAGCAATAACCCTGGGAAAGGGGGAAGTAAAAGAACATAAAAAGACAAATCAATGAACTACGAGTTTGTTGTGTTAAAAATGAAAAGACAAGGAATAAAGTGAGCTAATGATAAATATACCCTACTTCACACCCTTGAAAATTAGATACTAGGATTAGTCCCTAAAACTAGCTTACTTTAACTTTCACACCCTTGAAAATTAGATACTACGATTAGTCCCTAGAACTAGCTTACTTTAACTTTCTCCGAAAAGCTTCCCTATTTCTCATCACAAGTAAAAACTATAGCACCAACAGATATAAAAAAAAATATAAACAGCCTAAAAGTGAGGGGGAGAAACCAATATTCAAGGAAAAATAATACGTATACAATAAATTCAACATACCTGCGACCCACCTAGTGCCCCATGTAAGGTGCAGCACCACCATATTGCCCTCTTCCAGAACCACCCTGTCCAACCTGCTGGTTCGGATATTGCACCTGCGGCACTGAACTCCCATATGCTCCTCCCATAACACTTGGATTTATACCAGGCTGAGCACTGTATCCACTCTGAACTCCGTGTCCCGCAGTAGGAACACCTGGATTAACCGCACTACTCGTTCCAAGGCTCCCCAACAAATTAGTCAATCCCAAAGTAGCACCCTGAGAAGCTAGCAGGGCCGTCAAAGCCTGTCCAAGCGCTGGAGTCAGTGCAGGGTTCAGCCCCTGCGCGGCTGCGGCAGTAGCAGCCTGATTGTACCCAACTGCCTGTCCTTGTCCTGCCGGCGCCATTAAATGTCCTTGTTGGCTAACTGCAACACTACTTCCACCACCACCAACAACAAATCCAGCATTGTCATTTCTCTGATATTGCGTTCTCTGAGTCAATTGATTCAGATGATTCAATGAATTCACGTGTTGTTGCTGTTGTTGTTGATGCTGTGTTTTCACCACCTTAGGTCCGTCAATTGCCTTCTGGCAGTGCAAAATATGTCCCTCGAATTCCTTATGAGGCTCCTCCAACGCCCTCCTTGCACTCTCAGCGCTCTTGTAAACAAACAAACAGAACCCTTTGGGTTTTCCCGTTGCCTTGTCAAGCCCTAACGGCCCTTCCTCAATCTCTCCAAACCGCGAAAAAAACGTGAAAAGCTTCTGAGGATCAAGATCGGGGCCAACATTACTGATATAGATCTTCTTCTGAGTATACTCAGACGTTTGCGGCGTAATCTGCGGCGTAGGTTGCAGAGAATTCTGCACGGGACCTATGGATGCCAGCTGGCACGCCGTCATACGGTTACCGATCTTCTTCTGAGGCTCCTTCAACGCGTTTCGCGCGCCGCTTCGTTTCTTGAAGAGGATGAAACCGTAACCCTTGGATTTACCGGAAACTTTGTCAGTAACCGCTTTACAGTCTTCGATTTCACCGTATTGTGAAAACGCATTGATTAGGGTTGCGGAGGTGGTGTCCCATCCTAAACCGTGAACGAAGATTTTCCTGTGCGCCGCGTCTCCATCGGCAATTTTGCGGATCCGATCAGCCACGTCACGGTGTTTAGAAGCTGCCTCGCATAGAAGACTCGCGATCTGGTCTTTAGTGAAAGGTTCTAGAAGCTTCTGGATTGGTTCTTCGTCTTCGTCTTGGTATTCGACTCCTTGAGGTTGTTCTTCTTCTTCCTCCTCCTCCTCCTCTTCTTCTTCTTCCTCCTCTTCCTCCTCTACTTCTTCGTATTCTTCCTCAACTTCTTCTTCGACTTCTTCGTATTCTTCGGCGGGGATGTATGGTTCCGGTTCTGGCTCCGGCTCCGGCTGATGCTGCTTGAGTGGTGGTTCCTCTGCTGGTTGAGAAGATTTAGCTGGGAGTTTTCGCTTCTTCACCATGGTTTTTGTTCGAGTGAAGTGAGAGTGGATACTAGGGTTTTCAGGATTGGGAATCAATCACATTCACCTCACTCCAACATGTGGTTTTTCTTTCGTAAAATATTAGTGTGTGTATATATACGCCTTTATCACACAGTTTTGTAGCCCCCATGCCCCACTATTGCCATGAGAAAAAGAAAGGAAAAAAATCACGAATTTTTTAAGTGATTTTATTTATTTTCTTGATAAAGAAACACACAAAAACTGGATGCGAATTTAAATTACGAAAAAAATAATAGATAAATATCCTTATTAAATTATTATTTTAAAAAAAATTTAAAGAAGAAAATAAAAAATTCAATAAAAATTATATTTTAAAAAATTTAATGCATTTCAACTCACTCGAAAAATTGAGAATAGTTATTCTTGTTAATTAAGTAACGTGTAAATTGAGAATAGTTATAACTTAAATTCTTCAATTTAGATGTTTGAGAAGAGAATGAACTTTTTGAAGGTTGGATGTGCATATCTGAAGATGATCTTGAGCAAATCATATTGACCACCAAATTAGAATCTAATTTAAAAATAATTGAAGTAAAGTTAACTTATTTTAAAGCTTGATATACATCCTTAACCAAAATTTTAATTTGTACTTGCACTACTGCATGATAAAAACCAACTCTACTATAAAAATATTAAACAAGTTAACCATCTACATCTCAAACAATATCATAACATGTAGAATTATCTAAATAAGCTTTAAATGAGTCATTCATATTAACTTTGAACCAACTTTGACGAGGTTTAATTAAAATAAAAACTATTATATAATTAGATGAATAACACAGAGTTTTTTTCTAAATAAATACTTTATCAATGGATTGTGCTTGATTGAATACATGGTAAAATAAAAAATTTCTCCAAAAAATATCAAAATAATACAAAATTATTACAATTCTTCTATATTCCAAACATAATCATACTAAAGATATACGCCAATTAAAAATAAATTTGATCCAAAATTTAAATTACTTAAAAAGTATTTATGAAGAAAAGACGTTTCAAATAATTAGTTGTTGAATAATATATGAAACTAAATTATAGGATGTGGAAATAAAATAACAATAAACTACAAAATATTAATAGGCTAATTTGTTGAAAAAAACCAATTATTTATTCATATAGTGCTTTATAGTCGATCTTCTACAATCGCAGTGCTTGGAAAATTATGATTACAAATTAATGTTTAATATACTCATGTCAGGTAGTTATTTATAGTCGATTTTCTAGCGCACCGACCATTTTGTCTCCTCCCTGTGATATTGGTACTACTTTTGTCTCTTTGTGTAAGATTTTTTTGTAAAGAAAATTATTCTCCTTTACAAGATTATTTTCAAACTGAAAGATGTGTCAATGATTTTTCACAAAAATTAGTCGAACACACGAACTTAGGTACAGGTTCTTGCACTTGGTTATTCTTGAAGTTAACATTACATAAGTTTGCACAATTAATATAAGATAATGCTTAAGCAATCAGCAAACTGAAAATTTTTCCCTTTTACAAAACTCTTTTCAAAGTGAAAGATATGTTAATGATTTTTTACAAAAATATCTTTAATTAAATGTAAATAAATAAAAGATCAATCATACACTTTTTTTAATAATTGAATAATTTTGGAAGGAAAAAGTATGTCATTAATATTTTGATATGCATTTTTTTCTTTTGTTTCTTGTACGTTAACTAATACGATATAATGTTAGTGTTGCATGACTGATTAATAACTTTTGAGAAATTATTGCTTATGTTAAAGATGGTGATGGAGTGATTAATGTTGCCAGTACATGAATAATTGATGTATTACATAACTTAGATGTGCTTGAACTGCTGAGACTGCGAGTTTCTGCTCTGCCCTCTAATTCTATCTTGATATGAGTTTTTTTTTGTGTTTGGGAGAAAGAGGATTATCTCAATGTAATTTGAGCATTGTATACTTATTCTCTTGATTATTTATATTTTCGTATTTGAGAATTTACAATTATGTGTGAATTTTTTGTAATATTTATCATCTTATTTATAAAAAAAAATTAAATATTGTATTTTCTAATAAAAAAATTATACTTTTGATATCTTTAACCGTGTCTTAAGGACACATGTTATAATGATTATTTAATTAATTATTACTACCTCTTGGCCCCAATTATAAGAATTTTAAAAAAATATTTTTTAGTCTTGTTTATAAAAAAAATTGTGACTTTTAAAATGTATTTATTATTTAAATTATTTCTATCCTCGTTTAATAGTTATCTTTAGTGAATGTATTTAATGTCTCACCCTTTTCTATGAGGGATATATTTGTAAAAATATTCAAAATATGAGTTTATTTAAATATTTAAGTTATGAATTTGATGAAATTTGCATTGTATTGATGATGATAATTAATTTTATGGGTTTTGTTTGAAATTTTTGATGAATTTTTGCAAAAA
>JBBPBQ010020321.1:53132192-53199049 GCA_037974755.1 Cicer yamashitae
CATTGTTGACATTTTAAAAATAAAAGATCAAATTGTCACTTAAAATTAAAATAAATGACCAAATTGGAAGAAAAAAAAAAAGATAAAGTAAAAAATTGTTAACTGAAATTAAGTTAAGATACCACATATACAATTTAGCCTAATAAATAAGTTCATTTATATTGAAGTTTTTTTGTTTTTCTTATTATAATTGGTATCAAGTGGGGTAATATAGATTAAATATATCAACTTTTGTCGATCAGATTATAATTCAATTATCTTTTATAAAAATTACTAAAAGGAGTATTATATTATTGTATTTTATAGAGTTTTTAGAAAGAAGAGAAAATTTAGAAGAACGTGTTTATACTTAAACACACTAAGTTTTATTTCGATTGCCTCCGAATCCATATGTTACAATATATCTTCTTTTATAGCCAAAGAGTTACACTAAAAGGCAAAGTACATACTATTTATGTAATGCCATTATATACATTATTGGAAGACATATTCATATGCCACCACATGCAATTATATGCATTATCAACATGCTTTTTAATTGTAGAGGACATATCCACTACACCTTTGACTATTATGCCATATTATTACACTAGAAGACAATAGTACAATCATCCACACAATAATTATATAACACACAATTATGACTCTTTTGACTTATTAATCCTTAAAGATAGGATGTGATTTGGAGATAAATTAACTTTAAAAAATTGTAGAAACCTAACATTCACTAAAAATGTTCGTCATAAATGAAATAAACAGTAATTTTTAGATACCACTTATATATATTTACTTATGTGATTAATTTTTAATAAGTGACATATAGATAAATAAGAATAAATTGGACTTCATGTTTTTTTTATTTACATTTTTTAATAAAATAATATAAAAGATTAAAGTTTATAATATGAAGTTGTCATTTCAAACGGTGGTCTTTTTGAAATTGTTATTTCAAAACCACAAGCTACCTTTTTAAAGTAATTATTTAAAAAATAAATATCTTTCACAAGATTGAAATTTAAAATTCAAAGTATATTAATGTTTTATTTTTAAATGTGAGTTATTTTTTTAAGAAAACCCATCTTTCGAGTTGACCAAATTTATGACTCCCTAAACTTTTAAGTATATTGAAATTAAACTTAATTAGATATTTATGAAAAAAAGGGACATGATATAAAACAACAAAGGAAATATAATATAAGAAGAGTTTTCGGATAAAAAAACTTAATATAACAATTAATTTATTAATATTTGTCTAAAAAGAAGTTTAAGTAACAAAAGTTCTAGATTAAAATACACAAATTATCGTTCATGAATCCAAACTTAATTAACAGATATTTAACACTTCGTCTAAAAAAACAACACAAATCATCGCAATAAATGTGCATAAAACGAGACACTATTTGGCATAGAATCCACGTTTGTTCTTTTGTCTATGGCTTCAGAGAAAGAAGTTGCTCTTGCAACTACTCCCCCCTTTGCCTCTGAATCCGATCATCCCACCATGTAAGCTTTTAATTCCACTCTCATTTCCCCTTTCTCTCTCCACTTGTTTCTCTAACCTCTGAATTTTTCGATCCTGCATTCTTCTCCTTCGAAATCTGTTATACGATTATATCATCGGTTAATTTGCAAAAACCCTTTAAAGCTTACATTTTTAATTAGTTAGGCTTAATGGGTCAATTTGTTTTCCCCCGTTCTTCATCATAAAAGAAAAAAAAAGGTGTTGTGTCCACAAAAATTACATAATTGTAAATGTATTGTTTAGATGGCTATTCTAGAAAGATACATGTTTGATGCAAATGCTATCCGTTTGAGTTTGATAGTTATCTTTTTTTATATTGATGTGTGAGCCTGCTTATAATGTGATTTATCAGTGTATTTTATGTGGATATAGTAGAATTCCTGCATTCTTAGTCCCCCTTTTATTGTGATTTTGTTTATTTATTTTTAGTTCATAATGTATTGTTCATGTATTTTCTCATGTATTCTGTGATGAACAGGTTTAGCAGTATAATCAAAAAGGAGATTCCTTCTACTGTGTTTTATGAGGATGATGAGGTACTTTATTATAGCTTTATGGCTTATATATATGCTTCTTTGTGCCAGAGATTATAACATTGAGAAGTTTATTTTATATACTACTATCCAAAGATAAAACAGTTCTGCAACTATAAAAAATGTTTGTTGAATTTCATTTGTTGTCCTATAAAGTGTTGTTATCTTTTGTTATTCCAGTTTCACAATGAAAGTCCTGGATCTTTTATATTGTCTGCTGAACCTCGGGTTAACTTTTCTTTACACATTAGTTCAATGCTTGTTGATTAGGTAATAACTTAAATTGGTTCAATGGGTATCCAATGTTAAAAGAAACTAGGCATTGAATGATATAGTCTCTGACACATTGTTTAAGGAAAAAATAAGTATGACTAGCTTGCAAAACTTGAGGAAATTATTCTCATCGCACCTTCTGTTAAATGTTAGTCATATGGTTTTTTAGAAGTAAGTGTTGGCTAGCATGGTTTCTTCATTAGCTGTTATTGTGTTCAAGCTATTTTGTTTGATTTTGTGGTATGTCATTCATAGCAATTGACAATCCTTTCATTTTTTCTTTTCTTTTGATAGATCCTTGCCTTTAGGGATATAGCTCCCGAAGCTCCTCCTCATATTATAATCATTCCCAAAGTTAGAGATGGTTTGACTGGTCTATCTAAGGTATTTGTCAATGACTTTTATGCTCAGTAGTTATAATGTTCTCCACATCTTGTTAGCAAAATGTATTAATTTCATCCTGAAACACCATATGATAATTAGTAATATTGCTCTTGCTTTATCTGTGGACTGTAAGGTATTCGATCCCGATTACTTTTCTTGTGTACGGCTATATCATTTATTCCATATTATAATTTTACTGTTGTCACTATTTTTCATTCCCTAGTTTAAGTTTGTTGATGGACTTAGAATCACATTTCCTTAATTTGTTTCTCCGATGTAGCATCTACTTTAAACCTTCATGCTTATGGTCGAATTCCTTCAATTAAACTGCTATTGAAGAGAGCAAAAGGAAAACAAACTGTATATGCAAAGATCTGGTGATGTCATTCATTAGTCACACTTATTTTCACATCACACCAATTTTATTTTTGCATTGGTAATTCAAATTGAATGCAGAACCTTGGGACACTTTTATTTTCTCCTACAATTAGTCTACATTTTGTCCTTCTTATATATTGAGTCACTAAAAAAATATATGTGTTTATATACTGATATGATTTATTGTGGTACTGTTTTCAGGCTCAAACCCCATCATTTTCAACCCAAGTCAGGTCGGATAATATTATGCTTGGTGACGAACAACAATCAACTCAAAAAAATCGAAGAATAAGGTTCACCCCGGGAGAAGATAAAATTCTTATCCAAGCATGGCTAAATGTTCCCAAGAAGAATGCAGTTGTGGAGGCAAACCAAAAAGAAGATTCCTTTTGGTTAAGAATTAAAAATAGGTACAATAAGAATCGTGGTCATTTCAAAGCGAGGGGAGTGTCACAAATAAAATCTCGATGGCATAAGTTGAATAGCATAGTTCAAAAGTTTGTAGAGTGCTACAAACTAGCCTATCAAAACAAGAAAAGTGATAGCTCTGAGTCTGTCATCACGGGAGATGCATATGCGATTTATTATCAAGATGTAGGTGAGCAATTCAAGTTGGAGTTTGCTTGGCGATTGTTGAAAGATGAACCTAAATGGTCAAAAGCATCATTTGAAGGAGCTAGCAAGAGAACAAAGATTTCTGCTTCTGGAGCATACTCGATCTCATCTAATTTGGACACACCATCAAGTTGTGAATACAACACAACATCACCTACTGTGGTTTGTCCATCGGGGACAGAAGTAGAAAAAAGAAAGGGAAAATCAAAATCGGATGAAACATCTTCTGTTAATGTTGAGCTAGTTGAAGTACAAGAGATTCCAAAGTCAAAAGTTCTCGTCATGGCAGAATTGGCTCGCGTCCAGGATGAACAAAATAAGTTGAAGGAGAAAGAGTTGAATATCAAGGAGAGAGAGTTTGAGCTGGAGTTCCTCTTCAAGGATACATCCAGGATGACACCCAGACAACTACGAGATCATGAGATGTTGGGTAATTTGATTAGAGAAAAATATGGAATTATGTGATGTAATGATGTTAGTCAAGGTAGCCATTGTTCAAAGTAGTTGTTTTTTTCTGAACTAGTCATTATGTAGTTTCTCAATATTTATTTGAACATAGAGGATTTTCACATCTCTCAATTGTGCAATCTTGTTTCATCTTCTCATCATCTTCATGCTTCTATCAGTAATTTGAAGCATGTTTTGGTGTTGATCTTTATCACTTCAGCCAAATAACACTCAACAGTGACTGAAATATGAAGAAAGTGGTCACTTTAACCTCTTTTAACTAGCTATTGTATTTTTGTTACACATTGCACCAGACTTTTTGTATCTTTTACTTTTGGTATGATAATCTTATTGTTTATTTATTATTATATACTTGGTTCCTTGAGGGAAATTGTGTTTGATGCAGGGAGTGATATATATAGTGCATCTTATTATAGGATATAGGTGTGTTGGAGATTTTGTTGTTGGAATGTGCATTTAGCATGATGTATTAAGTACCAAAAACTTAAGAGAGACATTGTGCACAAGTCATTCAGATACAGGAAGCTATTTCTAAAACCGAGAAGCTGAAACAATAACTACCCCAAAAGGCATATGAAATCATTTATGCATAAAAGAGAGATAAGATGATCACAACTCGACTTTGAATAAATAGTCATTATATGCGTATTACAACTCGACTTTGAATAAATAGTTATTATATGGGTATTTCAAGAAGTTTATAAGAACTAGTGCCATTAGTGCGTCCAGAATTTTATACTTTTTTTTTTATAAAAAAAAGAAAAATTCAGACTTTTTTAGCTTTAAAGAATCGTAGAGACAAATTGCTTCTAAATAAAATTTGTGTCTCCATAGAACTTTGGCTGATGAAATATTTTCTGTAAGAATTTTTGTGGCATTATAGAAATCCTTGAACTATGGTAGGATATTTTTGTGCAATGTTGTTGTGTTGTTGTCTTCATGGTACACTGAAAACTGCAGGGTACAATATTATGAATGCAACGAGTTAGTTTTAATTAGGTGTGATGAATTTTGGATAAAATTGAACTGGGATTATGTTAAAACCAGTCTGTTATCCAAGGCAACTTGTACTATTCTAATCTTACCTTACATCTAATCTAATCTTCTATAAAAAAGACATCCAATCAGAAGGCACAATATTTGAGAAATAAATATTTTATTAAACAAAGAAAGAAAATATGTTACATATTGAAAAAATCAATAGGCAAGATAATACTAGTAAGAAAATTATTGTTGCTGCAATAATGGAGGAAGAAAGCACTTCCCACGCCAACGACCGCATCAAGCTCAACGTTGGCGGGAAGCTCTTCGAGACAACACTTTCCACCATCCGCTCCGGCGGTCCAGACTCTCTCCTCTTCGCGCTCTCCAACCGCTTTTCCGACGACCCGAATCCGGTCTTCATAGACCGCGATCCGGAAATATTCTCTGTCCTCCTCTCTCTCCTCCGCACTAATCATATACCCTCCACCGCACGCAGATTCTCCAAACAAGAACTCACCGACGAAGCACTCTTCTATGGCATTGAATCCTACCTCCGCGCAGCCACCTCTCCACCACCGTTCTCTGGCATCGACGCATCCATCGTTGACTCCGTTCGTCCTGCATCAGAAGGTCTCCCTTCTACATTCTCCGCCGCTGAAAACGGCTCCGTTTGGATCGCTCACGGAGGTCAACTCTCCAGCTACGACTGGAACCTTATCCACGCCGCAACTCTCCGCACTCACCTCGACGAAATTAACTCGATCTGCAGAGTCTGGCCGGAAATCGTGGCTGTCGGATCTGAATCCGATGCCGGATTACACTTCTACAATTTCTCCGGTAGCCGCCACGTCGGATCGCTCCAATGGAGCGATCCTTCCGATCCACGAATCTTCAAGGCTCGAGTCAACTCGATAACCGCTTCGGAGAATTCCGTTTTCGCCTCATTCGATTGTCCTCACAGGGAGAATTGCATCCTCGAGGTCGATAAAGCTAAGATTCAGATCGTATCGCAGTTAGGTCGACAATCCGGGAACCAAGCAAAGCACATGGTTCCCGGGAAGCTAACGTGGATTCCGGCGACCGGAGTCCTAGTCGGAAGTGCGGTCACAGGAGGAGCATTCGGTTACTCCGGTTACATCCGGCTGTGGGACCCTAGGTCCGGGGAAGTGGTTTGGGAAACGAACGAACCAGGTGCGGGTAGGAGTAGTAGGTTCGGTGATTCATTTTCAGCTATAGATGTTGATGTTGAAAAGTTGTTACTATTTAAGCTTTGTTCAAAGTCAGGAGATTTAGCTATGGCTGATATACGTCGTTTGGGAGACGATCCATGGGTTTATTTGAAAGAAAAGAACCCTAGTTTGGTGACAAATGGTGGTGATGGTAGCACTAATAGTTTAGTGCATTGTTACAAGGGGCAAGTTTTTGTGGGGAGAGGTGGTGGGTTGGAGGTTTGGTCTAGGGTTCAAGATATGGTGGAATGTGAGAGTGATGGAGATGGTGAGGGACTTTATAGGAGGAATTTTGTTGATAAGAGAGAGGATTCGGAGAAAGGAGTGATCAAGAAGATTGAAGGTGGTGGGGATAGATTGTTCATTAGCAGAGAAGATGTTGAAGGTATTGAAGTGTGGGAGAGTTCTCATTCTGCTGGAGCTATCTCTGTTTTGTGACATGGGGATAGGACTTAAATTGATAGGTAGGGTTTGTGTTACCTTGTTGTATTTTAAGATTCTTCTTCTTCCATGAAAACTATGGAATTGGTTAATGTTCTGATTTTTTGTGAATAATCATAAATTTATGCAATTTCTATCACTTTGTCGTATTAATTTTGTTTTATTTGCTGCATTTGTTGTAATTTTAGTTCTAGTATCGCGAATAAGTAAACCACAATGGGTTTGAAATGAGTTTGTTATGATGTTCAAGATCAATTAACTTTTTTAGGTAAGTTTAATACGTCATTAACATTATCTTTATTTTACCAACTTTCATTATGTTCTATATCTGACTTAAATGTCAAAGAAGTTTGATTTATGAGTAATGAATCTCATGATGAAGATATAACCATTCTTATTGACACATAAGAAAATGTTTCTACTTTGTTTTGCTTACTTTGCTTCAATAATATTGAGCTATATTATTTGGTGCAACATTTTGCTAACAAATTCTTCTTAACAGAATATTACTATTATTATTACTACTGTACTAATGTTAAATCCCAGTCCTTCTATCCATTCTCTCCTACTCCCACTTCCACTTTCATTCTTTCCTTAACTAAACTCTCTGCTGTGGAAACCTCAGATTGATGTAGTTTCTTTTGGTTTTGAACTCCCCTCAATTCAATGTTCTACTGACCGTTTCCAGATTTTGGAGTAACATTTGCTTTGGGTCCAATAATCTTCAACTTCAGGTAAGCTTCCATAGCATATTTTACTAGTAGTAATTTTTCTTTTGTTGATGTCATTCCCAACCTTTCATGTGTGAGTTTTATCATTCAAATATGTAGTTACTAGTCATTTATGATGATTTGTTGATCAAACTACTCTGCAGTTAATAGATGAGAAATCTGCCTATTATTTATTATTTATATTAGTTAATTAAAATTTGCAATCATGTTTTAGGTGGGATGAACATAGGAAGTAGCTTTCAGCATCATGAATACCTTACGACCCACCCATGTTTTATCAATTAATTGATTGCTATTTTTATCAGATATTCTTTATATTGGTCATTTCCTGTCACAAGCAATTGCGTAACTATGTGATCTTATTTTCTGTTATTCTCATTAAATTCAAAGGTCTACTTATGATATGATTATGAGAGTTTAGATGCTTGTAAGTTATAATAATTGAATGCACGCTAGGACTTCAAGTTTGGGAGAAAGCTTACTATGAAATTCCCCTTAGTGCGGGATCCTTGGTTGAATTGGCTCAATAACTTTTGAAAAGTAAATCTCTTGAAGATAGGTCTTACCCTTGTTGCTCTGTTGATTTTGAACAGTATTGCCTCCAATAGGAGGATGCTTGTAGATTAAATAAATTTCATCTACAATAAAGTTCTAGCAATTGATTAGCCAAAATGCTGATAGAAATCATTATAAAAACCTTGGTGGATTTGAAGTTTATGAACTTCAAATCCGTTGAATTCCACACAACCTCAAAAGTTCCATTTGTGGTAAATTAGGAAATGCAGACTTCGTGGTCAATTAGTTGTATATGTAACAAAGATATCAATCCATTTTGGCAATTATATATGTAACTAATTAAACTCTATATTAATGGAAAAATAGTCTAAACAATATGTTTTTTTATTTAAAAGTTTTAATAATCTATAAATACTTAAATTAATAATGCAACATAAATTTAATGAATACTTATGTAAAATATAAAAATCTAATTTTAAGTATACGTATTAAAACCTAATTTGGTAATTATACATCTAAAATCAATTTTGGTTCAAACTATCCAAACAATATAAGTTGATCGGAATCACTTTTATAAAAATGTAATCAAACATAAATTAATTTATTATCTTTGCAAAGCACTACATAGTCGAAGCAAATTGTTTTTTTGAGTATTTAAGTAATAATACTATGGTACTTTGATAGGAAATCCTGTAAGTGAAACTAAATGTATATATTTTTACTGAATAGAATATAAACGAAATACAGTGAAAAGTATGAGCCAAAAAAAAAAAGGAGATTCCTATCAAATTATCAATACCACCCCTTCAAGCAACTGCCTTGTCTTCAAGGCAGAGATTAACAAATTTCACCTTAACTGTTTCAGCAACCTCTACTTTTGGTATGCGATTGCATTTTCACTTTCTTGTGCTAGCACTACATTGAGAATCATGGATTCAGGACCTAAGGTTGTGCTACATATATTTCAGGAGGCAAAGTTGCTTCCACATTACCCTCCCATATACATGAAACAATTTGAAAATGGCCTAGATACCAATTACCACGGGGACAATTTGATATGGATTATACTATATACTGAGCTTTCTTATGAATCCAATCTTGTTCAGCAAAATTGACTTGTCTAATATGAGTCTAAGTCCATTATCTCTGAGATAGTATATGGGAGACAAACAACATTCACGTTTGCATTAAAGTTTGTCACCACCACACTCAAGTTTAATCCCACAACTATACTTTTAAATACTCTTAGTTGAAAATCAAAAGATTAGAATATATATATTGATAAATTTGAAATAGTACTCATTGTTTAAATTCATGACATCATGTATATTATAAAGCTAGGAATGGTAATAATCATGTCTGAGGGCATCCACCCTTCATATTGCCAAAGCCAGAAAATTTGAGGCCATATTTTGCCTCTTAATTATCGTGTCTGTTCCTTGTAAGCCATTAAAATGATTATTTGTTATCTTTTTTTTAGTGTAGATCTGAATGGACCCGATAATATTTTAACACCACCATTTCATTAGTGAGTACACAGTAGTTTATGTTTTTCAATGTCTCTGACTTGTACTTCCGAATAGTATTATGTCCTCTCTTATCTGAATAATTCTGATATTATTAGAATCTGGATAGTTCGGATATATTATTATGTCTATGGGTGGACAGAATCACGGATCCGACCAAAATCCAAGTAATCCGACCCACTTATTGAGCACTTGGGTGGGTCATAGACAGGTCACGATTCAAAAAAATTTTGGTTTAAAATGATATTCAATGAATGGGTTCGAATAGAAAAATGGAACCAATTGGAGACCGTAATCGATTGAACATACTGAGAAGTCCAAAAGATACCGTCCCTGTCTGCCTAATGTGTCTCATCTTAATTACATTTTTCAGAAGTTGGAAGGTAGTATAAGCTAAGGCAAGTAGGCATTTAAAGTATTTTGCAGGCTTTTAGTCGATATTCAAAACGTGTACTAGTAAACACATGTTTTAATATTTTATTTTAATCAATTTTCATCAATTACTATTACGTTCTCTATCAGTATAATATTATTTTCATACTAGCATTTGCCTTCTTCAACTTCTACTGGTTAACCGGTCTTTTTTTTAAATCTCACATTATCATTAAATGAACTCCATCATCAACTTGGATTTGTAACTATTAGACTCGTGCGTTTGGAATTGTCAACTGTCAAACCCGTCACCCGCCCTAACAGCTGCCTCAAATGGTCGAAGATGGTTATGGAATCATCACCCGCAGTTGTCTTCGAACTAACCGTTTTCAACCGAATTTAACCTGATGTCGACCCCTAATTATGTCCTCTTATCTAAATAGTTCTCATATATCATTAGGATCTGACTCTTTTAAAATAAGTAATTTATTTTAGAAAATAGAATGAATCAAATTAATTATCAATATTATATGTACATATATAATAAAATTATAAGTGAATGAAATAATACATGTACATATATAACTAAAAAAAATGTACATACATAATAAAATTATGGGTGAATCAAATATTAGATATTTGTTTTACTAGCTTCTTACTTTACATTAGGTGAGTTAAATCTATATTATTATGCCCTCCTATATGTCAGAATAATCTGATTTTGATTTCTCAGCAGATGCGGAGACATAATCCACTTCTCTAGCATGATCGTGAGACATAATCCACTCTTCTAGCATGATCATATAATATTATTGTCTTTAGCTATAAATAGACAACACTCCATGCAAAGAGCAAAGTAGGTGCCTTAGAAGATTTGCTATTAACATGATATGATTTTGAAAGATTTGAGTTCTGATTCTAACCATATATTGTATAAGTGGAAAAAACCTTATTTGAGTTCTGATTCTAACCATATATGGTGTATAAGTCGGAAAAACCTTACATGGTATTAGTTCTTTAAAATATCATTATTTTGTCGATCATTTGATCTTTCATTATTTATTTTTCTTAATTTAATTTTTCATTAATTAATTAATTTGTTTTAAATCATTTAGTTCTTAGGGGAATGGAGTTTAGCAATTCAGATAATTCAAAGTTTACTGGAAGATAAATAAAACTTATTTCATATTTTATTATAATTTATATTTCACAGTTATAGATATTGATCAATAATATTATGTTTTTAGAAACATTATTCATAAATTTTTGGAACTAAAGCTCATATGAAGATGGACTATTTGGTAAATAAAAAATTAATTTATAAAGGACTCGTTTCAAAGAAATTGAAAATGGTAAACACTCCTAATAAGTCTATAAATCATGAGGATTGATTATTGCTATATAGATTCTCATAATGAATTGTTTCCATGCACGTTGAAGAAATGATTCTTAAAAAACATAATCATGGATCTTTTGAGTTGGATTAGTTAAAGAATTTACAAATAATAAATCAGTCGTTGGAGATATCGAAATAAAAAATGAATAGCATCGAGATATAGTAGTATAATGTTTTTCTTTTTTGATAAAATAAATAGATAATGATATCCTAGATAGATAAGAATATTTCGACCGTTTTGCCCATGAACAAATAACTTCTTTTTTTCTACCACGTGTGTGTGATGAGTTTGATGTACTACTTTTTTTTTATAAGTTACATGTTGATGATGTGATGAATTTGATTACTATTTTTTTATAAGTTGTATGTTGATGATATTTACCATAAAAGATAAATATTATATAAATTTTGAAAAAAAATGATATATTAAAATTTAAATTAAATTATATCAAAAATAGTTATAGATGTATCCATCCACCAGAACATATAAATGTAAAGTTTAACACTAACAACAATATTCATTAAGATATTAATATTTAAATTTCTAAAAACTTCTCTTAGTACATGCAATGTTAACAAAGATAATTAATATTATTCTATAAGATATGCAAATATTAGATAAACAATGAAATATTTTAAGAGAAGTCAATATCATAAAACTTGATTTTTATTGAATTGTTAAAATAGAATTTTACTATCAAGATTATAAGAATAACCATGTTTAAAATATGATTTCGTTTTTAGAATATCTGAAATTTGGACTAGAACTTTATAGTAGATAAAAAAGCTAAATGTCTTATTTAGATTTAGATTAGAATGTCTGATATTATTCATTATGTCTCACAAGTCGTTAATCTTTTTGAATACATATTAATAAAATGCAATAATTAGAAGAAAAAGAGAAGTGATTTTAACAAATTACTCATCTTAATTATTGGTGAGTTTTTTTTTTCTATTATCAATGCAAAATATAATAATATTTTGAAAATTGGGTATATAATAATTATTGAAGGGTAGTATAGATAAAAATAATTAAAATTGTATTAAAAATTGTTAATAATATTCATTTTAAGAGAATTTTTTTTTACTAAAATGACACTCATTTGTAAAACAAAAAGAATATACTATAACATGACAAAATACTCTCTTCGGTCATTTATATAAAAGACACTTAAATCAATAAAAATTAATGTATTTAATCCATATAATATTAGTTAGAAGTAATTTTTTATTTAAAATTATTTAAATATAACAATATAATTTTTTAGTAAATATTTTAGTCTAAAAAATAAGTCTGTTAATTATATATATGTATATAAATGCTTAATAAATAAAAAATTACCTTTAAAAATTTGAAGCCTTGTGGGGCCTTCTCACAAAACACCCTAAACCCTCATGTCCTACTTGGACAGATAGCATTGTAGCCTATTTCGACATGTACTACTTTCTCAAGTTTTAAGTACATGGAAAGACACTACCAACAAATATGTGGAAGATCTAATCCTCTTAATTCATGATCTAGTCTGAAAAATACATGTCTCGTGTCTCCCCATGTGATTCTGTATATGGACGGACGGACATTGTACCCAATAGTAATAGGACCAGCATATTCTACATGTTATTTTTAATACATGCACTACGATGAGAAGAAAATAGAACAGACTACGATTTTGTATGAAAAACATTAATCTACAATCCAGACAAATTAACCTCAACTTAGTGAAATAGAATTAAATTAATATTCATTTTTTATTGAATTAGATTCAATACCATGGTACGTAGTCATTGCATGGTTTAGCCGTAAATTTTGTGAAACTCCAAATTTAAAATTTTGTAGATTCATGGTGAGACCGTGAATACAAACAAACGTAGGCTCACTTAGTAACTCAATTGTCCTTCATCATAAGCCAAACTTGTGTTAATTAATACTAATTATTTGGGCGCATTGCTTAATTGGTAGCTTCGATTCGGATAAAAAAAGAGCAGAGATGCAATATACAAGAAGCTCAGAGTGGCTACATGGTGGTGTGTTACAAGTAACAAATTGAAGAGAAAAAACACTACACTATTTGAAACCTGAAAATTGAAGAAATAATCAAACAAATAACGGAAAACCCTTGCCTTGCATTACGCAATGTAACATTGTAAGGGTGCATGCATCAAAATCAGAATCAAATTGCTATGTAGCAAAAGCAAATGAAGTGACCCGAGGTGTGCTGTTGTTGTTTCTGTGAGAATGAGAAGACCTAGCAAGCGGTGGTTTATTTACACCCCCTACCCTACTAATAACACCACCACTCACGTTTTTCCATGATGACGTGGCACCTCTTTGTCCTTCACATTTCACCGGTTGTGGCCCCACACTAACCGCTTTCTCACATCGACAACTCACCAACAACCCATTCCCTCCTTTCCTCTTCCAATGCTCCGCCGCCACACCACCACCGACGCCGCTACCCCCGCCGTAGCTTTCGTCGTATCCATCCGCCGTCGTCACGCTCCACTCAATACTCGCCTCGCTCGGCTCGTAACACTCCGTCATCGCCGTCGTCGTCGATCCTTCGTCAAACGAGTCTCTACTGTTTCTACGGTACACAGCAGCGTGCGAAGATTGCGTCGCGGTTGAGAAACTCTCGATCTCGAATAGATCGGAGCTCGCATCACTCGCCGCGTCGCCGTCGTCAACTACGATTCGAGACATAGCCGGCGGGAAGGGGAAATTTAGGGTTTTCGCATCAAATGCAACTTCTTCAGGTGGTCGGAAAACCTCTAACGAGTCTCGCGGTGGATCTTCCAAAACGACGCCGTTTTTGAGTTTCCCTGTTGTTGATGTTGAATTAGGGTTTAACACTGGAAATGTGAATCCATCGGTGAAAGGTACTCTTACAGTTGTTACCACTGGTTGGAACCTTTGAGATTTTGTTACAACATGATTCGGTGTTTGATCCCAATTGTCCATTGGTGGTGGTGGTGGTGAAACCGGTGAAGGAATTTTGATTCTATTTTTGGGTAATTCTGTTGACTTTTTTTCATTGACTTGAACTGATTTTTTACCTGTGCATGGACATTTTCTCCTGAAAAGCCAAATTGGTTTGGAAAGTGATGTTTTAGGCTTGTTGTTGTTGTTATTAGGGTTTGGATTGGATGGGTTTTTTATGTTAACTGATATAGCACCTGGTGGATGAGATAACAAACCTTGTTGACTATTCCAACTAGCTTCTGATGAAGCTGTTGGTGTTGCAGCATGAAAAGAACGCGCCTTATAGTTTCTGATGTTTGAATAACCATCCACTGTGGAAGAAGCAGAGGAGTATCTTGTTGTAGGGGTATCTGGTATAACAATGTGTTCAGTTTCTGTGTTAACATTAACCACCACTGGTGAAACTCTGCTACTGTTATTGTTGTTGCTGATTGTAACTTTTTGGACGTTGTCGTTATTCGTCACTTCGTTGAAGTATTTGTGTGCATCGAATATGCTGAGCTCCGAGGTGGGATCGTCGAGCGGGTCGTGGTGATTATGATTATGTGGTTGACAAGGGTTTGGCTTCTGGGGTGTGAGATGTGACAAGAAAGATGCATCTCTATCTCTTAAGATGGGTGATTTTGGAAGCAGGCTGCAATCAAAGGTTTTCATTTCTGTTGCTCTTTCCATATCTTTTTTCATTCACACTATTTTTTTTTCAGTGATGTTTTATTATTTTAATATACTTGTAACTGGAATAGATGAGTGAAGATGAAATGAAACTTAGAAAACTACTAGGCTGTTGTTGGTTGCCTATGAAATTCCTTTTGCTTTGATATATATGTGTTTCAGGTCTGTGTACCAATTTGGCATGTCACCAATTATTTATTATTTATGAAGGTGTTAAAACCAAACACGTCATATTCTCCTTACCCTACCTTTTTTCCTTATTTTTCAATGAAACAAATTCCCAGCCTATGATCTGCCTCACACACTTGATGTATTATTATAAGCAAACAACAACAGTATGATTTTTTTTAAATTAAAGATATCCTAACTAGTTTATGATATCTATGAGGATAGAGTGATGGAATTATCAACTATATATATATACACGTGATGCTTCATTATTTGGTTGCATTATGGCCATCTGATAATAGCTATATCTGTCTAGTGATTCAATGATTGAAACCAATATCAGTGCCTTTTCATTTTAAGATGAAGATAACAGTAGCTAGGGCTATCACAAACACACTAAAATAAAATGAAAGAAATGGTAAAACAACAAAGTATTCTGTTTTTTAACGCTATTTTAATAGGCTTGTGATTCTCCATGTTTGTAAAGGTGAAGCTCCTATCATGAACATTTTATTTAATTCAGAACATGTTTTTTTATTTATTTAGAGATGTACTAAATAAATCTTGATAATGCTGCCTTCTAGGATTCCCAGTTGTGTTACATATCTGAGAGTTACTTAATTTTGCAGCTCAATGGCATACCTCATATTCCATTTAGGTAGAGCTATGTTATTTGTACAAGTTATTAACAAAATATCACATATATGTAGGATTCTATATTGATTTATGGGTCAGACATTATAAGATCTTCGCATTTTGACCTCTGTTATTGCTATTATTACTGAATACATATCATATGCGATTATATTTGTACAAGTTATGCATGTGGTCCAAATCATTGTCTTCGAATGACATAATAATGTTAGGTCCATTTCACTCACAGCTTTGAAAAGTCACACAGGACTCCAGAACATTCACAATTACTATTACAAAGACCTATTATTGCTGGAATCAATTTTTCCCTTGAATGGATTGTTTCCTAATTTGATCCATGACCATTTCTGGACATTATTTTCCTATTTACTAAGTTGGTTGTCTCTTCATGTGACTGCTTGATAAGTTTGGTAGTATATTGACAATAAAGTAGGCAAGGAAGCAAGTCCTATCTGAGACATCAAACACCCGCCAGATAACAATGTGAATGCGTGAGGGTCCATTGAATTTGACATTTATAGGAAGAAGTTATGTCTGAACTCTTGATAGACCATAAAGAAATGTCTTTATGGGTTTAGCCTATCAATTATCATATGTAGATTGATTTGGGAAGCAAGAGTATAGTGGGTCACCATTAACCTTCCAGCTAACATGCAATGTTTTATTGCCTGCCTTTAGACCATTTACGCATGACTCTTGATCTGGTGGTGGTCCAAATTTTACCTTATAACAATATTTTGATTTCATGCTTTCTTTCTATATGATAATATAGAATATTTTATTTACTGGACTATTCTTTATCTTGTTATCGACATCTATTTTTATTTTACAGAATTTTATCTTGGTTAATGCAGCGTAATGCTAATTTAAGTTACTGTTTGTTTAGTGAAAGGTGTGCTTATGATATGTGTTTTTTACTACTGATTTCTTGTTATATTTTTATTTTATTGTTTCATCTTGGTAATTCTATTAGATGGGGATAATAATATGCAACCTCACGAAATTCGAACAAGAAGTATTGTGAGGTTAATTGATGTAAATTTTTAATATCCTTATTTTATTGTGAGGCTTATGTTAACTAGATGCTACAAATTCACATATTTTTATGTATGTAGATGCATTTAATGAATATTATAGCTATATTTGAAAAAGAAAAGTTTAATATTATTTGGTTTAAATGTTTTTCTTTGATTTCTAATGATTTTATTTTTTATAAAAAGGATCAAAGGAAGTGTTACAAATTTAAAATTTTAATAAAAAAACTCACAATATGGCGATAGTGCTCAAATAGGATTATCGTGGAAAAAAAATAGTATTAAATATTAATTTGTAAGAGAAACTGAGGTATCAATATCATTGCCACAGGTCACACTTGGTTTTTAAATATTTGAAGTACGTATAAGAATATAAAGTTTCACCGTAAAAGGGTGATGACTGATGTGAGGAAAACTTGACCATCAAACTCAAATCACAAATACATGTCTAATCCGCAATTGACCCTTAAAATTCACTTTAAATGGGTGTGAGGTAGATACATGTTAAGAACCCACTTGCTTTGGATCGACTTTACATATTGTGAAAATTTTCAATACATTGTGGTTTACTTAGTGACTAGATTTAATTAGGCACCTGTCTGAATTTTATAACATTATTAATTAAATTAAATAAAACCACAAACGGCTGAATATAAACACGTGGTCCCGTTTTAGGTGGTTTTTTATTTTATGTTATGAGATTTTTAAAAATTAGTTTTAGTTTTGAGTTACTAATTTTAGTATCGAGTTTTCAATTGTTAGTTATAAATTTCAATTCTTAGTTGAGTTTCGGTGTTTATTTTATTTGAATTAAATAATTTTTTTTTGTTTGAATAAATAAATTTGCACACAACTGTGAGATCTCAAGTTCGAATTCAATATATGATATTCAATATAATAATATCAACATTTGGCAGTTGAGCTATGCCTTACGGATTGAATCACTCTCTTTACCTTGTCTCATTATGAAATTCACCAAATATAAAAAAATATTAACACAAATTTAAAAATAATAAATAAAAATAATATTAACTTTAATTACCTTAAAATAATTCAAATATTATAAAATTATAATTTATTTAATTATAATAATTTTAGTAATAGTGGTTGAAATTGGTAGTTGTAGAAGGTGACTATCATAGTAGTAATCAGTTGTTGAACGCAGTTGCAATGGTCATAATAAATTGTTGATAGTTGAAGGTGGTTGTCAGAGTATGATAGATAATGACTGTAGTGGTTGGTGGTGGTCGTGGTTGGTGTGAGAGATGATGTGGTGGTCAAATGTGGGTGGATGCGACAATGGTCGGAGGTGGGTTGTCGGTGATGAGAGATGATGGTTAGTGGTGGGAAGGGGGTGGTGGTGCTCATTGATGGTTGTCGATGGTGATGACATTGGTTGATGGTTGTGGCGGTCGAAGGTGGGTGGTCAGTGATAATGACAATGGTTAGAGATGAGTGGTCGGTGATGGTGAAGGCAGGGTCGACCCAACACATTATGAGGCCTAAAGCGAAATTATCAGACGGGGCATTTTCAAAATTAATAAATAAATTATTAATATTTTTATCTAAAATTGATCTTTCGTACTTTTTTTGATGCAAAATCATTTATCAAATTATTGTAATCGATTTCGTTTAACAATTCTTTTTCAATCGATAATAAAACTAATCCATTTAATCTTTCTTGTGACATCGTTGATCTTAGATAAAATTTAATTAATTTGAGTTTCGAAAAGCTTCTTTTTGCTGAAGCGACAATTATAGGAATTGTTAACATTATTCCATAAGCAATATATGCATTTCGAAAAACTTTTTGTCGTGTCGATAGGAAAGTTTCAGACGAACGATTCTAAGAGACATTTTTAGTAAAAAACAATGCCTTTAATATAAGATGGTTTTTAGTGAAAAGAAAAGGAATGCATTTAATATTAAAAGATTCTTGCAACGGTATAGTATCCTCATCCTCATAAATAGTTGCATCGATATTAATTAGCTAATAGTACGATCAACACACAACACATATCAATTCAAATGATGATTACGCCAAAAATTGAAAATTAAAAATTTTTTGGAGACCTTTTTTGTTTCTGCATATAGTTAAAGAGTTTTGATAATATATTATTGAGCCTCTATACAGTATAAAGATTAAAGTAAAAAAATTATTTTTTGGCGAGGTCTAAAGCAAGGGCTTTAGGTGCCTCTCCCTTGGGCTGGCCCTGGGTGACGGTGGTCAGATGTAGTGGTGATTGATGGTTGTTGGATTAGTGATTATATTTATTGATGGTGACATATTAATTTTAAAACAAAAATAAAAATTATAAAATACCTATTTTTTTTAGAATTTTAAAGAAAATTATTTTTAAATTAAATAAAAAAATCAACTCAGTCCTATTTTAATTGAATGTGTTTTAGATTTGAAATGATTTTTAATACAAAAAATCAGAAACTCACGGTCACCTCAATATAAATTCAAAAACTTTAGTCAAGCTCTTCAAGGCTAATAATAGAGGTATTAGAGTTTTGAAAAGAATGTACTTCCGACCCCAACACCTAGTCTTCTCACCACTACAAATTTATTAAATTACAAAATAATCCTTCTATTATTTAGTTAAAAAAATATTTAGAATAAAAATGAAATTTCGTAACTTTTGAATTTTTTAAACACGGAAAAATTCAAAATACTAATTTTTTAAAAAGCCAACAAATTTCAGAACCATTTTAAATTAAATTATTGAAATGAAATTTCAGAACCATTTTTTGGTTACCATTTTCACTCCGCGGGTCCAGTGACACTTGATTATCCAATAATTTACAGCTCCAATCTGTGTTTTTTTTATAGAACAAATTAATTACATTTTTTGTAATTCCGGATATTTTAGTTTAAAAACTTTTGGAATATTGTTTTTGGACTTTTCATTTATTTGAAAAATTCAGAATATTTTTAGGTTGCAAATATTTCATTTATTGAAATATTTAGATTTTGAATTTTATAAAAATGAAATCTTCACATTAAAACTATGTTCAGAATTTTTTGAAAATTCCGGTATACTGAATTTTTGAAAAATGTTAGCGTTGGTTGTTCAATGCAAATCTGGATGCTGCTATAGAAGATTCCGATGTTTTCTGGGTTTTTTCCTAAAAGTGTCGAGTGTAGCGTGGGTTGGCTGACGCTGCAGTGTTTAATGAGTTCTAATATATATATATATATATTTTTTTTTTAATTTTCAGAATATATTTCTCATATTTATTATTTTTTATAAATAAAATGGAGGACAAAATTGGTATTTAATATAAACGTAAAGATGTAGTGTTTAATTGTTGGGTTGTTGGGGTAATCAGTAAATTCCTAAGATTTTATAGGAGAACTATTAGCTGGATGTTTGAACCCCTGTAGGGCCTAATAATTCAATCCTATAGGGCCTAATAATTCATTTGCATGTGCTCCAAATCCTAACTACTAGTAAGCAAGCCAATCAAGAACATAGAGACATACAATGAAGTGATTAGATTGATTATTCTGGAATCAATTAACATGCTTTTAGTTGTGAAAATATTTTGTTTTTGCTACAATGTCTTTATATAGAAATTTAATTTATATTTTTTCAAAATCTATGAAAAAGTTATGAAGCAACATAAATTAGTGTCTTGAGTATTTGCATAAGAATATTGTTATTTAAATAAAAATTTAATTTATATAAATAATAGTATAAAGAAATCTTTTTAGAGACGTCAAATTAAATCTTGTTATTTGGATATATTATGATTTATATTAAAAAATACTAAGTGTCTTAATAATGAAATTTAATTGGAACGTAAAATTATTTTAAACTATTAATACATACAAATTAAATTTTTAAAAATATACAAAAGGGATATAGAAGACTTATTTTACACCATAAAAATTTGTGAATGTCTAAGTTTATAGAAATAGATAATAATGTGTTTATAAATTATTATCTATTTATTTTATAAGCTTTTCAAAAGAGTTTAGAGCATCTTTGTTAGAACTTATTTTAGATTTTGGACTTAGTTTTAAAGGATCCGACAAATAGAATTTAAAAATCTCAACGAATTTTTATTCTATTTGTAGAAATCTTAACAACTTAAAAAGTTGTTCATACAATAAGGTCCCAAAGTTGACCCAACTACTAAACCATATATGGTTTAAGAATAGGTTCTTACAAAAGAACCATTTTTACAAGTGGTCTCTAGGTCAACAATAAATAACTCTCAATTCACAATAATTTATAATTTGAATAGTGTTAGCAACACTTTAATTATTTATTGAGGAAATGTTTATTTAGACTGTTTGCCAAAACAAATAGAATGTAGTCTACAACAAAGTAAAGTTTCATACATAAGTTTTAGAGGGAATATCCAAATTGATATCAACAATAACCACACAGACCAATTTAGTTCCTTAGAAATTAAAAGTACTAACTTGGACTGCAACAATTTCAAATGTGGATCAAATTAATCTTTTTAAAAATAATTTTAAGAGATATTTTTAGTCTTTATATAACACTAATAATTTAACCAATATTTCAAAAATCAAATTGATGTTTTGCACTTCTCAGTACCAAATTGGCCTGTGTTTTTTTTTTTTCTTTCTGAATTATTCACTCTAAATTTTAAGTGTGCAAGAAAGTGTTTTCTTTTTCTTGTTTGTCACAAGCTTTCACCCTCACCACATAATAAAAAAAAAAAGAATAATGAAAATATGGCTAAACCATTGAAAGCTTTTCTCACCATTCATCATTTATGGCTCTTCTTCCATCTTCTTATTCCCTCAAAACTATCTTCCATACCTCATCCCAACCCTATCTATGGTTACACAACTCCATCAATTTTACTCCACCATGTTTCAATCCAATAACTCATTCAAAGCAACACTTGAACCTCAAAAGCAGCAACTCCAAGCTATTTATTGTTTCTTATAGGTATTTCACTAAAGAAGAAGATGAAGATGAAGATGAAGATGAAGATGAAGATGAAGATGAAGAACACAACTTTGATGAAGCAGTGACTCTGTTTAATGGTGGAGAGTACTACAAATGTCATGACTATCTTGAATCCCTTTGGCACAATGCTGAGGAGCCATCAAGAACATTAATTCATGGAATACTTCAATGTGCTGTGGGGTTTCATCACCTCTTCAACCAGGTTTTCGATATAAGCTTCTTTTCCCAATACCACTTTTCTTAAAAACCACACATTTGTCGACAACTATACTTTTTAACCCAAAAAACTGTTCTTTTCAGAAATAAACTTTTGGACAACTTAAAAATTGTGTTTTTTTAGGACATATACTTTCGAAGTGCCTTTAAAGTGGGAACACATGTGTCAGAAATAATACTGTTTTTTTTATTTGGAAGTATACTTTTAATCAAAAAAGACTACACAAAAACTGTGTCTTGGGGTGAGAAAAGAAGCACTATTTGAATAATATTACTTGTGTCTTGTAATTAATTTTTATTTTGTTAGTGGTTTGGTTTTGGTTGGATTATGTGTTATTGTTCAAATAAAATAAAATATGTTAATGGATTGAATATAGAACCATAAAGGAGCTATGATGGAGTTAGGGGAAGGACTATGTAAACTGAGAAAGATGGAGTTCTCTAATGGACCGTTTCTTAAGTTTGAGAAAGAGATTTCAGAAGTTTTGGATTTTATCTACAGGACACAGATAGAGTTAGCTGCATGTGAGTAATTCCAACCTTCAAATGCAAGTTGAATCTAAATCGGAAACAAAATTGAACTTGATCAATATGAATCGCTATGCATATCTATATTGGACATGTATTGCAGCATCAATCTTGATTCATTCGAATGAATCACAACTGGTCTATAAACTTTGTATAACCAACCACTTTTTGTCATTTCGATATTTGAGTTAATCCAGGATTATATGACATGTCAACTGGGATTTTTTTCCTGTCATTTGTTTTAACTTAAAATGTCATATTTTTATTGATCATATATCTATCAACTCATAATAAGATTCGGTTCACATGATATGTTGTCTATTCGGTTTTGAAGAAATAGTATTTTATTTTTTAAAAGTCTTAACTTGATTTTGAGCAGGTAGTGAGGATATTTGTGTTGCAATGGATCAATCAGAAAGATCCTATAAACTTATGGGGGAATATGCTGCAGGGAAGCGTGTATATGATCTAGAACTTGCTTGTGATGCATCAGTGTACATTTTGTTCTGCCCTCAAGGGTCTTATGGTGCCACTGAAGCCCCAAGGGTAAAGCTTCCCAAGCTTAAGGCTACCTCAGAACATCTTGTACCCTATGAATACAAGTAAATGCAAAATTTATTCTTCAATTCTATTAGAGACCAGATACTGTATAAAATCATGTATGATTACCATATGCTAAACTTTTGTGTTTTGTAATGATTTAAAAAAGGACCAAATTTCATAAATCCAAGCATTTTCCATTGGTTATCTATAGATTTAGACCAACAAAGCACAAGTGCAGATTGAAAATTGAAGGATATACTAAACCAATGCCTTTTTAAACGGCATCAATAATGTCTCGTCAAAAATCTCAGGTTCACAGATAAAAAGTTGAAAAGGAATGCAAAATGGTAGCATCAACAACCTCAAACAATGAACAAAGCCACTTTGTTTTTCTGGTCACCAGGCCAATGATTTTTAACAATTAAGCAGCTATCACCATTCATCAATTCATCTTCATGCTCACATATCTAGGACAACTTGGTGGAGATTGAAAGATTGCTATGAACATCCATGTCAGCTTTATGAAATAATCCAGTTTTGGTTGAAATCGGAGAAAAGCACCTGTATTTTTAGCCAACTGAAAGTAAAATTAACCATGGAAAACAACATTATTTATCAGATTATGATTTCACAATTGGAACAAATGCATAGTAATACATGTACATATTCTGTTTCATGAGCATAGACATTGTTATGATGGAGACAAACAGAACATTCCCCCATTTTTTACTTTCCTTTTTTCAATTTTAAATTCCTCTAATTTTCAGCTTTTTTCCTTGCTAAAACACAATTAACTTCACCTTCACCTTCATGAGATACGTATCCCTCCAAATAATACAATATTCTTTGAACCAACCTTCACGGTCAAAGTTCCAAAAGAATAAAACTTTGTTCTAGTAGTTAACTATCCTCAACGCCTTTCGTGTTACAAATTACAAAAAACTACCATCCTTTCCCAATTTTTATATCAATACAATACCTTCTCCTTTTCATTAGTTTATTTGGAACTTTATTAGTCTTAGAAGCCTTTACATCAGTATACTACCAAAAACAGATATAATTGAAGACTTATTAGAAACCAAATACATGGTATGCATAAACACATCCCAAAATGGCACAGAAGCACAGGCACATATATATACATACAAGAGAGAGTAAGAGACCTGAATATCCTTGTTTCTTCCTCAATAAGAAACAGTCTGATGTTTATATTTATCTACAGGCTTGAGGAGGTCCGGCAGCGAAAATATAAAAACTGCATTAAAATCTAAAACAGATATTAAGGTAGACATATCTCTTATGCCTGCTAATTTCTCACATGGTTCAACAGGAACCTCATAAACATATTATCTATCATTTTACTTTATTTTTATTTTCTTTTAATATTATTGTAGTTATAGTTTGTATTCTCTTTTCTTTTCAGTTAAAGAGTGTTCCTTAAGTCTCGTGTACATAGATTGTTCCCTCAGTGTCTATAACCAAAATTATTATTAATTCATACAAAAAAGGAGAAAATTTATATTCCTGTCTAATAGGCGTAAGAAAATCAATGCATAACATTTTAAGTTAATAAGCTAAACTCCAAGACTATCTTTGCTGACGCTACATATAACTTAAACTATTTAGAATCCACTTTAATCTTGCAAGAATAGTTTGATTGAAGATATTCCTAAGTACAGCTTAAATGGTAGCTGCAGGGACATTTGATATGCTAGGTCATGGGTTTGAACCCGCCATACCCCTCTTTCTCCATATTTAGTGTGTGTGAGTTACGCTACTAGGCTCTTTAGAACCTAAAAAAAAATTGATAGAAGATAAATATATAAAATTAAAAGGATACAAAAGCATCAAGAAGGACACATCCTCCTGCATCTACCAGCCATGGTAGATTTGGTTTGATTATTGACCAATCCATGCTGCGCACAAGTATACTACATAAAATGATAAAGTACAAACCCATTAAATACAAATGATAATTTCACACCTTTGCTATATTTTCATTTGGCAAAAGTCACTTTAGAGCCAAAACTTAAAATAGAGAAGATAATATAACGCAGAAGAATACCTTAAAACATAAGTGGCATTCCCAATTAAAGCAAAGAGAAACATCAAAGGATTGAGGCCCTACAAATCATAAAAGACTTCAAACTCTTTCCTCCGAGCAATAATACTGCTTCATGCAACTAGAATAAAATATCTTTTACTGCTCTCATAAGGGTGAATCTGGTGAAGGAATTTTAAGTTGCTAATGATAAACAAAAATAATTTTTTTAAAGGATTACAGCTTTAATAGTTAGAGTTCCTGACCTCAGCATGTCCTCTTCTGATCTGCAAAATTGTTGAGATGGGCATCAATATAAACAATCAGTTGAAGTGAATGATCTACTAGAAAATTAAGCTTATTAGATGACTTTGAGTTTTTCAAATATATAGTGCATATTTCCTAGTTTATTGAATAACAGGCTAAATGATGTGATGAATGACTACAGTCCATTACCAGAATTTTTATCTCATGTAACAGAATTTTCAACAATAAATAATCTTGTCTCATGTAACAGAATTTTCAACAATAAATAATCTTGTCTCATGTAACAGAATTTTTATCTGCAGTCCATACTAAGCTACAGAAATTAAATATATAACTCACATTTAAACAAATTTGAGGCAGTCTTCCACCCATATATATAAATGTCATTGTCCAACCAAGGAAGCTTCCAATGCTACTGGTTCCTCCTGCACCATTTTCCAGCAACTGATCCCCGCTAATCTGCAATTGCTGTAAGAATTGATCACAAATACCGCGAAGAAGATTTCATTTTATTTTTGTTTTGACATGGTTGAAAGTTTAACATATATATAATGATCATGAACCACAATTATTCTAAAAGCTCAAGTTGTTTGGTTTTTGTTAAAATCTGTTGGGTAAAAGTATGAATAGTTTATATCTGACATCTCCACTAATGCAAAAGTCCTTTGGGCTTGAAGCATGGACTATGCATCAAACCATCCTATCTTATGCCAAAATTTAAATCGTCTTTATAAGAATGAAGGTAACTTAGATTATCTCATAGGATTAGATTCTTATCTTGGTATCTTAGACTATCTTTTAAAATTAGTTTCCACATTTCTTAGTTATCATCATTATTTGTTTCTGTTGAAGTTGTGGGATTTTAGAGAAAAGGAGGAACGAAAATAATAAGGGTTTGAATATTATTGATAATAGTTTAATGCTGACTTGATTACAAAAGACTCAATACTAATCTCTATTTATAGAGAAACATAGACTAAATCCTAAATTAGGAACAAATCATAATAATAATGAGAGATATTCTAAGATATCTTTATGAATATAAATTGATCATAAGAAATAACTCAAGATACTCTAATATAATATAATAGATATTATAAGATATTTTCTAATATTCTAACACTCCCCCTCAAGTTAAAGCTTACTAAGCTTTAGCTTGCTACAAGAAAACAATGTTTTGCTCCATAAAAAAAGATGGAAAGGCAACTCAGGGATGCATGTGAAGTCGGAGAGAATTGCTATAAATATAGCCTAGCCAGATAGTCTGATTGATCATCAGCCTGAGAGAAATTCATGGCAGGCAATTGAACAAAGCAAGCTCCGTTCTTCTAAAAAACTGCATTTGGAAGCTTCAAACCAATAATAATGGAGACTCAAAATATTTAAACTTGAATCTGCTTCAAGGAGAGAAAGGCAAGGCCAGTGCATCTGGGACAAATTGCCAAGATAAAGTAAGTCATAAAAATAAAAGGCACCGTCAAAATAACCATTAACGGAAGAAGAAGTCATCACTAATATGATTCATATGTGGGAAAAGGGACACCACCAGAATGATCGTTGGTGGGAATAGAGGCCACGTTTATAATCTATTAGTAAGAACTAAATTGCATGACAAACACTGAAGAAGAAGAAGCAGCGCGACTCTAACGAAACGAAGCCATGATCGATCAACAGAGTGAGAAAATGCGTCCAAAACAGGAGAGATAACAACTGTTTGAACAAGGAGAGCTAACGGCTGTTTGAACAAGGAGAGATAACGGTTGTTTGAACAGGAGAGTAGCGTCGTAAACGGTTGTCGGACCAGATACCTTTGACCTCCTCTACAAGTGGACTTATCAGTTGCATTACCAATATAGCCTTCAGGTACGGTATGACAACATCATAGTATTTCTTAAAGTGTTCGTGAGATGAATCAGCAAGTGATGCCAAAGCAGTTAAAGCTCCCTCTTGCACCATTTGTTTACCATTCTGAAGAAGTACAAGCAGTTTTCTAACTATTCCATCCAAGTATGGCGTTAAAATATTAGGTGTGCAATTCTCACTGAAGTTGAGCACAGCTGAAGCAGCATGAGCCTGTACACGAAGATTCTGAAAATCATCCATCACAGCAGCTAGGGCTGGCAACACCCCCTGATGATATTGAACTTGCAATTGAACTTGCAAATCTAGACCCAAATCAGTAGACAGTTGCCCTATTGCATTAATAGCTGCCCACCTTACACGAGGATGTTGATCAGGAAATGAATTCAATACCATAGCGGAAGTGGCAGGACCAACACTTATAGTAGCCCCAGTTTCATTCTGAAGAGCTCTTACAATACTGCCACCTTTCCCGATTACAGCACCAACCCTATCACCGGAACAAAGAATTCTAAAGGTAACTTCCTGCTGAAGTGCTTCCGGATCCAGGGCTGAGACTCTGTTAACTTCAGCTGAAAATGGATGAACTTTAGAGGGATTGCCATCAGACCCAATGGATGAAATAGGTAATGCAGAGCTCCTCTGCAGACGGTAATCCATATTCAGATCAGTTAAACCCTCGTGTGGAACAGCATAAGTTTCATGCTGAAATACTTCATAAGGTCTGGTTCCCATCATGTTTGTTCTGTCAGGCGGAGGACAGTCTTGAAGCCGACTAGCAACAGCAACGAGAGCCTTCTTTACAGATGATGCATTGCCTTGTATCTCAATGATTTCATCAGAGGGCTTAGAGAACACAGGCAACTTATCATTCAAAACCCTAATTCTACATCCGGTGTCAATCCCGATCTTCTCCACAACCTTTCCTCTTTTTCCGATGACGGAACCAGCTTGACCGCCGTTAGCAAGCAGTCTGCATGAAACCACCCTATCTCCAACGTCAGTTCCTTCAGTCTCAGCGGCAGCAACATCAAGAACTCTTTCGAACACCTTGAGCAGAGCCTCCGGTGGCTTGGATACATCTGCTACACCTTCGCCGTCGAGCTTGACGATGACGACAATGACACGCTCTGGAGAGTCAGGCGGTGCGTCGTCGATTCTGATTTTGGCGCCGGTGAGTTGCTGTAGTGACTTGATGACGGAGCCAGATTTTCCGATGATAGCGCCGACGCGGGAGGCATGGCAGAGAAGACGGAAAACGACGTGGCTGTAAGTGCGCTTGAAGGAGGGATTAGGGTCTTCAGTGTTGCTTCCCATAGTCCACTTCTTCTCTACCTCATTCTATGATGAAAAATAATAATAGTAATAAATAAATATTATATAGCACCTCTTTATTTTAATAAATAAGCTATATAGTTTTGGTTGAGTCTTGTTTCCTGTGCTCCAACTCCAATAGCAGTTGCAGAAAGGGAGAGATGGAGAGTGTGCGGTGCGTGTTTCTGAGGGGCAAAAGTTGACAGATCGAAAATTAGGGTTTCGATGCGAGAAAAAAGGGGTTTTAGGGTTTCGGCCAGAGAGCTTATGTGTTTAAATAGACTAAGGATTTTTTTTTTTTATGAGGGCAGAGGATTGTTTGCCGAAAAAGTTGTCGGAAACAATGACGGCGGCAGTAGTGGACTGGACGGAAAACGAGTGAAACGTGTCGGAATGTTGGAAAAGAGAAACTATGATTATATTCCCAAACTGTTGGGAACTCGGCAGCGGAATAGAGGCGGGATCGTTCAAGGAGGATCGAAATAGGCTCTAGATACCATGTTGAAGTTGTGGGATTTTAGAGAAAAGGAGGAAAGAAAATAATAAGGGTTTGAATATTATTGATAATAGTTTAATGCTGACTTGATTACAAAAGACTCAATACTAATCTCTATTTATAGAGAAACATAGACTAAATCCTAAATTAGGAACAAATCATAATAATAATGAGAGATATTCTAAGATATCTCTATGAATATAAATGATCCTAAGAAATAACTCAAGATACTCTAATATAATATAATAGATATTATAAGATATTTTCTAATATTCTAACAGTTTCCCTAATTAGGATTTGGAGTCTTATATTAGAATAAATAAGGGCTAGTACTTGGTCTTTTTCACATCATCAAGTAATCATCAATCACACCGAACCATGATCATACTTCAAAGACCTTGTTCTTGTTGGTTACGATTCTGTTCATTAAGGGACAGTTGTACAACTTTCATTAGCTGTATCATAGGAATACTCTATTACCATTGATAGCCATATAATATCTTTCCTTTCTTGTAAATAATTGAGTTAATTAGGATTTAATTAGCTTATTTACTTGTACTCCCTAGGCTATTTATACCATTGTATTATGTACAAAATCAATGAGAAATACAACATTTTCACAATTCTTTCTCTTTCTCCTTTATCTAAAAAAAAAAAAGAAGGAACAAAAAAAGAAGGTAATTAGGAGAGGGTTACCCTTTGATTCTGTAATTGAACAAAAAAGATGGAACAAATGAAAAAGAAAAAATTCAGCCCATGATCAAGTTATTCATATTTCTTACAGGACACTAGCAAAATTATAAACAATTAGGTAACTATGCAAGTAGGATTATTGATTTTTTACACAGGTAACCGAGTTGCAACTAGCATTACCTGAAAAAGCTTCCGTCCAACATAAACCACAAATTGTTGTCTTGGGTTTGAGACCACGGGGTTAATTCTTTTATCAAGTGATTTTTGCAGATTGATAACACCAAGAAAAGTTAATGTGGACACCTGAATAGAGACTTGATGAGATTAGATTTCAATGCTAACAATGTCATAGTCATATACAGAGTAGTAGTCGTAGTAGAACTATAATGTTTACCACACATAGAGTAGACTTGATCTTCAAAGTTGGGGCAGATTGTGTGGCAACAGCTGAACCAAGCAAATTCTCTTTTATAGAATCTAAACAAGGAGAATTAGATAGTTCTCTTTGGGCTAAGACGGATCCTGCTGTTGGTGTATGACTCTTGTTCAGAGATCTTGCTGACCTAATGAATTCAAAATATAAATGATATACTAAGAACTTTTTGAAGATTTAAACTTTATCTATATACTGCTCAAGATTGAGGAACAATCAGATATTTTCTTCATACCAAACACATCAGGGGATTGAGGATGACTAAGAAGCTAGAGCACAACAATGCATTTTAAACAGATTTAATGAGAAAGATTTATTACTGGTAAAATAATTCTCTTCCAGTAGATATATTTGGAAGAGGAATAGGAGAACTCCGACCAGTGCCTCTACCGAAATCATCAAATTCATCATGCCTCTGTTCATAAAATTCATCACTGACTTTTTCTACTTGTTCAGCTTTTGTTGGTGTCTCAACCTGCTCATTCATGGAATGAAAGAATCCAGATGAAAAAAATGTATTAGCCAAATTAGAGTTTACTGAATGTATCTCAACTTGTTTGTCTATAATTGCTCACAGTTTTTTCGAAAAATAAGTGTAATTAAGAGTGTATTTTGTGACTTTCTCTCTAATGACATGATATGGTCATATATAGTTCCAAGAGAAAGAAAAAATTCCCACAAAAACTCTTGGCAACTATATTGCACCATAAGAAGCAGACATATACAAGCCGAAAAGATCATATGAAGCATAAGTACAGGGATATGAAATTGTACCTTGAGCTGTCTCTTGTATTTTGATCGGGGATATATGCATTTATAGTAAATGGATTGTGAACCAAGTGCAACAGTTATAATGGTATACAGCTGCATGTTAATACATCAGAAAAAAAGGTAACATCACACCGACTAACAGAGTGAGAAATACATATAATACACTAAGAATTATGATTTCCTAGGTACCATAACCCATCAGTCTTCAGCTAGAGTCCTTACCGCTGCCATATATAATTGAGTTGGAAGCTGCATATAGAAATAAATAAAAAATCACTAAGCATACCCTTATTAATTTTGAGCATCACCGATTATGTATTGGCATATTTTACCAATTGTGAATGTTGACACTTTAAAGATACCTCCTAAGACTCAAAAGGCAAGCTACTTGAATATTTAAGACAAGAGAGAAACACTCACAGTTGCAGGTTCCAGCATGCACCCAAATAGGTTGAATAGATCTCTGTAGTACATAAATAAGCTGTATCAAAATACTGAATGAACAGTGCAAAATATTGTCAAATTGCTGCTGTAGCAACACTATAGCACTGTTGCGTAACGGAATTTGAACAAACTGCTATTTTCCACGATTCACTATCGACAACACTGATTTAAAAATTTGTTGCAGAACTCTCATTCACCAATCTAGTAATGTGAGATCTCAAATGACATAATGTTGAATAGATGGTATTAAGTATCAAGAGGTGTCAGTAATTCAAATAAACCAACAAAACAGACAAACAGATACAAATCTGTAGTTAGCAATCAATTATTTAAACCGAATCTGATAAAAATCTTCTTGAAAAAGGTAACTTACCCAATAACCCATGTGAGCAAGAAAGTGGCAGAGAGACCATCAGTAGATTTAGCTCTGTAGTTAGTGATAACTTGAGGTATCTCAGCACCAACCCAAACAATAACACTTACAACACCTAAGGCAAAAGAAGCTGTTTCCCTCCCACTGCTCATGTAATTTTTGGCTAATTCCAAACAATGCTGATTACTATGACACCAATCTGAAATGTTGAAGATCTCAAAGACTCCCATTGAATCAAATGAATTGATATCTATCTACAACCTAGAAATGAAATAACAAAGAAACAACAACAAACACACACTCTTACACTTCAAAATGGTAATCAAAATATGACAGAAGAATCCAAAATTTGTCAGTAAAACAATATATATATTCCACTTTGACAATAGCCAAAAAGAAGTAATAATATATAATAACATAATAAAATGAAATATTTTTTTTGTTGACTTAATAATAAAATGGAATCTTGGGGAATGGTTAATCTTGAGAAAGTTAAGGCCTTTTTCATGTGCATGTTTTCACTTTAATGTTGGTAAATGAATGTTATGAATAACCCAAAAGGGCGAATCAAAGAATAAAAATTGAATATTCAGAATATAACAACAATGAAGCAAAAAGAACATTCAATGAAGGGAAATTGAAAAAAAAAAACGAATACCTTTTGAAAGGAAAAGAAAAGGAGCAAAGTTCGTTGAAGCTGCTTCGCTCAAGTTGTTACATACATCATTTTCGTTACGTTGCCCTCTTCACTCCTCTCATTTTTATAAGGGTTTTTATCATTATTTTAATTTAGAACATCATTTTATTTTTACGGAATTTAGACCATTATAGTATTATTTTTATTATTATTGTATTTGTATTTTATATACAATACAATTAAATAATTAAATAAATGTAGTATTTCTTCAATTGAATAAAAAACTATATATTAATCCAGTTATAGTAGTATCATATAAAAAATCCAATAATTAATAAATACTTATTAATCTATCTAAAAGTCCTAAATTTTAAGTGTTACTTGACTACGGAATATACAAGAATAATGTTCAAATGTCGTATCCAAAATGACTTTTATAAAATGCACTTGAAATCAATTAATAGAATATATTAATGAAATATATTAATCCCGGTTATATTTGGAATCATAGATAGAGAAAATACATAAACACAGTGTGATATTGTTTTAACTAAATATAATATAAATTTTAATGATAACTTAAAAATAGAGTATTAAAAGACCACAAATTAGATGGACACAAATATTAATTAATTATCTAATTAACTAAATGGATACAAATACAATTTGTGGAGTGAAAAATATTCCTAGAATTATTTAAAAAGAAATTCCTAAAGTTGATTTAGAATGTAGCAAATATAACCGGTTACCAATAATTTATTATTTAGAATGTAGCATAGACATGGAAATGTATTTGGATTCGGCTATCAGAAATTCATAACACTCCTCCCATAATAAATTATTGGTAATTCATTCATGGACAATCAAAATTTGTTAACTATCATCCTCATCTTCATATAATTTTTTTTCCTCAATAGATAAAATATTAAATGTATAATTAAAAATTCACACAATTATGAAGTCATAAATTCAAACTCAAGAAATAATGATCAATCTAATAAGATCGATATTTTACAGTTGAATTAGAACTTAAGACTTTATATTAAAATACTAATATGTGTTTAATTAGAATTTATTAACTGAAAATGACTTTAAATCCCAAAAAGACGAGAAAGAGAAAATCAATTTTTTTTTTAAAAAAAAAGAGAGAAGCGGCGGGATGAAGTAGTGTTCTTTTAAGATGCTTTTGTCTTGTACCAAGTTTTATAAATTTGTTTCTTATACGTCGATAATGAGTTACTACTACATTTGAAAACGTGGCATACTATCTTTGAGATAAAAATACATTAAAGTAATTGAACAATTAGTTTCTTTTGGTTACAATTGAATAATTAATTTGGTATAATTAAAATTACATTAAATTAATAATATATTTAGGTAAAATATTATCAGACTGTGTTTATATACCCTTAGGTTAATATTTACTCTTAGAATTTTTTTTATTTAAAAGAAATTATATTTTAAAATATAGTTATTACGTTAAAATCAATTAATCAAATATTTTGATAGTTAATATATTTTGGTTTATTAATTAGTGATTTATTACGTGTGAAAATTATTTATTTAAATTAAAAGAAAATTAAAAAATAATTTTAGACCAAAGATTCATCTTAAATTACCTCTTTTTAATAAAAAAAATAAATAAGCGATTAATAAAAATAAGAAGAAAATAAAGGCGCGAGTACAATTGGAATACTAACTTTTTTCTTATGTATTGGACTAAAGGGAGTATTTGATGTATTCCATAATAATTATTATATTTACAAATTTACAAAAATAAATTATTTAAAAAATGGTACTCGTTTAAGACCATTTTACTTTATAAAATATTTTTTGTTTTTAAAATTGTGTATAAAGAGACTTAACTACAAAAAAATGTCAATGTACTCACACAATTTTTTCAAGAGAATTATGCTCAGGTGTCTACAACTTTAGTCTGGTGGAGAATGTAAACGGATCTTAAGTACACGAACACGACTTTACACTTAGTTTTTTTTTTCCAGGTGTCCACAACTTCTTCATGAATAAATGAAAATTTACCCCATTGAATTTTAAGGTCCATTTGGTTAGAGTTAGATGGAGGGGAGAGGAAATGAGGAGAGAAAATTAAAGCTTTATGAGTAATTTTGAGTTTGTAGTTTTAATTTTAAAAGTTAATTTTAAAACTAAAACTCGTTCAAGTAAAATATGATTGATTTGGTTTTTTATTTAAAATTAATATGTTCTTATAATTTTTATTTTTGATTTAAAATTAACATGTCAGAGTCACTATAATCACCACTCCAACCCCAATTGACCACCACTACACCATCATCAACCACCCACCTCTGACCATCGCCACCACATCCGACCACCGCCAACAACACTAGTTACTCATCTCTAACAATTGCCATCGCGATCTCCGACCACTATCATCTACGACCATCTCGACCGCCACCACCAACCATCATCTCTCATCTCCGACCACCTCCATCATCACCATCCACCCATCTTTAACCACCACCCCTGCCCATATCCAACACCACCGGCCACCCATCTCTAACAACCGCAAACACCTCTTCTGACCACCGCCACTATCTCTGTCTACCTACATCATCACCACCGTCCATCACTACAATCATTATCAGTCATGCTCCGACCACTACCTTCAACTTAGAAAAAAGAGAAAGTTTAACGTTCTCCTTTTTGCAGTTTTGAAAAAAGAGTTTTTTTTTTCAAACAAAGTAAAACAAAATAAAGAAAGATAAGGGAAGAACAACACCCGGATTTACGTGTTCGGCCTCAATTGATGAGATCTACATCACGGGCAACGAGTAAGACAATTCACTATTGAGATATGAATTTACAAGATCAAGTCACTCCAAGATTGTTCACCTAGTCTTCACTAGTCTTTTCCTTTTTTTACAATCTCTCTTTCTTTTCCCTTAATCTTCTTTCTAATTTCCTATAAATCCTCTTGGTAATTGCATAAACCTCTATATCTCGCCACACAGCTACAAGTGCATTTTACAATGATATATAGTATGCTAAAATAGATTAGCTTAACTAACTATAACAACCATTGTCATAACTAACTTGACCAAAGGTAGTTATAACAACCACTAAAGATTAACCAACTTTAGTTAGATGATTTGAGACATATTTTGCACAAGTTGTTACAAACATCATTTTCTTTACTTGCACTCTTTACTCATCTCATTTTTATAAGACTTAATTAGGTTTTTATCATTATTTTACATTTTAATTTAGACCCTTATATTTTTTTTAACAGAATTTCGACCGTTATAGAATTATTATTATGATTGTATTTGTATTTTAAATACAATACAATTAAATAATCAAATAAATATAGTATTTTTTTCAATTGAATAAAAAACTATATATTAATACAATTATAGTTGAAATCATATAAAAAAATCAATAATCAATAAATATTTACTAACCTTTCTAAAAATCCTAAATTTCATGTATCATTCTTTTACATTACCCAATCTCATGTGTTACTTGACTATTAAATGTACAAGAATAATGTTCAAATGTCGTATTCAAAATGACTCTTACACCATATGCTTCATTAAATGCACTTGAAATCAATTAATAGAATATATCAATGAAATATATTAATCCAGTTATATTTGGAATCATATATAAAGGAGATACGTAAACACGTTTTAACTAAATATAATATAACTTTAACGATTTCTTAAAAATAGAGTATTAAAAGATCACAAATTAGACTGACACAAATATTAATTGATTACTTAATTAACTAAATGGATACAAATACAATTTGTAGAGTGAAAAATATTCCTAGAATATTAAACAAACACAAAGAAGACAAATAATAATAGAGTAATAATTGATTCACTTTAAAAAAAAGAATTATTTAAAAAGATATTCCTAAAGTTGATTCATTCCTTTATCAAAAATAAGTTTTAATTTATTTAGAATGTAACATAAACATGGAAATGTATTTGGATTCGGCTATCAGAAATTCATAATACTCCTCCCATAATAAATTATTGTCAATCCATTCATGGGCAATCAAAACTTGTTAACTATCATCCTCTTCTTTCATATATATTATGATAGTTTTTTTCTCCTAGATGAAATAGTAAATATATCATTAAAAATACGTATAATTGCAACGTTCACATTCAAACCTAAAATATGATCATTCTAAAATATATTGCAGTTGAGTTTAAACTTAAGAACTCTATACTGTGATAATCAATATATGCTTAATTAGAACTTATTAATTGAAATATATTAACTATCATATATTGTGATAAAATAGTTTGGATGAATAATTTCAAACGATCTTACATCACCCTTTAATAAAAAAGACGAGAAAGATAAAATCAGTTTTTGTTTTTTAAGAGAGAAGTGGCCGTATGACATGTAAATTTTATCAATTTGTTTCTTATATGTCGATAATGAGTTACAACTATATTTGAAAACGTGGCATAATATCTCCGAGATAAACATACATTAAAATAATTGAATAATTAGTTTTTTTTTGTTACAATTGAATAATTGATTTGGTATCAATAAAATTACATTAAAATAATAATAGATTTTGGTAAAATAATATCAGATTGTGTTTATATAATCTGCAATGTATGGGTTAATATTTGCTCTTAGAATTTTATATTATTTTTGAAAAAATTATATTTTAAAATATAGTTATTATGTTAAAACCAATTAATCATATACTGTGATAGTTAATATATTTCTGTTTATTTGTTAGTGATTCGTTAAATGTAAAAATCACTTATTTAAATTAAAAAAAATAAATAAATTAAAGAAATAATTTTGGATCAAAGATTGATCATAAATTACTATTTTTTGGTGAAAAATGAATAACCGATTAATAGAAATAAAAAAAAGAGTAGAGGCGGCTAAATGCAAGTAAAATACTAACTTTTTTTTTTTTTATATATATTGCAAAGGGAGTATTTTCTTTATTCCATAATAATCATTATATTTATAAAATTACAAAAATAAATTATCTAAAAAATGGTACCTCTTATAAGACCACTTTACTTTTTAAAATATTTTTTATTTTTAAAATTTTGTATAAAGAACTAAACTACAAAAAAATGTAAATGTACCCAGAGAATTTTTCTTAAGTCATGCTCAGGTGCCCACAACTTTACTCTTTGGTGAAGAATGTGAACGGACCTTAAGTACACGAATACGATTTTACACTTAGTTTTTCATTTTTCAGGTGCCCACAACTTCTTCGTGAATAAATGAAAATTTATCCATTGAATTTTAAGGTTCGTTTGGTTATAGATAGGTGAAGAGGAAAGAAGAAGAGGGAATTTTAACTATTTTGGAGGAGTCACGAGTTTTTAGTTTTTTTATTTTGAAAGTTAATTTCAAAACCAAAACTCGTTCGAATAAAATATGGCTCATTTGATTTTTTATTTAATTTTGAAATAGTTTTTCCTTAAATCTAAAAATCAAAAAATTATTTTTTTTATAAGTTTTATTTTTGATTTAAATTAACATGTTACCATAAGTAGACATAATCATTACTTCAACAATAATCGACCACCATTGTCACCAACCGTCTACGGCTAACACCACCCATCTCTAACAACTGCCACCACCACCAACCATCCATCCATGCATCTCTAACCACCTCCATCAACATCACCCACCCACCTTTAACCACCACCTCCAACACCACCGACCACCCATATTTGACAACTGCAACCACCGACCATTATCTTTGACTACCTTCAACATCACCGCACACCCACTTTCAACATCACCACCTCTGCCCAACGTCAACACCACCGACCATCCACCTCTGCCAGCCGCCACTACCATCTTCGACCATCGCCATCACCACCGACCACCTCCATTATCATCTCCAGCAGTTGCCACCACCATTAACCCACCACTGTCCACCATTACAATCATTGTCGGTAACACTACAACCATCACCTCCAACTATCAATTGCCTCTTTTGGAGACGACCTTACGATAGTCATCTTTCACAACAACCACTTTTAGCCACTATTATTAAGATTATTGTAATTAAATAATTTATAATTGAATAATATTTGAATTATTTTTAAAAAAATTAAAAATTAAACATATTTTTTTTACTATTTTTTCATTTGTAATTATTTGACGTGTCAATATTTTTTTATTTATATTTGGTGAATTATAGTGAGACATGGTGAAGAGAATAATTCAATTTAAATAAAATAAAAACTGAAACTCAACTAAGAATTGAAATTCAGAACTCAAAATTGAAAACTCAACAGAAACTGATTTTAGTTTTTGAAAATTTCAGAACAGATAACAAAAAACTAGAGCTGTCAAAATGAGTTAGCCCATATGGGCCGACCCGCCCAACTTGCTAAAATATAGGGCTTAGACCTAATAATTTCAGCTCGAATTTTTAGGGCTTTTTAGCTCGGTCCGAATAAACACTTTGTCCAAGTAACTAGTTTAAAAAAAATTAAAAATAGTAAAATTGAATCACATAACAAAAAAAAAGTTGGCCCAAAAAAAGTTCCAACTCACTTACCCATCCATTTTTAAATAGTAACACTCATTCAAATGCAGCTAGATATCAATTTGCAGTTTACACGCATTAAAACTGATTCTTTTTTAATGTATTTACAGTATACCATAAAAATAATTAAAAAAATGGACATGAAAGAAAATTTTCATATTAAAAGAGTTGCAAACAAATTTTAAAAAATTGTTAAAAAAATATGTAGGCTACCCGCCCAGCCCGCAACCGCCTAGGGCGAGTATTATTTTTTTTAGCCTGTATTAAAATAGGACTTTTTGGTTAGATACGAAAAAGCCCGCAACCCGTTAAGGTTGGATATAAATGAACCATATAGCCCATTTTAACAGGTATACCTAAAATCCACCTCGAACGAAGTCTTAAGATTTTATCTTTCGTTAAATTTTTAAGAGTAGATGAGAAGAAATCAAAATTCCTTCTATAGTTCATTTTGCTATCCCTCCATTTGAGGGATTTAGAAGGGAGATAATTAAAATAAAGTTTAATTAATCTACAAATCCTTAAACTATTTAGAATTTTTTAAATAGGTTCATGAACTATAAAAAGTTGTAATCAAGTCCTTGAACACATAAATTTTTCAATTAGGTCATTCTGTTATATTTCAGTTAGTTGACTGTTAGTCAACACCGATGTGAACGGTGACATGAAGATCAATTTTATGCATTATTATCCACATAATAATTAATATCCACATATTTTTCATTTTATTTTTTTATCAAGAAAGTTAATCACTAAATATTTACATCTCAGAGAAATTTAGGGAGTTATTTTAGGACCTCATTATCTTAGTTCTCAGCACTTCTTTAACGAAAAGAAAGCATATTTTGCATCTTATAACTTTTTTTTACAAAGCATCTAAGTTATAAAAAGAAAAAATCGTAGAAGTGATTCTTATAGCATAGTTTTGATGTTAAGAAAAACATATAAATTGCGTGGAAAAAACTCATGCATCGATATTATTTTCTTTGGTCACACTTTGCTTCATTGTAGGACTAAGTATTGGAATCCAACGAGGCTTTTTATATGTTTTTTATTTTTATATTTTATCATTCCAACCTTGTCTCATCTTCTTCACCTGAAGAAGATATATGTACCTTATTTGAGCCCATTTTCTTTGAAGTATCTATTGTAATTGGTTTTATTTCATTTCATAATATATGTAATTTTTTGTTTGGACATAATATATGTCATTTTTTTTACAGGTAATAATATATTAATTAATATTTTTTTTATGAACTAAATATTGAAATGGTAATAATATATTAAATTAGTAAATTACCAACCGGCCAATTTCAATTTAAACATTAATGAATTTCTTGTGCGAATTAGGATTAAGTTAAATATTCCTAATTATTTAATTGTAGTTATGGTAAAAGATAAACATTTAGATTGATTTAACGATTGTGATTGACTGACAATGTAAGAACTCTTTACCTATAGTATATGAATTAAATTCTTACTCTCTTTGTTCTTTAATGTGAAAGAAGGTGGATCAACAAAAATGAATGTATTTGGTCCAAATTTTGAACCATAGACATCCGCTTGACTTAACTTTCTCTTATATTCAAACACTCCTAATTTTCATACACTCATTTGATAAAATATTAGTTTATTTTAAAATTAAATAATCAAATTATAAATTTTTATAATAAAAATATTTGACTAAGTAGACTATATTTCTTTGAAGTATCCATTGGAATTGGTAAGTGTTTGTTTTCATTTCATAATATGTGTTATTTTTTGTTTGAAGATAATATGTCATTTTTTTACAGGTAATAATATATTAAATTTTTTTATGAACAAAATATTGAAATGGTAATAATATATTAAATTAGTAAACTACCAACAGACCAATTTCATTATAAACATTAGTGAATTTCTTGTGTTGAATCTGGATTAATTATCTCCAAGTCAAACACCCCGAATTATTTGATTATAATTATGGTAAAAGACAAACATATATAATAATTTAACGATTGATCAAGAATACAAGAACTCTTTACATTGACATTGTATATAAATTAAATTGTTACTCTCTTTAGTCTCAAATATAAAAGAGCGTAGATCAACGAAAATAAATTTATTTGGTCCAAAATTTTGAAACAAATACATCCACTTTTGTTGACCTAACTTTTTTTATTTTTTATATTTAAATACTCATAAATTTTCATACACTTATTTAACACATAATTTTATCTCTATTTCTTATTTCTATCACATCATTAATATATCACATTATACTCTTTATTTCTATCTCTCTAGGTGTCAAATGAATTTTAGTTATACACCAAATATTTTCTTAATTGAAAAGTGGAAGAATTCGAAAAGGTAAATTTTTAGTTTATTTCAAAATTAAATAATCAAATTACATATTTTTATTATAATAAAAATATTTGACTAAGTTGACTGAAATTATTATTTAAGATATGAACATTTATACATCACATCTACAGCTTTTTATTTTTATTTTTGTGTGAACATTCTTTTTATACAACAATAAGAAACAAAATATATATTTTCTTTTCGCGAAGGAATCGCCCCTTAAATAAATCTACGTTCCTCAAATGGATTAGTCTCAGACGTTTAGCCGGAGAACCAAACAAAAAAGAAACTAAAAATATCATTTGAGTCGATTTCTTTTTCTTTGGTCATAGTTTGTTACTGTGTTGGACAAAGTATTGGAATTTGACGATACTTTTTATTTGTTTATATCATCCCTAGTGGTATCATTCATGCTTCTGAATTTGTATAATATATAACTTCTTTGAGCCCCCAGTAAAAAAGAAACCTCTAACCGGTAAGTGTTTATTTATTATTATTATTATTATTATTATTATTATTATTATTATTATTATTTCATGATATATGTAATTAGTAAACTGTATCAACTGGCCAGTTTTATATCAATCCAGTATTTTTTTTTAAGAATTCTTAAAAAAGGCATAAGCAATGCCTACAAGGAGATTGTTGTTACAGAACACATATTAAGATTCAAGCTTCCTCTCGTATAAACAAGTGTACCAGAAATATGATATATGAACACAAATTGGGACATAAATAGAACAAAATACTGTATAATTATTGTACATACACTCTTTCTCTTGTTTCACTTTCCCGTATATTGTATTGTGTTTTATGTGTCTAAATTTATGTTCCTATATCATCTGTGGTATTAGCCACCATAAGTTGGTTGGAGTGCGTTATCTCCCGTTCACAAAATTGGATCTTATTTCACTTTGTTCACAAAATTGGATCTTATTTCACTTTATAAATACTAATATTATGTGAACTTCTTCAACAATTTTTCAATTCACACAATAGTAACTCTAATTGCCAAAAGTTCCGACACAAACCATTGGATTTGCTCATCATTGCGCTAACGAGTAATCAATGCTTTTTCACTTAACATGTATAGCTAGTTCCATACTAGTATTTTTATTTTCTCTGTCATTCTTTCGCACACAATTTTCTTGTTCTAAAACACAACTTTATTTCTTGACATCAATATATCCATTTTGATTAGCTATACATTTTGTTAGTTCTAATTTAGGGACAACACCAACATTTAAGGAAAAGGAAGATGGATTTTTGTATTGAACTATCAAAAGAAGGTGTCTCGAAACTTGGAGAATTGGGAGTGGAGTTTGCCACCAAGCAATTTAAATATCTAATCCAACACAAAAAAATTATATCCAATTTGAAGGAAGAACTCGAGGAGTTGAAGGCTTTGAAACAATGGTTGCAAGGGTGGGTGGATGCAGAAAGCATAAAAGGAAACCAAATTCCACCTAATGTGTCAAAATGGCTCTCCGATGTGATAGTAATTAAAGACGAGTTACATATCTTGTATGCAAATAAATTTAACAAAAACCCAAAATGCTTTGGTGGCCAGTGTCCAGATTTGATGTTGAATTACTCATTGGGTAAGAAAGCCAGTGAAAAATCAAAAGCTATTACAAGATTGAAGGAGGAAAGAAACAAACTTCAACTTATTTCCTACCCTAAAGCTCGACCATCACTTGATTTGATCATTACAGAAGATATCAAAAGTCTTGAGTCTAGAAACAAAATGATAATGTCTGTCATAGATAAACTGAAGGATGATCAGTTAAAAAGGATTAGCATTTGTGGGATGGGTGGTGTGGGAAAAACCACTTTGGTGAAAGAACTCATCAAAATTGTAAAAAATAAGTTATTTGATAAAGTGGTGATGGTTGTGGTTTCCCAAAATCCCGATTACGACAAAATCCAAAGACAAATTGCTGATGGTTTAGGATTGGAATTGAAAAGGCAGGAAGTAGAAGAAAGAGGTTGGGAAATACTTCAGAGGGTGAAGGAATTAGATAAAGAAAAGGTTAAGGTGTTAATTGTCCTAGATGATGTATGGAAAAAACTTAATTTTGAGTGGATAGGACTTTCTTCTCAAGATCATCAAAAGAGTATAAAAATATTATTCACATCACGAGATGAAAAAGTGTGTCAAAATATGGGAAGCCAAAATAATTTACATATGTCTGTGTTACTAGAGGATGAAGCTTGGAGCCTATTTCAAGAAATGGCAGGAGATGTTGTATACAAAGCTGATATCAACCCAATAGCAAGAGAGGTTGCAAGAGAATGTGGTGGATTGCCACTTGCAATTGTAACAATTGGAAGTGCACTTGGCAATGAGGAAAAGATTGGATGGGAGGTTGCACTTCAACAAATGAGAAACTCTCAATCATCATCCTTCTCAGACATGCAGGAATATGTATATTCACGTATTGAACTTAGCTTTCATTTTTTGGGTAGTGACCACAAATATTTTCTTTTCCTTTGTGGTTTATTTCCAGAGGACTTTGACATTCCTGTTGAAAGTCTATTGCGCCATGGGGTGGGCTTAGGGTTGATTGAGGCAACTGATGCATTTTTGAAAGTAAGAAAACATGTAAATTATATGGTCAACAATTTGAAAAAATGTTTCTTATTATTAGATAGTGAAAAGCCAGGGTGCGTGAAGATTCATGATATTGTGCGTCACGTTGTCTTAAAGATTTCTTCTAAAGATGGATGTGGAATTTTGGTGCAGAGTACTGCTGAATTAAATAAGGTGAAACAACAAGTAAAATGGCTTAGAATGTCACTTATTTTGGATGAGGAGATTCAATTAGAAAACACCCTAGAATGTCCAGCACTTGAACTTTTACAAGTGCAATCACAAAGTGAAGAAAAAGATATGATTTCGTGGCCAGAGAATTTCATCCATGGTTTGAATAAACTCAAAGTTTTATATTTTCAAAAATTGTACATTCCAAAAATATCATCTGATTTTCACATATCTGTCAACCTTCAAACATTACAACTAGAAGGGTGTGATGTTGGTGATATATCTATAATTGGGAGGGAGGTTAAGAAACTAGAAATTCTAAGCTTTGCCAACTCAAATATTGAAGAACTTCCACTTGAAATTGGTAATTTGGGATTACTCAAATTATTGGATTTGACAGGATGTGATTGTCTTAATTTCATTTCAGCTAATGTCATAGCAAAGTTATCACGATTGGAAGAACTTTATTTTAGGATAAAAAACTTTCCTTGGTTGCTAAACAAACAAGTTATTAAAGAGTTAATGACTATTTCTCCTCAGTTGAAGGTTCTTGAGATCAAATGGAAGGTAAATATTTTATCTGATGATCTTATATTCAAAAACCTAGAAAAGTTTTGGGTTTATTTTGTTCCTTATACTTCTTATAAAATGTGTCATGAATAGTTGGAGTCAAATATAGTACATTTAACAGCTTTAGATTACAACTCTATTAAGAATAGCATGGTGACCATGCAATTGGTCAAGAAATGTGAAATTCTCATATTAGAGAGAGTGAAGGACTTGAAAAGTGTCATATCTGAATTAGATGAAATTGGACTCCATTGCATCAAAGATTTAAGGGTTGATTCTTGCCCCAATTTTGAGTGTGTTATAGATTGCAATCCTCCTCAATGTGTCTTACCATCAATCAAGTCATTGTCTCTTGAGAATCTTTTTGAATTGAAGGAAATTATTCGTGCACCGGTTCATTCTAAAACCAACAAATCAATGACAAATTTAGAGATATTGGAGTTGAAGTTCCTAAAAAATCTAATTGGCTTCGGTAACAACAATTATTTGAAAGAGCGCCATCGAGAAATTCATTATGTGAGTAACTTATTTTTATTAGTTATTTTTATTCTTCCTGATTCAAACTGGAGCCTGCACACCAACAACTAATAGTGCTAAAACTCTGTTACTTTTATTGTTTGTTTTGTTCTCTTAAAAGATATGATAAATATCACCATAAACTTACAAATAACTATATACAACTATCACAAAAAATATTTCCATAGGAAGAAATGGAATTAAACATATATGAGTTTATAAATATTTCCTTTTATTATGATGTGTAATAAATAATAATGATATGTTAAAAAATGTGATCAAATGAACATACCTCGTTTTGGTCCGTTAAAAATGAAACACGACTTAATTTTTTTAATAAAAAACAAAAATGGTTTATATAAAATAACATTCACGGCTCATATAATTATTAATAAGTTATTGAATTTTTATTAATTATTCATAGAGTTATGTTAAATTAAGAATTGATATTTCAACTAAAAATAATGAGCTTCTCATTAACAATGCATTTAAAAGAGTTTACTTACTTTAAAATTAATATATTAATTTTGTTGCATGCATGTGTTCAGGGTTTGAGTTTTACTAAATTAACCGATTCAACAAACATTGAGGATGGCTCATCAATTAGTGCCAAATTATTTTCATCTAATTGGATGAAACAATTCCCAAAATTGGAAACAATGCTCTTACAAGATTGTATTTCCATAAAGATTGTTTTTGACTTGGAAGGACATTTGGATTTTAGCGGCGATGAACAAGATTTTTTGTTTCCTCGGCTACAAAAATTGGAGATATTACACCTCAATAACTTGTTATATGTGTGGGATAATGTTTCATGTTGTGTTCAAGGTTTTCAGAATTTGAGATTTCTAATAATCTCAGGATGTGGCTCTTTAAAACATGTATTAACTTCCAATATTGTTAGAGCAATTATAAATCTTGAGGAATTGAAAATAAGCCATTGTAGAAAGATTGAGAATATAGTGATTTTGAACAGAGATGCTCTAGAGGACGATAATAAAGGACATGTGACAACTATTGGGTTCAATAAACTATGCTATTTATCACTTACAAATCTTGTGAGTATTTGTTCAGATTCTCTTGATTTAGAATATCCATCTTTAAGGGAATTTGAAATTTATAATTGTCCTTTATTGAAAATATCTTTACTACCAAATGATATCCATGCAAATCAAGTAAACGACCTCAACAATGTCACGTATTCTGCAATTACAAAAGATGACAAATTAAACTCTTCTATTTGCCCCCCTACAAGATGCTTGTCATTTCTACCCAAATATATTTGTGAAAGAACCACAAATAAGATAATGAATAAGGTATGAAATTTCTTACATATACTTTTAACCATTATGCATGTTGTTGTCTCTAATTCTATATAATATATATTGAGATGAGACAGTCCCTTCAATATGTTTTATATAATAGTAAAAGTATTATTTGAGAAAATATTTTGTGTTTGCAGGAAATATCAGTAACACGAGCATTGGAGGATCATATACCATCCATATTTGAAAAGAAGACCAAGAAAGGAAAAAGTCATATGCCTATTCTAGAAGACCTTAACATAGAACACTGTGATTTGTTGGATGTAGTATTTTGTTTTGAAGAAAAGATCAATTTGGTTGTTCCATCACATATGAAAACAATCAAAATTGAAAATTGTGATAAGTTAAAGATCATTGTGGCTAGAAGAGAAGAGAGAAAAGACATGATAAACTATTTTACTCAATTAAAGTCTCTTCACTTTAAAATGCTTCCAAATCTTGTGAGATTTTGCTCTTCTGAACCGTATGAGTCTTGGAACAAACAGCAAGACATGGTGAGTAGTAAAACTATTTACCACTATATCAAATATATAGATAAAAAGTGATAGGTACAAAATGATTTAATTTACATAATAAAAAAAACTCGGTTGTTATTTTCTTGCTTTACTTGGATTTATGTTATAACTAAATACATACTACATAAATTAGAAATTTGATTTCTTTAAAATTTTGTAGGACGAACGTGAGGGAAATCATAGGAGAATAATATGTCACCCACTCATAGATGAATTCTTGTTTCCAAACTTGACTTATTTGCTCCTAGAAGCTTGCAACAAAATCAACATTCTATTCTCTCATTTATCACTAAGTAGTCTTGAGCATCTTGAAAAGCTAGATATATATAATTGCAAAAACATGCAAGAAATAATATCTCATCAAGAAGAGATAGAAGAAAGTTCAAGTAATAAGATTACATTACCAAGGTTGAAAAATCTACTTCTTGACAAGCTACCCCAACTCAAGGCCTTTTGCCTAGGTTCCTATAAATTCTATTTTCCATCATTGCAAAAAGATCTTTTACCCCAACATGTGACAACACAAGGAGATCTTAATTTAACAATACATTATCTTCAAAATTTGGAGAAATACAAGGTACAGGCACACATTGATCATTATATGGAATTTTGAATATAAAATAGATTACATTTATGTATGTTGTGTGTAGGTGGAGTTGCAAAAATTAGAGACATTTAAAGATATCAATGAAGAGCTGGTTGGCTACATCAAAAGAGTAACCATACTTGAAATAGTAAATTGTCACAAGCTATTGAATTGCGTACCATCCAACATGATGCACTTATTCTCACATTTGAAGGTTCTCTGTGTGGAAGTATGTGAGTACTTAGAAGAGATATTTGGATCAAATGATAGTATGTTGCATTATCAATTAGATCACATAACGTTGACTTTGCTGCCAAAACTGAAGCACATTTGGAAAAATCACGATCACATGTTAGGCTTTCAGGATTTGAAAAGAATATACATATATAAATGTGATGATTTGAGATGTGTGTTTTCGGATGTTTCCATGGCCACAAGCCTTCCAAACTTGAAATTTCTTTCAGTTTGGGAGTGCGAGAAGATGGAGGAGATAATAAGGAATAATAATAATAATTGTAATCCTATTACTAAGAAGATCATATTCCCATCGTTAAAGAATATTGAACTAGAGAAGCTTCCAAGACTCAAATGTTTCGGTGGAAGCTCTTTCCCTTCCTATGTTGAGCTGTCAAAGGTTAAAGGGATATTCATTTTAGAATGTCCAGAGATGAAGATCTTTTGGTACCATGGAATCTTATACACACCATGTCTTGCTGATTTTTGTGTGGACGGTCATCGATTTGTCAAAGATGAAGATTTGAATGAGGTGATGCAACAATTGCCTAAGGAGCATAAGTAACTACACAAGTTAGTATATATGTAATTTAGTATTCTTGTAACTTTTTTTTAAAGTTTTTATCTTTCTTCTTTTACCATTTATTGGCATGAAAACATTCCAAGGGGTCGTCGCCGCAATCGTGGTTGGTGGATGAATTTTAAGAAGTTAGGCCGCACTCTTTGTTCTCCTATTCTAAATCTATTCTTTATTCTTAATATTCTCATGCTGTTCTTCATTTGTTGCAAGGGAATAGAGTCTGCATCCTGATATTTTGAGCACAGGGTAAGTTTCTAGAATATGTTGAGCTGAAATTCTTATTTGCACTTGATCATATTAATCATTGATACTTGTATAATTAAATTAAGGTTAGGTTAGTGTTGCTGACTAATAATTTAGATTAGATATTATTAAAAGTATTTTTTGTATGGTTTCCTGCAGGTTCATAATTCAAATCCAAATTCAATGTTGGTTACATTCTTAAGGACTTCAGCTGTGATAGCATAATTAAGGAACTTGGTTTAGTTGTACTTGTAATCCTAATCAGGGTTTTAAGTTGAGTTGATAATGCTTAGAAGTCTATATAATTTTTTGTTTTGTGTCTTATTGTTGTGCCCAATTTAGGTGCACTAGCATCTATTTAACTTAATCTTCTCTTGGGTTAAGTTGAGCATTTGAGATGTGTGTAAAAGATCTTTATTTGATATTTGGATTAGAAAATTTCAATGAATTTAATACTACATACTTTAGTTATGTTTGATTTTACCTGTCTCAATATCAAACTCACAAGGCATTGTCTAGGAATACTACAAATTAGATATGAATTATGTGACACCCTAAACTCCAAAATAATATATAATAATTTATAATAGAATTTTTAACTTTAATTCGCAGCGGATAAAGCAAATATGTTTTCAAGAAAATAAAAACTTTTATAATTAATTTGAGATATCACATTCCTCAAAATTTCAAATGAACACTTTAAACTTTTTTCCTCCTATAAAATAGTGCAATCTCCATAAACTTTGATTTAACTAGAATTTCTTAATTTAATTCCAAAAATTTACTAGTTATAAGGTTTCATACAAAAAGTTGTTTCTAATTAAACAAATAAAAATACAACTTATGACTCTCATTCCCGGTATCACCTATCAGAGCGGGGCTTCTCCCAAACTTGAACTTCAAGACTCATTAACCTGTAATAACTGCGATTTCGCAAACGCAGGGCCAAACCAGTCAAACACAAACAACGAATGAGGTGAGTTTTGAAATCATGTTAATAGTATAATATAAATAAGGAGAACACGCAATTAATCATAAATAAAATCGTATCATTACACAAACATTCATCAACAAAAATATCACATTAAAAGTCAAAATCACTCAAGGAAAATCAATACCTTTCACTAAAACATCAAATCATCTAAGAGAAATTATTATCACATGTGATACACATTAATCATAACAAAACAATCACAAGAAAATGCAATGCTATGCATGAACTTAGACTCTACTTCACAATGTGGTACCATTCTAACTCTGAAGTACTTGGTTAGGAGGCTTGATACTATGCCACCATCCCGGTGGACGGACAATCCAAATTGGCATTGTCCTCATAGATCTCCTCAACTCAACCCGAGACACATATACGCGACAGTCGAGGTAAACGTGTGTTGCATGGTAGCTCCCAACATTTGGAGTGCTACCTCCAAGTCACCTAGGAATTCCCCACCCGAATACCTCCAAGGTCTAACAATCTTGCCTTAAGGCTCAACAGCAGACCGCCACGATCAGGCTCATTCAGCTGTACTTCCCCGGAATCACTAGGCTTGTTAGGCCCTACCTATATGATGACAAAATAATCTCCACTTCACAAATTCTCAATATTTATTTTCTCCCCTCGTTGGCCTATGATACTCCATTAAGACCGTCATCTCAAACACAAATTAGAATCATCATTATTTCATCGACTATGAGGTTACTTCAATATTCTCATCACAATTTTATAACATCATTAATCAAACATAATCATTGTCATCATATAAACTCATCACAAATTTACAACATCACTATCATCAATCAAACATCTTCACATAAACTTAGCACAAACTCATATCATAAATCACACATCATCATCAAATAAACTTACATCATACACTGCATTCATATTTTATTATCATTTCACATAAACTCATCTAATCAAACATATGCACCAAATTCATTTGAAATCAAATATCACAATACTATCAAATACCACACATTTAACGAAATTAAATCAATCAGCACCTTATAAATATTTCTATTCCACATTTTAATCTCACAATTTCCATATTTGCACATTAATTAATTTATCACTCAAAGGGCTACTGCCGTACGTAGCGAGCCTCGGATGAATTGTTGGAAAATACAGTTTTCCCGTTCATCTCACAATATATTATACTCATGAATTCAAACGCTCTCTCACCTCTTACCTTATTTAGATGCTTTCTCAAACACAGAAATCAATGGATGTTTTCAACAACAACTGCAGATCGACAACGTACAGTGAGCGAATCCGAATAAACGACGAGTTCACAAAATCGCCGAGACGTAACTGATAAATTATGCGGAGCATAAAAATCGATGTAAAAAAATTAATAATAATTTTTGGAGCAAAAATGGAGTCAAAACGACGAGAAATAAAACTGCAAAAAAGTCTCACCAACTCGTTGGAGCTCCGGAAGGGTCCGACGTCAACTTCACCAAAAAATACAAATGAGTAGTGCTTCTTGAAGGTTTCGACGAGAAGAATTCAAAAACGATGCCAGTTTTTTGAGACGACAAACGTGGTGATCGGAATCAGGCAAAAACAACTCGCCCAACGAAAGAAACGGAGCTGTTTCTGAAGAAACGGAGCATCGATAAAATTAATGCCAAAAATGGATTTAGTGGTCGATTTTGTGTGGGATAGAGGTTGGAATCAATTCAAATGGCAAGGAATTGGTGGGAGTGAATTTGAGAGAAAAATGGGTTTGTTGCGATTTGGCTGCCATGCCATTAGGTATTACAATTGGGTCTAACTTATAAAACACATTTTACTTCTTTATGTTGTTTATTTATTTATTTTTAAATAAAACAAACAATTACTAAAACTATTTTTTTAACACTTTTTTTTAAAACACAATTCAATACTAAAATATTACTAATAATTTCAAAACTAATATTTTATAAAATAAAGTAATTCAAGTAATTAATCTTTAAAATACGTCAATAATCAAAAGTTTCATATTCCAAATCATCACTATAACAATACTTATTTTTCCAAATACTCAAATTAAAATATTATAATCATTGGAGAATAGTCAAAATTATAAAATAAATAAATATAACATCAACACCTTTATATTAATTACTAAATTATAATAAATATATATAAAATCACAATGTCATAACAAGTATATAAAAATAAAGGAAATTAAACACAATAGTACTACTATCTCAAGATAATTATTTATAAAATAAATAATTAAAATAAGATATATTCAGACATAATTAAATATAATTAAGTGTACATTTAATATTAGTCAAACACAAAAGAAAATATCACATTAATTACCAACTCACATATACAGATAAAATCGCTTAAATCTTATTCTTTAAAATATTTACACTAATATACTATTATATTTAGAAAAATATATAAAATAATAAAATATAACATTTATTATTCATATAACTTATTTGGTCAAATATCTACAAGATTAGCACACATATAAAGAAAAATAATCATAAAATTAATCAACATATATTCTAAGATAATTTTAACACCAAATTAATTATTTAAAGTCCTATTTTATTAACAAAATAGTTTATTATAAAAATTGGGGTGTTACAATTCTCCCCTCGTTAAAGGAATTTCGTCCTTGAAATTTGTAGTTAACGATACGCGAACGAATATCTAGCTAACTACCCTCAAGATTCAAACTTAGTCTATAAGCATTTTTAAGGCATTCACTAGTCATTCGAGCACAATATGTCAAAACCAATTAACTTAGCATGATAGACTAACATGACATTATAAATTAATTAAACACATATCACATTTTTCACTCAATAATGAAAGAAAATATTATAGAGTTACTCACTATAATTTACATATAACACATAACATATAGATTTAGTTAATAATAACTTAGTTCATTTAGTAGGGTAAAATGAAACACCTTCCTTAAAATAAAGTTTAGATCCTATCACCAAACATTCAACAAATTTAACCTGAGCAATTTTTAGAATATTAAACATATCTAACAACTTAATAACATTATAATAGATTTACAATCAATCACTCTATAAAACATACTTCATATATAATCAAGGAGAAAGAAAAAAAATCAATGATAGAGATACTATTTCACAATAACATAAATTTAATAATTAAATTCATTTAATTCACATAAGTGATGAACATGTTTTTCAACTATTTAAAGAATAAAACTAAAAGGTACTTATAACAAAATAATGAGTTATTGTTGCCTCTTTTATCGACGATGAGTCATTGGGGTAGCTAGTCCCTCCTACTCATGGAGTCAATTAGTTAAAGCAACTATAATTGTAGTCATTCAAATTCAAACATGGGTAATTAAAAGTATCTTTAACGTGGTTCAGGAGTGCGAAGGCGGCGCCACAACTTCTACTCCTTACTTCAAGTTAAAAACTCACTTAATTACACATTCACAATAATTTATTTGCAACTTACAACTAGTTACAACAACAAAGGAAATGACACTTACATCAACATATAATCAATAATCCGATTGAAGAAATATAGAACTATTCCACTTTTAGATGCTCTTGACTAACTCTATACACTAATTCCCAACAATTAGAACACTTGAAACACAAACAATTTAATATTTACATAATCACATACACATAGTTAATCTAAAAATTAGCACCAACATTTTACGTTCATCTCATAACTCCAATGATGATTCAAACACATGTAACATACTCTCATAGAATGCTAACTGCTAAAAATTGATCACGCTCAAATTTTCTTTTGAATTAATTATCACTTAAAAGTTACAACAAACTAAAATGTAGATTTCCAAGTAGCAGATAAGATAAATAATTATTTACTAGAAGACACAACATGCTACCAAACCAAATTGAATCAAGTAGTACATAAACCACTTTAAAGGTGACACATTTAACACAAAAAAATCTTTGGGAATTCAAACCTTTTTCTTAAATCACTTTTCAATAAATCACGTCTAAATAAAACAACTAAAATAAATCATATTTCTAAATACAATTAAAAATAAAATAAATCACATGTATTTTTAAAATCTATAAGATTTCTAAAATCACTCGTACTTTAATTGTCAAAAACACATTTCTAAATAATTAATCATTATAAAAATTATTATTTTCAACTTATATTTTGAAAGAAGATTTAAATTATATATGTAGATAAATAAAAAGTTTTCCAATAAATTAACACTTCCAAAATAGTTCTAATTTATTTTCTTATTTTCTCAAAATTTACAAAAAAAAAAAAACAAAATTGTATATTTATATACATTAAAGTAGTGCACATGACACAAAGCATAAGACATACTTGGTTATGATAATGAATTACACTAATTGATAAATCTACAAAATAGCAGCTTATAGATACATCCCCAATTTCTATCAAGCCACAAAATTGATCTAAAACATAACACACCAGCAATTTTAAAGATTTTAGAGGCCTATTCTAATATTAAAAATTGGGTCCTTAGTAAAAAAAAAATGCAATTTTATAATTGAAAAATTTTGGTAGAATAAATTTTAGTCTCTATACATAAACTAGTTTACATGATGCACTCTACACATACCAATCTACATGATGCATACTATTTTGTTAGGTTAATTCATGTAACAAGAAAAGATGTACAAACAACATGTCACCTTCTCATATTAAACTCAAATATACATTTCAACAATGATAATACAACAACTACAATTCTACTAAAAAAAATACTCTACTAATAAAATACATCTATTATAGAATCCAAAATCTAGATAGCTTTTCAAAAAGAGTTTCATTATTGAGATAATTCTTTTAAAAACTTTATTTTTTTCTCTTTTTCACCTAGTAGACATTTTATCATTTGAACTTTTTTTGTTTATTAGTACCATTATAAATCACTAATGAGTTCTTAAAATCTAAAACTCTAACATCAAGTTAAACTCTAATGAGTTCATAATATCAGAATCAGTAAATAAATCATTTCAAACAAATATTCCAAATATTCACACCAGCCCCCTCTAAACCAATATAACAACAAATCTTTTTTATTTTCTTAAAAACAACACATAGTAAAATATGATGTAAATTTAACTCAATTTAATTTCTTAAAAATAATCAAGAGTAATTCAAACAAAAGTTAATTTTTATTTTACAAAATAAGTCAACTTTAACTCCTTCAAAATGTCATTTTTATTTTTATTTTTTTATTCTAAGTGCTACCAAACTCTAATATTCACGAATATTATTAATAATATGAATTTCTTATTGTTTCAAAACTATTAATAACGTTCTAAATTGATTTGATTAGCAAGATCAAAACTTTACTAATCACTCAAAGGCAAGGTCAATCAATCAACAACTAGTATTACCTCAACTAAAGTAATAATTTCAAACATACCCAAACATACCACGTAACACCACTAACTCAAAATCCCTGCAAGGATATGTGAGCTCCAACCAATTATGGACGCACCACACAGCTATGAATGAATGCAACACGTTAAATATGAACATGTCTCTTTTGAAATACACGTTAAATATGAACATGTCTCTTTTGAAATAACAACGTATCATATAATACTTATTTTCCACACTTTGAACATGTCATGCACAACCATTGTAATAACATATCATATAATGTCCATTGCCCACAATTTGAACATGTCAAACACAACTATTATAACAACGTATCACATAACATTTATTTTTCACACTTTGAACATGTTCAACATAACCATTATAACAACATATCACACAACATTTATTTTCCAAAATTTGATGAAAATTATTTTAGCATAATATATATTTAATTTCACGCATTCAAGAATAAACACAACCAAACATAGATATAATTAGAGTGATGCCCTTACTGATATTAGTGTCGTTATTAAAATTCTCATGCAACGATCTTTGCTCCAAATATGCTACACCTTCATAAATTAATTTACTTATCACTTAGTGTCAAAACTTTTTAGTTTTATTTTTTGTAGATTGACGTACAAAAATCTATAACTAGTGTGACCGTTATTACAATAATAATGAGATAATAGAGTTCATAATAATCTATCTCCAACGATATTAAGAACTTTCCTTTCATGTGTAACAATGCATTAGCGACTATCTTAATTTATTTATTTATTTTTCTAAGGTCATAAGAGTTTTTTTTTTTTTTTTGTTATTTAGTGCTAACAGTTGATCCTACTGTCTAACTCATTCACTGCTTTATCTAAACATCATAACACAAATATAGCACCTATATTCCTAGTAGTTGATTAAGATAAAAAAAAAGTAATAAATGAAAGGTTCTTATCTATCAGCAGTACAATTTGAGAGACATATTCATCGATCAATTTCATTTTATTTTATTTTTTTTCAGAATATCTATAAGGGGTTTTGTTCTACTAACAATAAAAAATGATTAGATAAAGTTAATATGATCATAGTTAAAGAATTCTTACTTAAGGGGATGAATCACTAACTCCTTTAGGGGTTTTCTTGAATTTCTTCATTTTTCTCTCTTAAGTCATTTCTTTCTTTTTCTTTCTTTATCGCAGAGGGTTTGTGAATGGGAGGTGTCGATTTTTTTTCTTTCTATCAGAAGAGTTGGGGAACGTGTTGTTTTCAACCTAAATCCATTAAGACCCTAAATATTCACTCCTCAATTTAATGTAATTTTGTCTTTAACGTTTCCCGATTCATGCTTATATTATTATTATCATTACCAAAAGTTAAAATAACACACTACAATTAAGTTAGAAACTAATAACTATCACCAACAAATTTCTAGAATAATTATCTCTACTCCTAATAAAGTAAAATATAAAAATAAAATAAAATGCCTGGATGTTACATTCTACCTACCTTAAATAGTTTCGTTCTCGAAACTGGTATTAGAGAAAAGTTTTGGGTATTGCTCCCTCATTTTGTCTTCTAGTTCCCAAGTGGTGTCTCCAGTGGCTTGATTCCAAATTACCTTCACCAAAGGAATTTCTTTGTTGCGAAGCAACTTGACTTTTCTATCTCCAATTCTTGCTGGAGGTACTTCAAAAGATAAATCCTCCTTCAACTGCACTACATCTGACTCAATGACATGTGATGGATTGGGGACATACTTCCGTAGTTGCGAAACATGGAACACGTCATGAATGTGGGAAAGAATAGGTGGTAACGCAACCTTATATGCTACGAGTCCGATTCTTTTGAGGATTTGGTAAGGTCCAATGAACTTTGGCCTGAGTTTCTTCGACTTGATAACTCTACCAACTCCCGTAGTAGGTGTCACGCGAAGGAACACATGTTTACCTTCTTCAAATTCTAAGGGCCTGCGACGTATATTAGCATAACTTTTCTGGCGACTTTGGAAAGTTCTCATCCTCTCTCTGATTTTCCTGATCTTCTTTGTGGTTTGTTGCACCATTTCAGGCCCCACTATGGTACTCTCACCATCATGATACCAACACAGTGGTGTTCGACATTTTCGTCCGTAAAGAGCTTCGTATGGCGCCATCCCAATACTTACATGAAAACTATTATTGTAAGTGAATTCCACTAACGGTAAAGATTCATCCCATCTCTCACGATCGTCTAAGGCACATGCTTTTAAAAGATCCTCTAAGGTTTGATTAGTCTTCTCTGTCTGTCCGTCGGTCTGCGGGTGATAAGCAGAGCTTAGTCTCAACTTCGTCCCTAATGCTTCATGTAAGGCTCGCCAAAAGTGCGAGGTAAACTTTGGGTCCCGATTTGAGACGATGCTGGAAGGAACTCCATGAAGTCTCACAATCTTTGTGATGTAAACTTCTGTCAACTTAGTCACATTATAAGTGGTCCTCATAGGTATAAGATGAGCTGACTTAGTTAGACGATCAACTATCACCCAAATTGAATCATTCTTCCTCTGCGTCTTGGGCAATCCAATGATGAAATCCATAGAAATACTGTCCCATTTCCATTTAGACACGTCTAAGGATTGCAACATTCATGCGGGTCTCTGATGTTCTACCTTAGCTTTCTGGCATGTCAGGCACGCTGTCACAAACTCGGCCACCCGTTTCTTCATTCCGGGCCACCAATAGCTTTGCCTCAAGTCTTGGTACATCTTGGTCACTCTTGGATGAAAACTCAGTTTACGCTTGTGTGCCTCCTCAAGAATAATCTGTTTTATCTTGTCCACTATCGGGATGCAAATACGTCCGTTGCAGCGCAAAATATTGTCTGGCCCAACTTTGAATTTTGGTGCCTTCCTTTGCACAATTAATTGCCTCTTCTGCTGAAGTAGTTCATCGTTAAATTGATGTTTCTGAATGTCCTTTATTAACCCATTAGAGAGGGTGATCATGCTAAACCTTAATTCTCCTGGTGAAAACTCCACATTCAAGTTCAGATCATGAAACTTCTCTAGTAATTCTTGTTCCTTTACCATTAAAGAGAATACAAGTATATTTTGTCTACTTAAGGCATCCGCTACCACATTGGCCTTTCCCGGGTGATATTGCAATCTAAAGTTGTAATCCTTCAAGGTCTCCATCCACCTTCTTTGCCTCATATTGAGCTCTTTTTGATCAAATAGGTATTGTAAACTTTTATGGTCACTAAAAATTGTAAATGTACTTCCATACAAGTGGTGTCTCCAAATTTTTAGGAAAAACACTATGGCAGCTAGTTCCAAATCATGTGTGGGATAGTTACTTTCATGTGTTTTTAGTTATCGTGACGCATAGGCTACTGCCTTCTTATTCTGCATGAGGACACTTCCCAATCCTTGATGAGAGGTATCACAATAAACTTTATAGGGTTCATTTGGTTGTGGCAAAGCTAGCACCGGAGACGTCGTCAAACGTTCCTTTAATAGTCTAAAACTCACGTCACACTCTTCTGTCCACGCAAACGGTTGATCCTTTCTTGTAAGTTGGGTCAATGGGGATACAATCTTAGCAAAACCTTCAATAAATCTCCAATAACAGCCAGCTAATCCAACAAAACTTCTAATGTCTATAGCAGTCCCTGGCCGTTTCCAATCCACAACTGGCTTTACCTTGGTTGGGTCGTCAACAATTCCTTCCTTCGAGATCACAAGCCCTAAAAAATTAACTTCCTCCAACCAAAATTCACATTTCGCTTGGTTGACATACAATTGTTTTTCACGCAACACTAATAGAACTTGTCGTAATTGCTCCTCATGCTCCTCTCAACTTATAGAATAAATGAGAATGTCGTCTATAAATACCACTATAAACTTGTCCAAAAATGGGTGGAAGATACGATTCATGTAGTCCATAAACACTGCGGGTGCATTAGTCACTCCGAATGGCATTACAAGATACTCATAATGTCTGTAACGAGTTCGAAATGCAGTCTTGAGAATGTCTTCTGCCTTAACTCGAATTTGGTGATACCCATATTTCAAATCTATCTTGGAGAATACCACATCCCCTCGGAGTTGATCCATAAGGTCATCGATGCGCGGCAATGAATATTGATTCTTGATAGCGGCCTTGTTGAGTTTCCTGAAATCTACACAAAGTCGTGAACGTCCGTCCTTTTTCTTTACCAACAAGACATGATATCCCCATGGTGAAACACTTGGTCAAATAAATTGTTTCGACATTAAATCTTCCAGTTGTTCTTTAAGTTTAGTTAGCTCGGAAGACGACATCCGATAGGGTGCGATTAAGATGGGTCCAATACCTGGGTTTAAGTCAATCGAAAACTCAGTCTGTCGCACTGGCGGTAGGCCTGGTACATCCGTCGGAAACACATCGGAGAAATCTTTAACCAGTAGCACATCCTCTATCTTGGCATCACGCGTAACATCCACACTAGCTAGGGAAAAAATCTCCATATCTCCCTCCTTAAGAGCGACCTTGATTTTGTGCGTGGCTAAAAATTAGAAAGCTCTGGGTCGGGGAAAATTACAATCTTACGACCACAGTCTAACAAAATATAATGGTATGACAACCAATCCATACCAAGGATAACATCTAGGTTCTTAAGAGGCTGACAAATGAGATTCACAATAAACTTCCTACCCAACACAACTATAGGACAATACATACAAGCTGTATTTGCAGTTAAAGTCTTACTAGCAACAGTAATAACAGACAAATCAAACAATAAGGTTGTGACAGGCAACTCCAATAGTTTCACAAAGTCCATAGAGATAAATGAATGTGTTGCACCAGAGTCAAAAAGAACGGTTAGAATGTTACCTGAGATTTCACATTCCCTTTGGAAGGATTCATTCGAAAGAGAGGTCCATTGACCATTTATATTGTAAACTCCCCCTTGAGTTGTTGGGCGCGTGACTTTAGTTGCATTCAGTGAAGCTTCTGCCTTTGGTTCTTTGCAATCCCTGGCTAAATGTCCGGGCTTCTGGCATTTAAAACATACATTGTCCTTGAGTGTGCACTTATCCGCAAAGTGTCTTGGGTCTCCACAACGATAACAACATGGCTTTGATTCTGAAGTCCTCCGTCTATCGTTTGAAATGGAGGTCATTGGGCGATATGGTCCCTTATTTGATCCTTGAGGACGATGATATGGCTTTTGATCTGGTCTACTACGACCATGGTTCTGATTACTCGGTTGTGTTGGTCCCTTGTGGTTACTACTACCCCCACGATTCAGCCTGCGATTCTTCATAGTCTATACTTCTCTGCACTTTTCCACTATGGCCCATTAATACCCTAAATATTCACTCCTCAATTTAATGTAATTTTGTCTTTAACGTTTCCCGATTCATGCTTATATTATTATTATTATTATTATTATCATTACCAAAAGTTAAAATAACACACTACAATTAAGTTAGAAACTAGTAACTATCACCAACTAGAAACTAGTAACTACATTATATTGAGGATAATAATTAATTTTATGGGTTTTGTTTGAAAATTTTCATGAATTTTTTGAATTTTTGTAAAAAAAAAAAGGATAACATTGTTGACATTTTAAAATGTAAAAGATCAAATTGTCACTTAAAATTAAAATAAAGGACCAAATCGAGAAAAAAATGATAAATGACTAAAACATTAACTGAAATTAAGTTAAGGGACTGCGAGTGCTATTTAGTCAATTTTTTATTTTTAAAATTTAGTATAAAGAGACTTAACTACTAAAAAAATGTCAATATACCCACACAATTTTTACCAAGGAATCATGCTCAGGTGACCACAACTTTACTTTGGTGGAGAATGTAAACCGACCTTAAGTACACGAACACGATTTTACACTTAGCTTTTTTTTAAGTGTCATTTACTCCATTGAATTATAAGGTGCATTTGGTTAGAGTTAGACGAGGAGAAGAAGAAATGAGGGGAGAGAATTAGAGCCTTCTAAGTAATGGTGAGTTTGTAGTTTTTAATTTTTAAAGTTAATTTTAAAATGAAAACTAGTTAAGTAAAATATGATTGACTTGGTTTTTTATTTAAAATTAATATGTTTTTATAATTTTTATTTTTAATTTAAAATTAACATGTCATTATCAATATAACCACCACTCCAACCCCAATTGACCACCACCCACCTCCGACCATCGCCACCACATCCGAGCACCACCAACAACACTAACCACTCATCTCTAACAACTGTCAGCACGATCTCCGACCACCATATGTATGACCACCTCTGCTGTCACCACCAACCATCATCTCTCATCTCCGACCACCTTCATCATCACCACCCACCCACCTTTAACCACCACCCCCCACAATCAACACCATCGACCACCCATCTCTAACAACCGCAACCACATCCTCTGACCACAACCACTATCTTTGACTACCTACATCATCACCACCCACCCACCTTCAACCATCACCTTCGCCAACCGTCAACACCACCGACCATCCACCTCTGACAATCGCTACTATCATCTCTAACCATCGCCATCACCACCAACCACTCACATTCGACCAACTCCACCACCATCTTCGACACTTGCCACCTCCAACAACCAACCACCGTCCACCAATACAATCATTATCGGTCATGTTTTGACCACCACTGCCAACTATCAATTGTCTCATTTGACTGGTGCAACAGCCTTCAACGACCATAGGATAGTCATCTTCCACACCAATCACTATTACTAATATTATTGTAATTAAATAAATTATAATTGTATAGTATTTGAGTTATTTCAAAAAAATTAATATTATTTTTATGTTTATTTTTGTCAATTTTTTTTTATATTTGGTAAATTCATAATGAGACACGGTGAAGAGACTAATTCAATTTAAATAAAATAAAAACTGAACCTCAATTAAGAATTGAAAATCAGAACTCAAAATTGAAAGCTGAAATTGAAAACTCCAAACTAAAATTGAAGACTCAACATAAATTGATTTTAGTTTTTGAAAGTTTTAGAACAGGAAACATAAAAATAGAGCTGTCAACCCGCCCAACATGCTAAAATATAAGGATTGAGCCTAATAATTTCAACTCAGTCAAAATAAACCCTTTGTCTGCATAACTAGTTTAAACAAAAATTAAAAATAGTAAAATTGAACCACATACAAAAAAAAAGTTGGCCAAAAAAAGTTCCAACTCACTTACCCATCCATTTTTCAACAACAACACTCATTCAAATTGATTCCTTTTTAATGTATTTACAATATACCAAAAATAATTTAAAAAAATAGGCATGAAAGAAAATTTTCAAGTTAAAAGAGTTGCAAATAAATTAAAAAAAATTAAAAAACGATGTTGAAAAAAAACATGCGGGCTATCCGCCAACCTGTAACCCGCTAGGGCTAAACTCGGTAGTATTTTTTAGCCCATATTAAAATAAGTTTTTTGGTCCGATTAGAAAAAAGTCTGCAACTCCTTAGTCTCGGCCCTAAACAGACAAGGTAGCACATTTTGACAGATCTACCAAAAACCACCCCGAACATAGCTGAAGATTTTGTGTTTAGTTAAATTTTTAAGAGGAGACGAGAGAAAATCAGAATTATTTATATAGTTCATTTTGCTTTCCCTCCATTTGAAGGAAAAATAATTAAAATAAAGTTTAATAACTCCGCAAGTCCTTAAACTATTTAGAAATGTTTAAATAGATCCATCAACTATAAAAAGTTGTAATCAGGTTCTTAAACAAATATAAAATTAATGCCTATGTGGGTGACATGAAAATCAATTTTACACATTATTATCCATCTAATAATATCCACATATTTTTCATTTTATCTTTTTTTCAACAAAATTAGTATTAAATATTTACACATCATAGAAATTTAGCGAATTATATTTACACATCATACAAAAAACAAATGCATTTGCTAATATTTACAATTTTAAAAATGAAAATGCTTTTCAATTCAAAAAACGAAAATGAATGATAACCAAAGGCCCTAATAATTTTCTTAGTTCTCAGGACTTCTTTCACGAAAAGAAAGCATATTTTGCATCTTATAACTCTTTTTTTTTTGACAAAGCATCTAAGTTATAACAATAAAAAGTTTTAGAAGTGATTCTTATAACATAGTTTTGATGTTAAAAAAGCATATAAGTTGCGGGAAAAAAAACTCATGCATCAATATTGTTTTCTTTGGCCACAGTTTGCTTCAATGTAGGACTAAGTATTGGAACCCAATGAGGCTATGGTTTTTAGGCAACTTTTTATATTTTATCATTCCAACCTTGTCTCATCTTGTTCACCTGAAGAAGATATATGTACCTTATTTGAGCCCATTTCCTTTGAAGTATCTATTGTAATTGATAAGTGTTTGTTTTTATTCCATTTCATAATATGTGTAATTTTTTTTTGAATATAATATATGTCAATTTTTTACAGGTAATAGTATATTAAAATTTTTAAAGATGAACAAAATATTGAAATGGTAATAATATATTAAATTAGTAAACTATCAGCCGGCCAATTACAATATAAACTTAATGAATTTCTTGTGTGAATCACAATTAAGTTATCTACAAATCAAACATCCGTAAAATAATTTAACAATTGTGATTGACTAATAATGTAAGAATTTTTTACACTAACAATGTATATAAATTAAATTCTTACTCTCTTTAATCTCAAATATAAAAGAAAATGGTTCAATAAAAATGAATATACGTGGTCCAAATTTTAGTTGTATACCAAACATTTTCTTAATTGGAAAGTGGAAGAATTCAAAAAGATAAAAGATATTAGTTTATTTCAAAATTAAATAATCAAATTACATATTTTTATTATTTTTAGGCTAAATACCACTTGTGGTCCCTTAACTTAATTTCAATTAACGTTTTAGTCCTTTATCTTTTTTCTTCTTCCTGATTTAGTCCTTTATTTTAATTTTAAGTGACAATTTGATCTTTTATGTTTTAAAATGTCAACAATGTTATCCTTTTTTTAACAAAAATTCAAAATATTCATCAAAATTTTCAAACAAAACCTATAAAATTAATTATTATCTTTAATATAATGCAAATTTCATCAAATTCATAACTTAAATCTTCAAATAAACTCATATTTTCATCTCCAACAACATCAAATAATAAAGAATGAAAATATGAGTTTATTTAAAGATTTAAGTTATGAATTTGATAAAATTTGCATTATATTGAAGATGATAATTAATTTTACGGGTTTTGTTTGAAAATTTTGATGAATTTTTTGAATTTTTGTAAAAAAAAAATGATAACATTGTTGACATTTTAAAACATAAAAGATCAAATTATCACTTAAAACTAAAATAAAGGACTAAATCGGGAAAAAAAGATAAATGACTAAAATGTTAACTGAAATTAAGTTAAGGGACCACGATTGATATTTAGCCTTATTTTTATAATAAAAATATTTTACTAAATTGACTATATTTCTGAAATTATTATTTAAGGTTGATTGATATCAACATTTATACATAAATATATATAAAGATATAAGAATCACATCTACAACTTTTTATTTTTATCGTTTTGCGAACATTCTTTTTATACAACAATAAGAAACAAAATATGTTTTCTTTACGTGAAGGAATCTACGTTCCTCAAGTGGATTAGCCGGAGAACAAAACAAAAAAGAAACTTTAATATCACTTGATTCGATTTCTTTTTCTTTGGCCATAGTTTGTTTCTGTGTTGGACAAAGTATTGGAATTTGACGATACTTTTTATTTGTTTATATATCAATCCCGAGTGGTATCATTCATGCTTCTGAATTTGTATAATAATATAACTTCTTTGAGCCCCCAGTAAAAAAGAAACTTCTTCTAACCCATTTTCTCTTTGAAGCATCTATTATAATCGGTAAGTGTTTATTATTATTATTATTATTATTATTATTATTATTATTATTATTATTATTATTATTATTATTATTATTATTATTATTATTATTATTATTATTATTATTATTATTATTATTATTATTATTATTATTATTATATTCTACTTCACTTTATAAACATTAATATTATATGAACTCTCTTATACTTAAAATTTCAATGATTTTTAAATTTACTATACACTAGTTTAAATTGCCAAAAGTTCCAACACAAACTATTGGATTTGCTCATCATTGCGCTAACGAGTAATCAGTGTTTTTTCACTTAACATGTATAGCTAGTTCATTACTAGTATTTTTATTTTCTCGGCCATTCTTTCGCACACAATTTTCTTGTTCTAAAACGCAACTTTATTTCTTGACATCAACATATCTATATGTATGAAAAATAAATTGACATTATTTTCGCATTCACTCTCCGTTGAGTTGAAATTTATTATCGCATAAATCATATATCTAAAATAATATATTAATATAAAATTATTTGATATGTAATTGATCTAGGTGCAAACTAATGTGCATTTTTACTAAATAATGTTAATATTAAATTATTCCAATGACATATCAAATGAGTTTAGATCAATATAACTTTTTTTATAAAAGATCTATATGATAAATTTTGTTAATCAAAGTTTTATAATAGAGATATCTAGCGGAAAACTTAGGTTGTACTTTAATCACTTTGATTAGCTATACGTTTTGTTTGAAATTATTTTACTTACACATTGTTATGAATTTAGGGACAACACCAATATTGAAATGGTAATAATATATTAAATTAGTAAACTACCAATCAGCCAATTTCAATTTACCAATCAAACATTCCTAATTATTTAATTGTAGTTATGGTAAAAGACAAACATCTATAATGATTTAACAATTGTGATTGATTAATAATGTAAGAACTCTTTACATTGACATTGTATATGAATTAAATTCTTAATTACCCTCTTTGGTCTCAAATATAAAAGAAGATGGATCAACAAAAATGAATATATTTGATCCAAATACATCCACTTGACTTAACTTTCTCTTATATTCAAACACTTCTAATTTACACTCATTTGGTAAAAATATTAGTTTATTTCAAAAGTAAATAATCAAATTACATATTTTTAAATAAAAATATTTGACTAAATTGACTATATTTTTGGAAAGAAATAATATTTTTGTAATATAAGCCACCACTGGTTGGTTGGAGAATCGGCAGTGGGAATGAATGGACGGTGGTACTTATTTCCAGATACCGGGTTTGATTCCCATTTCGCTTTTCTGAATATTTGATCATGGATGTTTGCATTGTCTTACTCTTGAAAAATCATGTTGTGGTTAACTTTTTAATTGAAAAAAAAATTACGTTTCATTGTTTTATATTAAAAATTAGAAGCGAAATTTTTTATTGATTAGTTGTGTGTCAGAAATTGTTAATTCTTGTAACTTCTTAATTGAAAAAAATTACGTTTCATTGTTTTATATTAAAAATTAGAAGCGAAATTTTTTATTGATTAGTTGTGTGTCAGAAATTGTTAATTCTTGTTTATGTTAATTAAATTGTTGTGAAATTATTTTATTTGCTTACTTAAATGTTAATTTACTATTTTTCTGTATTTTAATATTACAACTTAAACACCGTAAAAATATGATTGTTAAATTATATGTCTTATATTTAAATTTTTTATTTTGCTATTGCAATCAATTTAGAGCGTTCTTCGTAATTTTGAAATAGTAGGAAATTCATATTAGTTACACAATAATTCTTGAATATTCAAGTTTGGTTTAACTTTAAAGTTAGAGTTTTTAGAAAAAATAAATTGTGAAAGAGTTAAAGTTAATTTATTTTATAAGAGGAAAATATAATTTTATGTTTGAATGGTTGTTGACTTATTTTAAAGAATTAAATCGTGTTGGAGGTTTGTTGATTT
>JBBPBQ010020321.1:53199549-53227081 GCA_037974755.1 Cicer yamashitae
TTATTTAGAGTTCTTAAAAATTCAAGAAGATTTTTTTTGTGGTTAAAGTATAGGTGAAATTTTGGGAATCTTATTGATTTTAAAAATAGATATGATTTATTTTTATCCTTTTTTTATTTAGACATGTGTTTGATTGAAAATTAATTTATGAAAAAGTTTTGAATTATGAAGAAAATAAATAAATTTATTTTATTAAATAATTAGTGGAACTTTTATAATAATTTAAATGTAAAAAATCAATTTTGGAACATTGTTTAAATTGAAAATGGTTTATCCAATTCTTGATTCATTTTATTTAGCTAATGTGTTATACTATTTTCTAGTAAGTAGATACATGTCCTATTTACTACTTGAAAAAAATCCTTGTTTTAGTTTATGTTAAGTGATAAGAACTAATTCAAAAAGATAGTGTTTAAGAGTAGTTGACAATGTTTTGTATGTGATTAAAGTGTTCTAAGTGTTGAAAATTTGTGTATAGTATTTAAGAGTAGTTAACAATGTTTAAAAATGAGATAATTACATATTTTTTGTTCTGATTGTTCATTTTATATTAATATAAGTGTCACTTATTTTGTGGTTGTTGATACTTTTAATTCACAAATAAATTATTGTAGATGAGTAATTAAGAGAGTTTTTTAACTTGAAGTAGGGAGTAGAAGTTGTTGCGTAACCTTCGTCCTCTTGAACCATGTTAAAAGCCTTTTAATTACTCGTGTTTAAATTTAAATGAATATAATTATTGTTATCTTAAGTAGTTGACTCAATGAGTAGGAAGAACTAACTACCCGATGACTCATCGTTGATAAAAGAGGCGACAATAACTCGTTGTTAGTATTGTTAAAAGTACTTGTTAATTTTATTTTGAAATATTTAGGAAATATGTTCATCTCTTACATCAATTGGAGTGATTTACTTATTTAAGGGATGTGTTGTGAATGAAATATCTTTCTATGACTTCTTAATTTTTCTTCTAGATTATTTATAAAGTGTATTGTTATAAAACGATTGATTGTAAATCTTATATGTGTCATTGAGTTGTTAGATGTGTTACTTTTTATAATTCTTATAGATATGAAATAACTTAATAATTTAAAGATTGTTCTGTTTGTGTGACTTAAGTTAAACTTGTTGAATATTTGGTGATAAAATTTAAACTTTATTTTTCAAGAAGTAAAACCAGTAATATTTTGTTTGAAAATAGAATAGTTGAAATCGACAATGTACTAGAAATATGTTTCATTTCACCCAACTAAATGTAGTAAGTTATTAATAAGTCTATATGCTATGTTTTATTTGTAGATTATAGTGAGTAACTATATGGTATTTGGTATTGTCTTCCATAATTGAATGCTAAATGTGATATGTGTTATTGACCCATATTATAATTTCTATCATGATATGCAAGGTGATTTATGATATATTGTACTTAAAAATGAGTTATGAATGCCCTCGACATGTTTATTATGTCAATGGAGACTAATTTTGAATCTTGATGGTGATAAGTTAGATAATAGTTCGCTTATTATTCATTACAAATTTCGATGAAGAAATTTCTTTAAACCGGGGAGAATTGTAATATCCCAAATTTTATAATCAACTATTTTATTAATTAAATAGGATTTTAAAAAATTAACTTGGTGTTAAAATTATTTTAAATATATGTTGATTAATATTATGATTATTTCTCCTTGTATGTGTAAGTTTCCTATGGTTTGATAATCGTATACATATTTCATTTAATAAGTAATATAAATTATAAATATAATATTTAGTCATTTGATTTATTATTTAAAAAATAAGAGTATTTTACAGAAATTTTTTTGAGTAACGTTACGTGTAAATTTGCATTAAATATTTGTGGTGATATTTTCGTGTGCGTTTAACTAAATGATAAATGTGTGCATAGTAATATTTTAATTATTTATGTCTATTTCCTATTTTAATTTTTTACTTTATAAATAATTGTCTGAAGATATTAGTAATATGGTGATTAATTTCTTTTACTTCTATATATTTTCTATGATACGGTGATTCGATACATATTTATTGTGATTTAATAATTAATATAAAATGTTGATGCTATATTTATTTATTTTATTATTTTGATCATTTTCTAAAGATGGCAGTACTTTAATGTAAATATTTTAAAGAAAAAAAATATTTTAATAATTGTGGTAGGAACATACTGCACTTTATAAACACAAATATTACGTAACCTCTCTTCTACATACCACTTCAACAATTTTTCAAAACACACCAAATATCCAACACAAACCATTGGATTTGGTCATCATTGCGCTAATGAGTAATCAATGTTTTTTCACTTAACATGTAGCTAGTTCCATACTAGTATTTTTATTTTCTCTGCCCATTCTTAGGCACACAATTTTCTGTTCTAAAACACAACTTCATTTCTTGACATCAATATATCCATATCTATGAAAAATAAATTGACATTATTTTCTCATTTACTCTCTATTGAGTTGAAAACTATTATCGCATAAATCATATATCCAAAATAATATATTAATCTAAAATTATATGATATGTAATTGATATAAGTGCAAACTAATGGCATATACACTTTTACTAAAAATATTAATCTTAGCTTATTCCAATGACATATCAAATAAGTTTAAATCAATATAATTTTTATTTATTTATAAAAGATCTATATGATATTTTTTTTAATCAAACAATGAGTTTTATAATAGAGATATCTAGCTAGCGGAAAGCTTAGGTTGTACTTTAATCATTTTGATTAGCTATACATTTTGTTAGTTCTAATTTAGTTTTGTTTGAAATTATTTTACTTACACATTGTGATAATTTAGGGACAACATCAATATTTAAGGAAAAGGAAGATGGATTTTGGTAATGAACTATCAAAAGGAGGTGTCTCGAAACTTGGAGAATTGGGAGTGGAGTTTGTCATAAAGCAATTTAAATATCTAATCCAACACAAAAATATTATATCCAATTTGAAGGAAGAACTCGATAAGTTGAAGGCTTTGAAAGAATCGTTGCAAGAGTGGGAGGATGCAGAAAACATAAAAGGAAACAAAACTTCATCTAACATGTCAAAATGGCTCTCCAATGTGATAAAAATTGAAGACGAGTTACATAACTTTTGTGAAAACAAATTTAACAAGAAACCAAAATGCTTTGGTGGCCAATGTCCAAATTTGATGTTGAATTACTCATTGGGTAAGAAAGCCAGTGAAAAATCAGAAGCTATTACAAGATTGAAGGAGGAAGGAACCAAACTTCCACGTATTTCCAACCCTAAAGCTCTACCATCACTTAGTTTGAGCTTCACAGAAGGTATCAAAAGTCTTGAGTCTAGAAACAAAATGATAATGTCTATCATAGATAAACTGAAGGATGATCAGTTAAAAAGGATTAGCATTTGTGGGATGGGTGGTGTGGGAAAAACCACTTTGGTGAACGAACTCATCAAAATTGTAGAAAATAATTTATTTGATAAAGTTGTGATGGTTGTGGTTTCCCAAAATCCCGATTATGACAAAATCCAAAAAGAAATTGCTGATTGTTTAGAATTGGATTTTAAAAGGCAGAGCGTACCAGGAAGAGGTAGGGAAATACTTCAGAGGGTGATGGAATTAGATGAAAAGAAGTCTAAGGTGCTAATTGTCCTAGATGATGTATGGAAAGAGCTTAATTTTGAGTGGATAGGACTTTCTTCTCAAGATCAGCAAAATAGTATAAAAATATTATTCACATCACGAAATGAAATAGTCTGTAAAAATATGAGAAGCCAATATAATTTGCCTATCTCTGTGTTGTTAGAGGAGGAAGCTTGGAGCCTATTTCAAGAAATGGCAGGAGATGTTGTATATAAAGGCGATATAAATCCCATAGCAAGAGAGGTTGCAAGGGAATGTGGTGGATTGCCACTTGCAATTGTAACAATGGGAAAGGCACTTTGCAATGCGGAAAAGAATGCGTGGGAGGTTGCACTTCAACAAATAAGAAACTCTCAATTATCATCTTTCTCAAACATGGAGGAATATGTACATTCACGTATTGAACTTAGCTTCTATTTTTTGGGTCGTGTAGACCACAAATATTTACTTTTCCTATGTGGTTTATTTCCAGAGGACTTTGATATTCCTGTTGAAAGTCTATTGCGCCATGCAGTGGGCTTAGGGGTGATTGAGGCAACTGGTGCATTTTTGAAAGTAAGAAAACTTGTACATGAAATGGTCATAGATTTGAAAAAATGTTTCTTATTATTAGATAGTGAAAAGCCAGGGTGTGTGAAGATGCATGATGTTGTGCGTGACGTTGTCTTAAAGATTTCATCTAGAGATGAACATGGAATTTTGGTGCCGAGTACTGCTAAATTAAATAAGGTGAAACAACGAGTAAAATGGCTTAGGATGTCACTTATTTTGGATAAGGCGATTCAATTAGAAAACAATCTTGAATGTCAAACACTTGAACTTTTACAAGTGCAATCACAAAGTGAAGAAAAAGATATGATTTCGTGGCCAGAAAATTTCATCCATGGTTTGAGTAAACTCAAAGTTTTATATTTTCAAAAATTGTACATTCCAAGAATATCATCTCATTTTCACACCTCTGTCAACCTTCACACATTACAACTAGAAGGGTGTGATGTTGGGGATATATCTATAATTGGTAGGGAGGTTAAGAAACTAGAAATTCTAAGCTTTGCCAACTCAAATATTGAAGAACTTCCATTTGAAATTGGTAACTTGGGATTACTCAAATTATTGGATTTGACAGGATGTGATTGTCTTAATTTTATTTCAGCTAATGTTTTAGCAAGGTTGTCACGATTGGAAGAATTTTATTTTAGGATAAAAAACTTTCCTTGGTTGCTAAACAAAGAAGTTATCAAAGAGTTAATGAATCTTTTTTCTCGGTTGAAGGTTCTTGAGATCAAATGGAAGGTAAATATTTCATCTCATGATCTAATATTCAAAAACCTAGAAATTTTTTGGGTTTATGTAGTTCCATATACTTCTCATAAAGTGCGTCGTGGATATCTAGAGTCAAATATATTACATTTAAAAGCTTTAGATTACAACTCTATTAAGAATAGCATGGTGACCATGCAATTGGTCAAGAAATGTGAAATTCTCATATTAGAGAAAGTGAAGGACTTGAAAAGTGTCATAGTTGAATTAGATGAAATTGGACTCCATTGCATCAAAGATTTAAGGGTTGATTCTTGCCCCATTATTGAGTGTGTTATAGATTGCAATCCTCCTCGGCGTGTCTTACCACTAATCAAATCCTTGTCTGTCAAGAATCTTTTTGAGTTGAAGGAAATAATTCGTGCACCGGTTCATTCTGAAACCAACAAATCAATGATCAAGTTCTCATATTTAGAGATATTGGAGTTGAAGTTCTTAAAAAATCTAATTGGCTTCAGTAACAACATTTATTTGAATCATTCAGTTCAAATTCATCATGTGAGTAACTTATTTTTGTTAGTTATTTTCATTTTATCTTTATTTTATTCCTTTTCATTTAAATTTAAGCCTCCACACTCACATTCAAATTCATCGTGATTTTTTTAAAAAAAAAATAGATGATAAATATTATCATAAACTCACACATAATTATCTATAATTACGACCACATAAAATATTTCCGTTTGGAAGAAAAGGAATTAAGCATATGAGTTTAAAATATTTCCTTTTATTATTATGTGTTCAGGGATTGAGTTTTACCACTAAATTAACTGATCCAACAAACATTGAGGATGGCTCATCAATTAGTGCCAAATTATTTTCATCTAATTGGATGAAACAATTCCCAAAATTGGAAACAATGCTCTTACAAGATTGTATTTCCATAAAGATTGTTTTTGACTTGGAAGGACATTTGGATTTTAGCGGCGATGAACAAGATTTTTTGTTTCCTCGGCTACAAAAATTGGAGATATTACACCTCAATAACTTGTTATATGTGTGGGATAATGTTTCATGTTGTGTTCAAGGTTTTCAGAATTTGAGATTTCTAATAATCTCAGGATGTGGCTCTTTAAAACATGTATTAACTTCTAATATTGTTAGAGCAATTATAAATCTTGAGGAATTGAAAATAAGCCATTGTAGAAAGATTGAGAATATAGTGATTTTGAACAGAGATGCTCTAGAGGACGATAATAAAGGACATGTGACAACTATTGGGTTCAATAAATTATGTTATTTATCACTTACAAATCTTCCAAATTTTGTGAGTATTTGTTCAGATTCTCTTGATTTAGAATATCCATCTTTAAGGGAATTTGAAATTTATAATAGTCCTTTATTGGAAATATCTTTACTACCAAATGATATCCATGCAAATCAAGTAAACGACCTCAACAATGTCACTTCTTCAACAATTACAAAAGATGACAAATCAAACTCTTGTATTTGCCCCCCTACAAGATGCATGTCATTTCTACCCAAATATATTCGTGAAAGAACCACAAATAAGAGAATTAATAAGGTATGGAATTTCATTACATATACTTTTAACCATTATGCATGTTGTTGTCTCTAATTCTATATAATATATATTGAGATAAGACATTCTCTTTAATATGTTTTATATAATAGTAAAAGTATTATTTGAGAAAATATTTTGTGTTAGCATTGGAGGATCATATACCATCCATATTTGAAAAGAAGACCAAGAAAGGAAAAAGTCATATGCCTATTCTAGAAGAGCTTAGCATAGTAAAATGTGATTTGTTGGATGTAGTATTTTATTTTGAAGTTCCATCACATATGAAAACAATCAAAATTGAAAATTGTTACAAGTTAAAGATCATTGTGGCTAGAAGAGAAGAGAGAAAAGACACCATAAACTCTTTTACTCAATTAAAATCTCTTGTCTTTAAACACCTTCTAAATCTTGTGAAATTTCGCTCTTCTGAAACGTATGAGTTTTGGAACAAACAGCAAGACATGGTGAGTAGTAAAACTATTTACCACTATGTTTTGTATTTTTTTCCAGCTCACATATATAGATAAAAAGTAATAGGTACAGAATAATTTAATATCCATATTAAAAGAAACTCGGTTGTTATTTTATTGTTTTATTTGGATTTATATTATAAATAAATATACTACATTATAAATTTTGTAGGGTGAACGTGAGGGAGATCATAGAAGAATAATATGTCATCCATTCATAGATGAATCCTTGTTTCCAAACTTGACTTATTTGCGCCTAGAAGCTTGCGACAAAATCAACATTCTATTCTCTCATTTATCACTAAGTAGTCTTGAGCATCTTGAAAAGCTAGAAATATATGATTGCAAAAACATGCAAGAAATAATATCTCATCAAGAAGAGATAGAAGAAAGTTCAAGTAATAAGATTATATTACCATGGTTGAAGAATCTACTTCTTGACATGCTACCCCAACTTAAGGCCTTTTGTCTAGGTTCCTATAAATTCTATTTTCCATCATTAACCAAAGTTACAATTAGATATTGTCCCAATATAGAAATTTTTTCAAGAGGGATTTCGAACACACCTGAGCTTAAGACTGTCGCTATGAAGATTGAATCACTTGAAAGAGACTATATTATACATACGAGCAACATCAATGCCGCTATACAACAATTTAAAGAATTTGTACGTATGTCAGCATATTATATATGTTTCATTAATTAATAACTTTATTTTGACTACAAATGTAAGGTAACAGTTTTGGAAAATACATTAATGAATGCTTCGCAGGTGGCATCACAAGTGGCATCACAAGGATCCAAGATGTTGAAATGGAGCATGAATCATAATGAAGGATACTTGATCCAAAACTCAAAAGTAGATATCAAAAAGTTTCATAAACTATTGTTTCTTGTTCCGTTCAATGAGTTACAAATGCTTCAACATGTGACAGAACTCAGTGTAAGAAAATGTGATTCACTAGTTGAGGTGTTTGAATCAGGAGGAGAATGTATAAGAGAAATGAATGACATCACACGTTATCAGCTACGAAATATGACATTGGATAATTTGCCAGTTTTGAGACATATATGGAAAGACAATATTATAGAGGTTGTAAGCTTTCAGAACCTAACAAATATTTATGTTTCATTATGCCACAATTTAAAGAGTTTGTTCTCCCATTCAATTTCTATAAGCCTTGTGCAACTTCAAAAACTAGAAGTTGTGGATTGTGTAATGATGGAAGAGATAGTTACAAAGGAAAACAAGAATACTAAAGGAGGCAACATAGTCAAGACTTCATTTCCTAAGTTGGAGGAATTGACACTTAACAATCTTCCTAACTTGGAATGTGTTTGTTCTGGAGTTTATGACTATGATATTCCATTGTACACTATTGAAGAGGAAAAAGACATGAATTACAATAATGATAATAAGATTCAAGTTTCATTTGTAGAATTAAAGGTGTTACATTTGAAAGATGTGCCAAAGCTCAAGTGTTTTTGTTCGGGAGTATACGACTATGATATCATGATGTCATCAATTGAAGAGTGTCCAATTATAAAAACATTTTCCCAAAGAAATGTTATTGTAAAAACACCCAACCTTCATACACTAAGGTGGGGGTGGAGGTTAACGTGGGCGCGGAGGTTAACGTGGGCGCAGAGGTCTCCACATGTGACCACACATGGAGATCTTAATTTAACAATACATTATCTTCATAATTTGGAGAAATACAAGGTACAGACACACATTGATCATTATATGGAATTTTGAATATAAAATAGATTACATTTATGTATGTTGTGTGTAGGTGGAGTTGCAAAAATTAGAGAAATTTAAAGATATCAATGAAGAGCTGGTTGGCTACATCAAAAGAGTAACCACACTTGAAATTGAAAACTGTCATAAGCTATTGAATTGCATACCATCCAACATGATGCACTTATTCTCACATTTGGAGTTTCTCCATGTGCGAAAATGTGAGTACTTAGAAGAGATATTTGGATCAAATGATAGTATGTTGCATTATCAATTAGAAGACATAAGGTTGTTTTTGCTGCCAAAACTGAAGCACATTTGGAAAAATCATGATCACATATTAGGCTTTCAGGATTTGACAAGCATATACATAGAAAATTGTGATGATCTAAGATGTGTGTTTCCGGATGTTTCCATGGCCACAAGCCTTCCAAACTTGAAATTTCTTTCAGTTTGGGAGTGCGAGAAGATGGAGGAGATAATAAGGAATAATAATAATAATTGTAATCCTATTACTAAGAAGATCATATTCCCATCGTTAAAGAATATTGAACTAGAGAAGCTTCCAAGACTCAAATGTTTCGGTGGAAGCTCTTTCCCTTCCTATGTTGAGCTGCCAAAGGTTAGACACATAACCATTGATGACTGTCCAGAGATGAAGATCTTTTGGTACCATGGAATCTTATACACACCAGATCTTGTTTATTTTTGTGTGGACAGTACTAAATTTGACGAAGATGAAGATTGGAATGAAATGATACAAGGATCCAGTAAAATGCAATAACAAACTTGAATTGATTGTCGTTTTTTCTTATACTCAATAGAAAAACTGTGCAATGCAAGTAGCAATAACATTGCATTTCTAATATCCCAAGCAAATAATATGCCGCAAGGTTTTTTAGTTTCAATACAGCATTATATCTTTTGGAATATAAATATACAATAATAATTTATATTAGTCATTAGAGCCTTCACCTAAAATTCTTTTATTCAAAACTCATATCTGTTACAAAATATTTTCTTGTTTTGATATATATGAACATAACTAAGACCACTTCACAACTAGATAAAAGATGATTTTTTGGGTGATTAACTCATAGTTTACAATGAAGAAATGTTAAAAAGATTAGTACAGATTTAATTACAAATGGTGTTTGTTAAAAAATTACACATGTTTTTCGTGGCATGCTATTAACATATATGAGATGTTATATATTTTGATAAATTTTTAATGTAGTTGATATTTTAAATAAATATAATGTATCCAAAAAATATATATATCTATATTAATGAATAATATTTTGTATAAAATTTGATACAAATATTCGTTAAATATGAACTTGATTAATTTTATAGTTGACCTCTATTACTATTTAAGTCTAGCTCCGTCGCTGTATATATATACTCCTCCAAATCTAAATTTTTTCTATAAAAAAACGAAACTCATATTTTGTTTTGGTAAAGAAAACACAACTCGTATTATCAAAAGAAAAAATGAGACACGACTTGTATAATGTTTAATTAGCTCTTAATTGAACTTTTGTTTTAATCTTTCAAAAAGAGATATATGTTGAATATATAATGCTAAATCTTTTCATAGGTAAAGATCATTTCCATTTATCAAAAGAAATAAAGAGTGAGATATTTTGAATGAAAGAGATAAACACAAATGAGATATTAGTGTGACTCACTATTTAAAATATCTATTATAATATATTAAACACAAATGAGATATTAAGTTAATGATTAATGATTTAATAAAATGTGTCTCAATTGTAGTACTTACCTAGTTTAATTAGTTGTATTTGATGTTCTTTGAGATTAATTGTCCTTACAAACAGGGATGAGAACACAATCCACACTCACGGGTACCAACTCGAACCCATTCTGATTTGGACGGAGAAAATTCGCTTTGATTGGATGCAGATGCGGATTTTTCCCAAAATTAAAACTCGGGGGCGGGGACAAGTTTGGGGTGTTGATATCCGTACCTGCTCCGCTAGTAATATTATTTTCATTTTTAAATTTTATATACATGTATATATTCAATATATTTAATTATTTTAATATTAAAAATTACAATATTCTCTCTATTAAAAATATGTATTTTTTAAATTTATTATTGCATATTAATTAAACCTTTTATTATATATATTTATTTAGTCTTTAGAGAATTTTTTTTTGTCTCTTATATTAAGTCAACTCATGTGGATGATTCTAATATTTGAATGTTTTTTCCAAATATATTTAGAACATTTTGAACATTCTCCTATAAAAATTTAGATTTTTTTTAACAAAGAGTAAATTCAATGTAAATATTTCAAGTGCCAAAAACTCAAGAAATAACACATGAAGTGTGCGCCCATTCAATTATTTGTTCTTTTGTTGAATGATAATTCGAATTTCATTTACATCAAACCTTAATCTATAAATTTTACCAATTTTTATTTTCGGTAGCATATGTTCATATCTCTTGTTTCTCATAGTCTTTTTCGATGATTCTATAGCCTAACTTGTGTTTTAGAACGTGGTTTTTCACCTCGTTTTGGAAATGAGTGACTTTGAGTTGCATAGTGCAAGATATTATATTCTCTTGCAAAACACGATTTCCCTCTAATTTGTAAGTTTTCAACCTAGAAAGATCCTAAAGTTATTGATGACAAAGAGTTTAATATCCGAATCCTTGTTCACACTATGATTCATAAAAAAATTGTGTTGAACCAAAATCTTCTATGGTCTTTAGTATAAGATAGTAAGTGAACCTTAGTTCGCATTATGACGCGTGAAATTTTTCGTGGTTATAGATATTAAAGACTGCAAAAAAGATTTCGATCTGACACAGAAGTTTTCATGTATCATAGTGCGAATTAGGGTTCACTTACTGTCCAATACTTAAGACCACATAAGATTTTTCATGTATATAATTATGGTTCACTTATTGTTGTATGAGTGTTACAGACAACTTAGATCAAATAAATAATCATTTGGTCAAACTTGGCTAGTTGTATTTGTAGTATAGACAACTTAGATAAGAGAATTGATTGTTGGATCAAATAGGATTAGTCGTGTGGGTGTTAAACAACTTAAATCGAAAAAGACTAATTGTGTGAGTGGTAGAAACAACTTAGATCATAGAACCAACTATTGAATCAAAGTGGATTAGTTGTATGAGTGTGACAGACAACTTAGATCAGAGAATCGATCATTGAATCAAACTGGATTAGTCGTATGAACAATGCAGACTACTTTGATCCAATAGCCGACTGTTTTAGCCTCTATATAAAAATCGAGTTTTTATCATAATATGACCAAACTTGACAAATATATTCTATGTAAATGAAATTTGTCAATTAGGATTTGATGTAAATGAAATTAGAATTATCATTCAATAAAGGAACCAATAATTGAATGGTGGCACACTCTATGTGTTATTTCTTGAATTTTTGACTCTTGAAAATTTTATATTGAATTTATTACTCATTAAAGAATTCTAAATTTTTATGAAAAATGTTTATAATGACTTAAATATATTTTAAAAATATCATTCAAAAATTAAAATAATCCACAAAAGTCGACTTAATATAAGAGGCTAAGATTGTTGAAAAATAAATCAGAGTCTATAAAGACAAAATAAATGTATAATAAAATTATAAAAAATTTGTATTCCAAAAAAAAAAAAATATATATATATATATATACACAATTCTTCCGTATATAGAACTACTTGGTTAATTTTAAACACAAATATCTTCCCAAGGACATTGTTCGATTAACATCATTAATGATAATGGGATCAATATAAAAATAACAAAATATTTATAAAATAATATTTATAAATAAGAGAGAGAGTGGCACATTATTATGGATGACTTACCGATAATTCTTTGAACGCAACTTAAACCCCACCGTGAATATATCATTGTGATTATGTGTTCCATGCAATCATTGTCATTAATTCTTAATATAAATCAACAATTGCATAAGGAATTGGACAGTGTGATTTCAGCTAAAATTGGAATTGGTCTTGAGTCATAGAATTGATCTTAGCCTACACTTGTTCATTGAGACGTCAAATGCATGCTTTGTAGTCATGGGCATAAAATTTAAAGATAATCAACCATAATTTTTCACTACTACATCATTCCAACACATTTTTTTTAAATTTTTTTTTTTGTCTTTTTTAATAAAAGATATCTTAAAAACATTTCTAGAAATTTAAAAAAAAAATTGAAATAATCAAAATTAATAATTAATTATTAATTTTACCAGAACAGAATTGAACTCGTAATTTTTTTATTATTCAAACTCTCCTAAACTACTAAACAATTTTATAACTCCATGAAGATTTCAATTAATTTCCAAAATAAAAATCGTATGCTACAAAAAGAATTATATTCTTGGGATTCCAAAAAAAAATATTTTATAATCTAAAAACTGGATCATTTCAAATGTAAAATAAAAAATATATATTCTAAAGATTTAATTTATATATACTATTAATTAGTGTAAACAATTTTTATAAAAATTAAACTCTTATTATAAAATATAATATAAATTTAATTGTTATGTACTAAAAAGTTTTACGTTAGACTATCACAATCATTCATAATATAATTTTAGAGGTGATTAAAGTAAAAGTTAAATATCTATAATAATTTTACAATTGTGATTGATTGACGGTGTAAATTTTTGTCCACCAACATTAGCGTATAATTTAAATTCAAATAATATTGGGAGTTGTCTTTCGGTTAGTAGAATTTTTGGTTTTGTTTTTGTTTTTTGTTCATAAAAATTATTAAAAATATTTAAATATAATTTTGTTGTTTTATCTAAGTTTTGGTTATTTATTTTTTATTAATTTTTGTTTTTTATATTTTTTATAAGTGATATATTTGAGTTCTTTTCTTAATCACACTAAAAATTATAACAATTTATGTATTATAATTTATACTTGAAAAAGATCAATTTAATTTAATAATAAATTTTTACTTTAAAATAGATATATATTTTTTTAAATGAAGGACGTTTATCAAAGTTTTATGTCTTGTTATATTTGTACATTTAATTTTATAATTAATCCAAGAAGATTAGACTTTTATAGTTATAACAATTATTGTATAAATGTTTGAAAGAATAGTAATAAAATATGATTAATATTTATTTTTAAAAGGAAAATGACTAAAAAATCAAAAACGAATATTTAATAAAAAATAAATAAAAAAAACAATATTTAATTGAAAAAAAATCAACTCAAAGCAAGACCTTAATCCAAAACTTATATTTGTGTTTGAGAAACATTATAATTTATTTGTCCACAGCATTGTGATGCCAATGCCACCCATGAAGCATCATATCTCAATTTTCATGGCTATATCTATATAGATCCTCCATCTTTGTTTGATTCAAATTCCAAACACAAAGATATATATCATCATCTCATAGATTGAAGATGGAACGAAGTAAATTGATTATTGTATCAGATTTTGTTATGTCTTTCATGTGGGTATGCTCTGGTGTTCTCGTTCGATTATTCGTCTTCAAAGTTCTTGCCTTTTCTCATACCCATATCGCTGAGATTGTCAAAATTGGTTTTTCCATAGCCAACATGTTCCTCTTTGCTTTCCTTGCTAAGTTTTCTCGTGGTGGGGCCTACAATCCTCTCACTGTTTTGGCTGATGCTTTCTCTGGAGATTTTCATAACTTCATTTTTTGTGTTGGTTCCAGAATTCCTGCTCAGGTTAATTACCTTCTTCTTCTTGTATATCTAGTCCTTTTTATTCATTGAGAGAAATTTGGAATTTAATGAAAAAATTATTGAGTTTTATTTTCAACAGGGTCAGTGTACAAAAGTTTTGCATGTCAGTGTATCAGAAGCATCCATATAGGTGAATTTAGAAGTAGTTACTAGAAAAGTCAAACTTTTTAATGATGCAACTGTTATGATTGATTGTCAGTTTAGAAACTCTTTAGGTGATGGTGTATATAAGTTAAATTCAAAATGATTTTGATTGTTGATATTAGTATCTTTGAATTGGTTTTGAGGTTTGATTGAGCATGTTCACACTCTATAAGAAGTCTCTAGTTTTAAGCTGTGTCTTTGTACTGTTGTGCCCAATTTGTTGGTACTAGGTTCCATTTAACTTGATCATCTCTTGGGTTAAGTGGAGCATTATTTGAGATGTTGATAAAAGATTGTTAAATTCTTCATGTGTGAAAGATGACTTAACTCTTTGTAGGCAAATTTACTATTTGGTATTTGGATTTGAAATTTTGTCTGAAGTTTTGTACTACACTCTTTGGTACTTTGGTCATGTTTGGTTTTTAGCTGTCTCGATATCACAAGGTATTGTATAGGAGGACTAGAAAACTACTGTTGATTGCTGAAATATACATACAAGATGGGAAAGTGCCACAATTATCTTGGTGTTCTGATCATCAGTGGTTTACTGACTTTGAGAGAGTCATTGCTTTATGATTGATGATGCATTTATGTGCTACATACCCAGGAGATTGATATTATTTACTATCTCTTCCGAACAATCACACGTGCAACCTCACATGCTTTTTTACACACTTACATACCGAATCGCACTTCTGCATGTATGCTCATTTGGAAACATAACAAACAAGCTGTCACTGACAGTATTAATCTGAGGTTTTAGTATTCTCTCACCTATTTAATTATGGTGGACTATGCTAGAAAGAAATCCCATGACTTCACTTTTTCATGTAGTTGCTTGTTTAGATTTTGGGTACATTGGAAAGAGAGGAGGATAGGTGGTCTAATGGAGGATTGAAATTTTTAGCATCATCACAAAATACCAATGAAATAGGAAAATTTTAGTAACATTATAACCATGAGATCATATTGTCACAGTGAGGATTAATGTTACTCGTCTTTTACAAATTTGTGCTAGTTTAAAACAAGGTGAAAAGGCATTGCTGTGAAGTCTTTGTTGTGTATTATTAAACAAACAGAAATGTATATGTGACTCTGACCGTTTTAAGCAAAGTAATCAAAATTGCAATCTTACAATATTTGACAACCTGCACAATCCCAATCATGGGGAGAATTGCAATTCGGTAGGATCGTGTGAGATTGTGATTAGGTATCTTATATGTACTTGTAGTTGTAGGTCCAATTGTCCAAGGCCCAGTTAAAGTTATCCAAAGGCAAATTAGAGAAAAGGGGAGTTAGTTATAAAAGGTAGTGTTGAGAGAGGGAAGTTATCATTCTGCATATTTTCTATTAGAACCTTTAAGATTGGGCATAGAGAGAATCATCTCATCTATGAAGAGTATTTGCTCTGGGATTACGGTGGTTAATCTTCTGTAATATTTCAGTTTCAATCAATAATACTTCTATTTCTTATCTTTCTTTATTTGGGTTTCTATTAGATTGATGATCTATCTTACTCGTAAGATCGAACGGATTGGTGAGTGTTTTTTTGGGATCGATGAGATTGGTGATTTTAACTTCTAGATTAGTAATCTAGAATTTGACTACCTAATTTTGGTGTTTACTCGGCATTTGTTAAAAACATGGTGCTTTTTACTTTCCTTTTTGGAGTTGTTAAGTTGTATATTCTAGCTTAAGTTGTAATTTGTGATTTATGAATTGTGTCTAACTTTCTTATGAATTTTGAGTTCAAGATTAATCAATTATTTGTAGTGATTTAAAGTTTTTTTTCCTTGTTTATGCTATTTTATATGCATATATCTGATTTTATATGAGCGCGCACACACAAATAATGAGCTGTAATTTTATGAATTTTGTAGGATCTTATTATTCATGGTATAACTTACGATCTTGACTTCCCTTCCCAATCCTGTGTAGCATCTTGATTTACATCGACTCTTAGTATATAGATGAACCATTTTTATGCATCTCAACCAAAGACCTGAATGTCTCAAAATCATCTTGAATATGCATGGTATTAATCCCTTCAGGTGGTTGGATCTATTGTTGGTGTAAAATTTCTTATTGATAACATTCCCGAAGTAGGACGGGGACCGCGTTTGAATGTTGACATTCATCGGGGAGCATTGACAGAAGGATTACTAACATATGCAATTGTAACCATTTCACTTGGACTCGCCGCAACAAAAATCCGTGGAAGTTTCTTCATGAAGACTTGGATTTCCAGCCTCTCCAAGTTAACACTTCATATACTTGGTTCTGATCTTACCGGTGGTTGTATGAACCCCGCAGCTGTAAGTATTGTTGTATCTGAGTTTATTTGTAGTCATTTGGTATCAGAGCTTTGGTCATTAGAGCTTTGGTCATTTAAACCATTGAAGAAACTTTTGTTATTATTATTATTATTATTATTTTTTGCTAAGAAACCTTGATTGACATGTTCAGGTAATGGGATGGGCTTATGCTCGAGGCGATCACATAACAAAGGAGCACATTCTTGTATACTGGCTTGCCCCCATAGAGGCAACTATTTTGGCAGTGTGGACATTCAAATTGCTCGTACGACCCGTAAAAGAAGATAAAACAGACTCAAAAAGTAAATCAGATTGAAGAAATTCCATTTTGTAATAAATGGTTGTTGATATCTGGTTTTCAATGATTATTTGTGTAGTGTAGGTGGTTAGATAAATGTATTAGCAAGCAAGTGTTGTAAGCTTTACTCGTAGTGAATTGTCTATGTGCAAGTGTTTATGGAATTGTCAAGAACATTCACATGCTTGTATTATTCTGCAAGAACGATGGAATTGCTTTCTGGAGCTTTTTCAACATTGTTGCTCGCTAGTATTTGATATTTGTGTTCAGACTCTTCATTCTTTTTTCATAAAATACACTAAGCTGAACTTTTTACTTGATATAAGTAACTCATAATATGAACATTTCTAGTGAACTTCTAAAGAAGAAGAAAAGGAGATTCAGAAATGAGAAAATATGATTTTAACTAATAAGGATCTCATCATGGTAAATGTGTCCACACTGTCTTGTGGCATCAGCAGTATTAGCAGCACTCAAGATGAACATTACAATAGATATTAAAATCAAGTAAGAATTTATACACAACTTCAGTACACAAGCCGCGGTTCAAACTCGGCAAAATCTACAGATCCTGACTCAATTGGTGGCATTAGATAAGCAGCCAAGAGTTCAGACACCAAAGCAGCAATCAGTGGAATCCTCTTTAAGTTCTTCACCACTGAATTGTCATCACTCTCACCAACAGCAAGAATCTTCTCGTTTATCACCACCATCCGGTCCAACTTTCGCTTAAATTCTGGGTTCTCAACATCAAGAACAGCTGGGAAAATCCTGGCAGTGGTTCGGTTTGTCTGCAAAAACAATCCAGAAATGAAGCTTGCTTGAGTAACTGATTGTGATTTATGAGTTCAACATGTATTCTTTGTTGATCAACTCTCACATGTTATGTGTTTTTATAATAGTAACTCAAGGCTCCATTACTTTCATTTGTAAGTCAGTTGCTAAATTCATTCATAACAAGTATTTAGGGTTTATGGTTTAGAAACAAATAGAGATTGTACCAAATTGCTGTCAACGGCGATTATAGCGAATATGCGCAAACACAAACTTACCTCAATGATGACATGCATGTCAAATTCTTTTGTGTTAAGCCCAATTCCTTCATAGAAATCCGTGCGCTGGCAATCATTGAGATACATTGTGACATAAACCTGCAAGACAAATTTGATAACTATTTTATGTTGTGTCAACGAAAGAAAACGACCACAACCTTATGTAACACTGACATTTTAGATTAAAAATATGTCTCGTGTTCAACAATTAGCACTAGCTATTGAGGTTTCAACTTAAGAACCTTAAAGGAAGAGCAAAATTTTGTACGCAAAAGAAAGAAAAGATACCGATAGACAGAAGAATCGAGACCACAACTTCGCCTTCCAGTCATTAAGAAATTGTGGCTGTGCTTTCATCAAGGCAGAGAAGAAGTCTCCATGCCTATTCTCATCTTGGCACCAGTTCTCAAAGTATTTAAAAATAGGATAACATTGGTACTCAGGATTGGTCTTGAGATGTCTGTATATGGTTATGTATCTCCAGTATCCAATTTTCTCAGACAAATATGTGGCATAGAAAATAAATTTGGGCTTGAAAAAAGTGTATTTTCTAGCTTTTGTCAAAAATCCCAAGTCCAATGCCAAATTGAAGTCAGATAAACCCTTATTTAAAAACCTGCATAGAATCAAAATGATGAGGTCAATAATTGAACGCAACAAATTGTAAATTGTAACTAATGTATATTCTTTTGACGATTTTCTCCCTATGTGTTGCACAAGTTCTCAGAACTAGTCATATAGACAAATGTAAGGAGGAGGATTAAGAAGTAAAAGCACAAGTTTTTTTGTTTCCTTACCCAGCATGCCTAGCTTCATCCCTAGACATCAGAGAGAAAATTTCAGCCACCACAGGGTTGGTTTTCTGCAAAATCTCGAACAATTAATCAATCAACCAAAAGTATATAAAGAACAACAACTTCTTATAAGACATTAAATTTAGCATAATTACATTAAACTATCCAAATGTCATAAACCCAAAATCCTAGTACCTAGAATTGCAAACAAAAATGTCTGAATAGAGATTTTTTACTTTGCATGTTTCCAAAACACTTCTCAGACAAAAATAATAATAATAATAATCAAAGAACTAATTCTCATTGATATTATAGGATTTTGTCAATTCAGTCCATAAATTTTCAAATATTTCAAAATAACCCTTACAGTTGAAATTTGTTGATCATATTAGTCCTATGGAATCAGTCAATTTAGTCTCTGAAATTGTCGTCTAGATGTAACTGATAATTTCAAATTCAAATATCATTTTGAAATTTTGTTAGCTTAACGAACCAAGTTAATTATGCTATACAATTTCAGGGACTAAATTGATAATTTACTCATTATCAATTATTATGCTAAATTGAATGTTGAAAAGGGTTTCTAAAGAAACAAAGAAAGGAACCAAACCTTGAGCCTCCTTCCAAGCTCTTTGTAGAGAAGAAAACCAGAGAATTCAGCAGTACAAGACCTCTCAAGAAACTCGACAAAGATCTGTCTAAGAGGTCCATCAAGTTTATCAGCAGCTTCTTTGAACTCCTTGTTCCTAACAAAATGAGTCTGATTGTAATCAGTTTTAAACTCCTGAAGCAAAGCTTCAAACTCAGCCTCATTAAGGTTCTTGTTAATCTCAGTGTTGAAAAGGGTCTCCATTTCATCAAAATCAGTGGTGTAAAACCTTGGTGTCAAAAGGGTCTCTTTGATGGAAGTTTTGTTGGGTTTCTTGCTTGGATTTGTTGAAGTTGGTGTTGTTGTTGGTGTAGCTGACATTCTTATGGAGTATGAAACTCTTCTTGGAGTGTTGAATTTTGGTCTGAGGTTGCTGCTGAATTTTGAAATTGGTTTCACAAGAGCCATTTCTGCTGCCATGATTTGGAGCAAAAAAAAAACTTTGGTGGTGTTGTGTTGTCTTATGGAGTGAAGAGGAACTAAGCTAAAGCTTAGAACTTTGAAGTTGTGTTTTTTTAGAGACAAGTTTGATTTAGATGAGAGTGTGATAAAATCTCATCCAATGAAATCTTTGAACGTTAATTGAAACATGACACGTGGCATTTGTTGTATGTTTTTCCTTGTTACATGGTTGTGGTGATTACATGTAGATGTAGGTTTCTTTAGATTATTGTGTGCAGAATTAATATTGGGTGAAATTGAATTTGTTGGATTTTTAATTCTTACAAATGTTATACAGTATATTATTTTTAGTTTATACATTTTAGGATTAAATAAATCTTTAATTCTTATAAAATTTCAATATTTTGTTTTTTTGTTAATACAAAAAATTTCTTAACTTTTAATTTTAAAATTTTCTCTTTTTCATTTTTGATTTTACTTTTAAGTCAATATATGTTTATATCTATGATTTGGATGATTTTTTATAGTCATATTTAAGACTTTATAAATTTTTCTCTTATAAAAATTTAGAATTTTTAACAAAAAAATAAATTTAAATATGAATTTTTAAAGATTAACCTTCATAGGCAAAAGCAGCGCCAATAACATAAAATAGGGTAGAAAGACAACAATAACAATAAACACAAACCACAACACTGGATTACAATATTTCTCTCTTTTTTCGATTTTAATTCCACAAATTTTGGAAAAATAAACCTTATCTTTGTGCACAATCATAGGATAAGATATAAATTGTATTTAAAAAACAGTATTGATTTTATACAAAAACAATTCATTATACGAATATTAGTGTGAAACATTATTTCCGACAAGGATTTAGTTCTCTATCTTTTCAAAAAGAAGAACATAAATTAGTCCGCCTAAAATAACTATTTCATGTGTTAACAATTTCTTAAAATAAGATCATTTAATGATAAAAAGGCATAGTTAGTCCTTATCAAATAAGCTAACATCAATACCATGCGTTTAGATGATATAGTTTAAATCTTTTCTAATCTAACCATATGATTTCAAATTTGAACTCAACCTTACAAATTCAACAACATTAAAATTCTTAAGAATTTTACTATCTTTGTTTTCTTGTCTGATTCGAGATGTAGTCTCTCTAATTGTGCACGGAAAATATTCAGTTTATATATAAAAAAAAAGGTTAATTTATCAATAATTTTCGAACAAGTTAAATTGAACTGTCATTTCACTAGCTAAAATTTTAATTGAGTTGAGTGGTACTTTCCCACATAAAAAACTTTTAAGGTGACACTTAGAGATTGCATGCTTCTCTAGTGAGGACCTAATGAGAGGAACAGATAAATTGAATCATAAAAAGAGAAATCAATGTACTACTTACAGAAATTCTAGAATAGAATTTTAACAAGGAACTGAGTTGAAGAGATAGGCACATCTAGAACAGTACCACCTATCATAAAAACTTAGCCAAACAATCTTTCTGCATTATTTTGAATGCAAGTGGAATTTACATCATACAACAAACACTTGCCAAATTTTTATACCAAAATGAGAGAGAGGGAGGGAGGGAGTGCAAGGTCATTCTCCCAATTCCAGCATGAATAGCATCAATGAACTTGCATGAATCCTGCATATTGGGAATTCTTCTTCCAAACCACTAATTGCAGCAAAACCAATATGGAAGAAAACTATCCTCCATATCTACTTCAAGGCAAACAAGTAATCAAAGAGGAGGACCTGCAATAAACCTGAAATACCAGTCAAGGAAACAGCTTATGAATGAAACTTTTAGGGTCTGCTTTGTTTGAAAAAACATTTTCTACTTTTAATTTCTTTTTTCTTTTCTAATTGCAATATTTTTAAAAAGTTTAGACGAGTTGAATCCTGGGGGCCCGTCAAAGTTAAGGAATGCCTCAAGGCTCAGAGAGCGCTTACAGACGTACTTACATATTACCGACCAATAAGGTTCTCACATGAGCTATGGGATTCGAACTTCAGTCTTTGTGAGATTTGAGTTGAATCCTTACCAACTGAAACACTCTGCGTTGGCTTTTTTAATTGCCTTTTGTTTTCTGTTTTTAGATATTGGTACATGAAATTGTAAAAACGCCTTATTTTGTTTTCACTATTTCCTTTACAAATCTTCGATAACACAAAATAGAGTGAAGACAACGGGAAAATTTTGCAATTTAAATGAAAACTGAAAAATTAGAATAGAAAACGTTTTCTCAAACCAAACAGGCCTTAATTGCTTTTTCGTCCCTTTTTGCAGTACATTCTACACATTCAGCGTGAAGGTATCCAAACCAGATTTGAGTATATGTAGAGAAAATGCTACTTAGGATTTAAGTCAGAATAAGCACTTGTCACAGCCAATGATCCAACTAAAACAACCCACAAGAAATTACAGGCCTAATGTAGCACCGACACTTTAAATTGAAGGTGTGTTCTGTATTTGACACCAACACATGTGGTTACATTCAATCACTTTCATTGTCTCAAATTATTACAGAGAGGCAGTGCCTATGTGTCGATGTGGTGCTCATGTCAGTGCTTCACATAAGCCTATGATTTTGTTGGTTAAAACATTCCAGACAGCCAATACCCAAAATTTTCAACCAAAAAAAAAGTATCAAGAGTGAGAAGAAAACCTCTGTATTAAAGAGAAAAAGTTGGCATTTTGGCTTAACGTGAGTCATTCCTGTCATCAGTTTCTTTAGTTGCATTGGTAGATTCTTCAATTTCAAGTTCTTTGACTTCGAATCCAGCATGGCAGCTATGAACAGACTCATCCGCTCCATCTTCAATTGTGATACTATGGAAATTTAAAACTGTAGCAACAGATGTTCGGGTTGAGTCTTTTATGTTTTCCTCAACACTGTAGAATGGATCAAATGAAGTGTGTCCCTCCTCATCTGCAAACTTCATGTCATCCTCAAAATCATCAAAATTAAAATTTCGCAGAAGTTCAGGAATTGGAAAACCACCATTGTCTGTGCGCATAGATCCCATTTCAACATCAATTTTCTCCTTTGGGGTCAAAAGTTCGTTCGCAATGTTCGGAGTCAAAGACCCAACCGTCATATGTTCATCCTGTTGTACAAATGATCGGAAATTATTCTTCGAAGCAGGAGTCCTGGAACAAAGTGTTTCTCCAATATTTCTCAGTGATCCCCTATTGTATGGGTTCCCCTTTTTATCATATTGGTACCGAAAGTTCTCGTAGGTTGTCTGCACAATAACAAAAGTAAAACACTGTAAGCAACCAATAAACAAAAAATATCGAAACAAAACAATCTCTCGCATTTCGAGAAGTACAATAGTCACCTGGTTTGTACAAATGAGATAGAAATGGAAAGCTGTGAGGCCACCAACAAACCAAACAGCAATGAAGCAATATACAATGAGAAAATCTGATACATAATCATGTGAGATCGCGTCCCAAGCATCATTCTGGGCAAGATTGATCCAAGAGAACACAAAGACATATAGGCACAAAATGGTTGATGTTGAAATAAACATGAAGAAGAACCGATAGTTTCGCTGCAATTGTGTCAGCGTGTAAGACAACTGTTAGTTCTTGAGAGAAATTAAATGGAGAAGATTCGAACACCAGTAAATACAAACAATTCACATTCCTATTTCTAAGAAATAAAACCAAGGCATTAAACATCTAAGAAGACATTTAAAGTGCCAGTTTTAGGAATTCATCACTGACCTCAGGACAAATTTTTCAGAATTTTTATAAATATTCAATCTATTTTTGCAATGCATTTTCAAAAACTTTCATAATGCCTTCTCTAATGCTTATTTTAACGGTGGAAATGGAAACAGGAAACATTTGAAACAAACAGATCCTGAGAAAAAAGGAATAGCATGCAGAGCCTAGAGGGTAGAGATCCGCATATTTTTCTAGCAGAAAAAGAAAAAAAAATAATCATAACATTCTTGTCAAACCATCAATGATCCTTAACTACAAGGTTTGGGCATGAATTGATCAGATCCAACAGTGTCTACTTTCAGATTTGTTCTATAAACCTTTTAAACTCATTCCCAAATAGCATACAGATACTTTTTGTTGGATTAAAACATGGAATAATACTATCTCTGTGAATGTTTGAAATGGGGCCATTTACTTTGAAAACATTTCCTGTTTTCATTTCCTAAAATATATGTGTTCATTTTACCTTGATGAGAGACTCTTGAAGTAAACCATTGTCATGAAGATAAGATGGAATGCTAGTTAATGAAGATGCATTTCCAGAAATAATGAAAACAATTTTTTGATATTTTCATTTGGTTTAGAAATTTAGACAATTGTTTGCTTTAAAAGTCTCATACCTCCTTATTAACGGGTACAATCAACACAAATTTTAGAAAATGCTTTCACAAAGTTTTTCTTTGCAGTAAAGCTGACTTACTATTCCAATGCACTGGCCAACCCAGGGGCAGTGATGATCGAATCTCTCGACACAGTTGTTGCATATAGAACAATGAGAAGTACGAGGGGGTCGATAAAGCAAGCATGTATCACAGAACTTCACTTTCACTGTGTGACCGTTAACAATTACATCTTTAGTTCGAGGTAGTTTCAGATGAGGGGTCGAACCATTAATCCACTCCATCGAAGGAGTAGGTATATTATACGCCTCATCAAATTCAGGAGGCGTTAAATTCCTGGGGATAATGCCAGGATCTCTCCCAGAAGTCAAGAGGAGGAACATTAAATCCTGCACATGAGTTGTCTTATATGTCAGTTTTATCTTTCAAAAGAGAAAAGTGCTCTAATCATAAGCTACAAGGAAAGAATAAAATGAAAAAGATTGAGGATCAATCAACCCCGATGCCAAGCACGAAAAAATGAAATAATGTCATTATATTTACAGCAAGCCTGATGGAAAGTGCTGTGTTAGAATACTATGATCCCTATTATTTTTAGGAAACGTAACGTGATAAGAGTATTATTTTTACAAATATACTAATTATTTCCTTATAAATAATAAAGCTCGTGCGCACTATATAAATATTCAACATTATGATTTCTTACTCCCATATTATCTTAATCATATCTTATTTATGGATTAGATTACACAATGTGTGTAAAAAAGCAAAACTAAGAGTGGGAAATTAAAGAAACAATGCATGAGTTTGACAAGTTTCTGTAAAATGACAAAGTTTTGAGGGCATTTACCAGAACAGTTAGAACTAAACCCACAATCATTACAGGACACCAAAAAACGTGATCCCCGGCCTTCTCCTTCTTGGCTTCAAGATATATCTTAACACAAAATGTTATTGCAGGTCCAACAATTAGGAATGATGTAAGAAACAAAGAAGCTACATCAGGACCGAAAACCAGTCTCCCACCACAGAGAAACTTCTGAATGAAAAAAAGGAAAAAAAAACAGAATTAGTACAGAATAACAGGTTTGTCGTTGTTTCAAGACATCTAATCATATCTAAATAATAGAATTTTGCTTATTTCCAATCCAATTCAACGGCATAAATTTTTCAAATAGTAGGCATATAAAGCTTAAAATTAAAATGTCCACAGCCATGACAAAATTCATCTTTTGAATAAAAAATTGACCACAAGAAAAGTGTTCCAATTGAACTGGCAACAGCTTCAGATATTTGCAATTGCAAGCATTAGTTTGCTTTTGTAATTTACTACAAAAGCAAATTTAACATATGCTTGGTTTCACGTTTGAGTCTTGAATCTTGCGTGCCAGCCAGACTGTTTCCACCAGACCACCACCATTCATCAAAGCTCCAAAACTAAGTGTGTGTGGTTCTATGGTGATAAAAATTGATTTTGTAAACATGATTCTGGCTAAAAGTAAGTTGAATGTAAAATGATTTATGTTTGGATACATTAACGTAACCGAGAGTTGAATAATAAATGAGTGTAAAAATCATATTTGAAGACAAATGCTCTAAATTCTAACTTCAAATTAAAATCAATTCTGCAAACAAAATCATTTCTACTTGAGCACATCCAAAAAACGAATACACCTCTAAAATCGAATTTGACTCATTCAAAAGTGAACATGCCGCAAAACCAAACATATGCGTCGCATCGCAAGCAAGCATCCGATACACAAGGATTCACCAATTATGCAATGAAAGCAACAACATTCATGCTGAAACATCCTTACCCTCACAACAAGAAAAAGACATATTGACAGAAAATGAAGGAAAAAAATATCAAAACTTTCAATACAACAGAATGAAAACAAGTTCAAACTAAGATAAAACATATATCAAACAAACAATTCACACCATTTAAAAAATCCAATTTTGTAACAAATATTAAGAAAAAGAAAAAGAGAGCTAAAAAGAACTGACATTGCCTCCCCTCCAAACTTGATAGAGCCTCCTTGGTTTCATATTGTGGGGCCCACCTTCAGAAGGAGAAGACCCAAATTGCTGATTTCTATTCCCAATCATGGCAGCACAATCACACGTGTGTCACCTAAATTGGCCTATAACATTCACAAACCCCATAAAAACCCAAATCAAGGGTCGACCCAGAATCAGAATCGCCTTTAAAATATGAAATTTTGTATTGGGGTTCGTGGAATTACCCTCCTTGTGCACTGAAAAGGGAGAATGCAGATGAAAGAGGGGAGAGAGAGAGAGAGAAAGAGAAGTTTTGATGTTGTTTGGGATCACAGCAATTGAGAATCAAGCTGTGACACCAAAAAAACAAACAGGAAAATTTGTAGGAATGAAGGGATCATTGGAAGACGAGAATCTCCATGTCCCTTTTTTCTAATCAAAAAATTCCTCAAAGTTTCCGAAATATGTTTTTTTTTCTCTCTATCTGCTTTGGGATCCAATCCAAAATGCTGGCAGCTTAGGGTGTTCTTGGGCGGATCTTCCAATTCTTACCGGCTTTTACGCGCGTGATGTTTCATAATTTTCTGTCACAACAAAAATGCAATGTAATAATAATAATAAATAAATGCTCCAAATAAGGGTTTTTTTTTTTTGAAAAAAATTTATCAAAATGTGTCCGCGTTTCAAACGGCGACTTCTCGAAGAGATTTAAAAAGACAAAAAAAAAATTCAGTTTTTTTTAAATTTTTATTATATATATAATTAATATAATTCATAAAAAAATAATAAAATATATATATAATTAATATAATTCATACAAAAAATAACAAATATATATATAATTAATAAAAAAATAATTTCAGTTTTTTTGAATTTTTATTAAATATATAATTAATATAATTCATAACAAAAAAATATATATATAATTAATATAATTGATAACAAAAATATATATAAAATTAATATAATTCATAAAAAAAATTCAGTTTTTTTTTTGAATTTTTAATATATATATATATATATATATAATTAATATAATTCATAACAA
>JBBPBQ010020321.1:53227288-53240002 GCA_037974755.1 Cicer yamashitae
TAACAAAAAATATATATATATATATATATAATTAACATAATTCATAACAAAAATATATATATATATATATATATAATTATATATATATATATAATTAATATAATTCATAAAAATATAATTCAAATAACAAAAACAATATATATATATATATAGTTAATATAATTCATAAAAATACATAATAATACATAAAAATACATAAATATAAATATTAAATTACATACATTGACTAGAGCTGACTGTAACATTTGGACAATGTTTTCGAGTATGGCCAGTTAACCGACATAGTCCACATTTTCTTGATACTTTTTCTTTAACGTCCATTTCAGTTCTAATACGTGTACTATTTGGACGATCTTTTTTAATTCTCCGCATTTCAGGATTGTGATACGATGTTTCATCTTCATATGTGGGCCAATATCCTTCATTGGGTATAGGTGGAAACTCTTCTTTGTAGACGTTAAATACATTAACAACCTTGTACACGTCAGGTAGAAGCACTAAATAGTTTTGACGAGCGTAAGAACATGCGGCTATGACATGTGAACAAGGAATATGTATAGCCTGAAATTTTCCACAATCACACCATTTTCTTTGAAGGTTGACTTCAAAATGACCAATTGGTCGCACCTCTCTTGGGTTTACTGTTTCATGCACCATGAAAGAATAACGATTTCAGTCGAATTGCATGACTTGGTGAGTATTAGATTTACTAACTTCATATTTAATCTTGTCCATGCAATCGTCTGTGTATACTCGACCAGAAGCTAATGATGTCTGATGTTGTTGTCCCCTTTGTGCATATAAAACTCTCAATCTATAGTATGTTGATTGTACCAAAGCAGTGATTGGAAGATTGTGTGTACCCTTGAGCATTGCGTTGATTGACTCTGAAATGTTTGTTGTCATGTGTCCCCATCGTCGACCTTGAGAATAAGCCATAGTCCATTGTTCTGAGGGATATTATCGATCCATCTTAAAGCCTCTGGATTTGCCATCCTGATTTCATTGCGGTAATATTTGAATGATGGTTCATTTAATGCATATCCTGTTATAAATGATGTCAAAATTATCAAATATGATAAAGTGATAAGTACAAAATATACTAACAAGAATTAGATCATTACCCATACAAACAAGTAGTCTTTGAAGTTCCTTGTCCTTGAACTCTCTCATGAAATTTTGTGCAATGTGTCGGATGCAGTACACATGTGTTGACGGAGGATCATGTCAACCATTATTTGAATTATTATAAGCACTTTTAATAGATTCGTGTCTATCTGAAATCAAACAAGTGTCGACTTGAGGTGTTACATACCTTCTTAGATTTTTCAAAAAGAAGCTCCAGGCACCCCCTGTCTCACCTTCCACAAGTGCATAAGCAATGGGAATTGTATTTTTGTTTCCATCTTGTGCAATAGCAAGCAAAAGAGTCCTCTTGTACTTGTCGTACAACCAAGTTCCATCTACTGAGACAAATGGTTTACAAAATTTAAACCCGGATATGCACGGAGGGAAAGCCCAGAATAGTCGTTTGAAAAGTTTTGATCCCTGTAACAGAGTATTGTCAAAATATCCAACTGATACTTCCATTTCCACAATAGTTCCTGGAAGAAATTTTTGCATAGCCAACAACCACCTTGGAAGGTCATTGTATGACTTTTCCCAGTTTCCATAAATCGATTCGATAGCTTTGTTCTTTGTCATCCATGTCTTTCTATAGAGTGAAACTACAATTTGAACTACCTCAAGAAATTCCACATCCCCCGAGGAACATGAAAAAGTATCATAAGGTAGATTTGCATAAACAAGTTGACTATAGTTGGGCATTGTTCTATGAAAATGAGAACAAAGAGTGGAATGAACGAGAGAATCATATTCTTCATGGTCAACCTCTAAATGTTGAATTTAAACCAAGTTATGAATACATGGTTTGGTTTTGCCAAAATTCTAAACGATTTATTTCTATAGAAAACCAATTGGTTGATCCTCGTGTCAATCCACCCCATCCTCCACCACAATCTAGCCAACATTTTTTTCAGGAATCAATGCCCAACACAACACAACAAAACCAATATTATATACCAACACCTCCTGACACAAAGCTTTACCCAAACACCACATCCTCATACTTTTACCCAAACACCACATCCTCATACTTTTACTCAAACACCACATCCAGAATTTGTTTTTATGAGTTATATTAATTTTATATATATTTTTGTTATCAATTATATTAATTATATATATATTTTTTTGTTATGAATTATATTAATTATATATTTAATAAAAATTCAAAGAAAACTGAAATTATTTTTTTATTAATTATATATATATTTATTATTTTTTGTATGAATTATATTAATTATATATATTTTTTGTTATTTTTTTATGAATTATATTAATTATATATATAATAAAAATTCAAAAAAAAAAACTGAATTTTTTTTTTAAATCTCCTTGAGAAGTTGCCATTTGCAACGCGGGATTCCTTAAGGAAGTCGCCATTGCAAATGGCGACTTGTGCCTAAATTTAAAAGAGGGACATTTTGATAAATTTTTTTCAAAGGGAGGCATATCCGTATATTTTTTTAGAAATAGGGTTATTCAAAAAAAAAAAAAACCCAAATAAGACAGGTTTAAGTTTATCTTTCATAAATGCTCCCAAGTAAATACACTTATTATAAAAATAAAATAAACTAAAACTCTATTCCCTCGTCTTTGAAGTGCAATTTTTTTTTGGAGTTGGACGTATTTATTAAAAACTAATACATCTATATTTATTTAGTTTTTTTATTTTTTATTTATAAAAAAAAATCAAATTCATTATTAATAATATCTTAATTTTTTAAAAGAATCAAAATTGCAGAATAAAAATAAAATACTTAAAGAACTAGATCGAAAGGGAGTACTTGTCAAAAAAAAACTACTTCATTTGTTTAATATAAAATATTTCATTTGTTATTCTTCTTTGTTTCAAACTATTTATTATTTTATAATATAAATAAAAAATTAATTATTTTTTATACTAATATATATTTATTGTATCTTAATTTATCAAATTTTTTAACTCACAATTAATAAAAGTGTTTGAATAAATCAAACTTATTTTATTATTTAAATTAATAAAATTAATCATTTTTAAAAAACTACGTTATAATTAAAATCTGACAATTAAAATAATACATTGGATCATAGATAAAAAAAACAAAAAGTAAATAAATAAATAAATTTTTTTATCAAAAAAATATTAAAAAAATAAATAGACTGATTTTGTCAAATAAAAACAAATTTTCAATACACTATTTTTTTATTTTTTTTAATCTTAAAAAAATAATAAATTCTACCATAATTAACTCACACTATTGCGAAATTCCAAGTTCAAATTCGGGACAAAACGTTCAACCTAACAATATCGACATTTGTCAGTTAAATTAGAGTTTTCAGACTAATATTCTCTCTTATTACGATAAGTGATTTGTGAGTAAAAAAATATCTCAAAATAAATTACTCTTTTAATATTTAATACAGTATTTATTATTTTTTGTCAATTGTAACATTTAAAATAGTAGTACTAAATATAAATATATTTCATTTTATATTTATGTAATAGTAAATAGTACATCAAAATTTGATAAAAATAATTTTAAATAATGTCATCGTAACATTTATATTTTCAGTACGTATGAAATCACCGATTCTATTATTGTGAGAGTAGATACACAAGTACATTTAATTTGTTAATAAAAAAAATCTTTCTATTTTTATGATTTTCTTAAAATAAACTTTCAATTAATGTTTTAAATATTCTACTAAAAAGTAGTATTTAATTAAACTGTTGACTTTAAAAATTATAGAGCTAGCAAATTCTTTATAGTACGTATTACTTTTTTTACATAAGAGTGATGTTATTTTTTTTACTATTCATCGTTTCCTTTACTTAATTGGTTAATTTTAGAAAACAAAACTAAACTAAACTATATTATCGTTTTATTCAAGAAATATTAAAAACTTATTGAAAAGTAAAAAAGAACAACTCATATAACTAAGAACACAATTCACGTACATAACATAATTCTAACTGTTTTGAAAAACAAAATTAAGATTGAATTTAACAATAAATAATGTTTTTATTAGAGTTTGCGACAGGTAGGATAATGTGGATCAAATATAGGAATAGGCCAATGAGTCATAAAAATAGAAATGGAAAAATTGTACGTGAAATTCACTTATTTTTTAAAGAAAATATAAATATTTTTATTATTATGCTTTTGGTGCATAAAATATGCTACATAATTATAATGCGATATTAATTATACATTTATAGGATAAAAAATAATAAAGTTATTTATTTATTGTTGAAAATAAAAATCATTTGTATTTGTTGACATGCATAGTAGTTAGTATAGTTTTGTGATTGTGCTGCGCACTATGCAGACAGAGACGCGCATGTTATATATAGCTTGTGGGTGCGCATTAATGTATTATAATTAATAAAGTACAATCAACAGAAATACCGTTTGGAGTGTTTCTAAAATATGCTCTCTATAAATAAATAAACTAAAATAATAAATCATCACTTAGATGACGCAATACACATTATATTATATGTTTATCTAACTAAATATGCTACTTAGTGCTTTGAATAAGCTGGCATTTGGCTGAATGTGGCGTTCAAGTTTTTCCAACTCATAAATCTAAATATAGTGTAATCATTTTTCATTTTCTTTTGTCTCTTCATGTTCTGTTATATATCCATCAGCTAGAGGCGGTTATCGTATACCATAAAATAATACTAGTATTCTTTTTTTGAAAATTATTTATTTTCTTGATTTTAATAATAAAATAAGTTTAATCTATTAAAAAAATTATTAATTATAGTTAGTTGAAAATTTTGATAAATTAAAATACAATAAATAGAAAAATATTAGTATTATAGTATTATTATAAAATGACAAATAATTTTTAAAAAAAATACAAATAAAATCGTTAAAATGAAACGGAGTGAGTAATTTGTTATACTTTGAAATTAATATATAAAAATGTCACATTTTTTTAGAACTTCAAGAGATCACAAGGTGAGGATACAATAACCTAAAAGAATATTTTTCTTTCTATAGGAGGTTGTATCGTGAGAATACGATCATGTATAATTAATATATTTTTATTTTTTAAAAAGAAAAATACATGGTCACATTTTATATATTTTTATTTCTTAAAAAAACATATATATGGTCGCATCTCTAGGATGTGACCTCTTGAAGGAGAAAAAAAATCTGTTTGGTAGCATTCCTGCAGAGATGCGACTTTTTGAAGGAAAAAAAAATCTGATTTGTTGCGTTTACCAAAAATTAAAAAAAGTAAAATATTTTCATATATTAATTTTAAATTGGAGTATATTAAAAAAAAAAATTAAAAAGGAAATATCAATGAAAAAATCCGATGTCCTGTTCCCTTAAGATGCATACAATGGTGATAGAAATAAAAGTTAAGAAGAAACAACCAAGGATTTAAATGACTAGCAAGAATATGACATTGGATATATAAGACAATTTGAAGCATTGTTCTTTGAAAATTCTATTCGAGACAGCTTGAAACAAAATAATCAGGATTCACGGCCGGATTTTTATGTTTCCAATACCATCTTTTAATCTTGTTTAACTATATATATATATATATATATATATATATATATATATATAAATATTATAAAATATTTTAATTTTATTCGAACAAGTATTTGTAACATTAATTCAGTTCCTTCAACAAGTATTTGTAACATTATAAGATGCATTATCCATTATACATTAATTCAGTTCCTTCACTCATTTGTATGTCCTGCATGCATGCAATGATATGTGAACATGTGCTAATTTTTGTAACTTGTCAACTTTTTTTTCTTCATTTTGAGTAATGAGATATCAATATCTGAGTTTTTCTTTGAGACATACCATTTGTTGATTCAAATTACAACTTCCATTATAAATCAACTCACTACCCTTACCCTTTTCAAGCCACCCCAATTCATTAGCAAAACAACATTCCAAATGTATTTCCACCACCAAAAGAAAAAAAAAAAGTTGACACATTCTAGACATCACCTTTTCAATCTCACAAGTCCTTAAGATTCTGTGTCACCATAACAAGTTCAATAATTATCTGATATAGATATGTAAACAAAAGCATGACATAGATATGTAAATATTTATTTACATAAGTTCTTGATCATTGATTATTTAGGACATGAGTATTTTTTTATGTACATATACAGACCAAAGTAAACATCAAAATGGTACCTTAGTCTCTAAAGAACCAGAAATGCTATCTAAAAGAAGCTAATGTTTCACATCTTGAGCAACGACTCCAACTTTGGATCTCCATTGGGAATATTTTAGTTCTTGATCAGCAGGAACAAAAATATCAAATGTTCTGTCTTTTGATCCTGCCTTCGTCGTATTCTTAGGATGATCCTCAATGTCGTTGTAATCCAAATCCTGTAAAATTCCCGAAACTCGCATACTGTCCTTGTTGTATATTCCCATGTCCATGTCAAGCTTTTGTTTTGATCTTATGAAACTTGTTTCAAGATCTGAAGTAAAGGATTCATCTTGAATATCATCCTCTTCTGCCACCCATTCTCTGAAATTGATCAATGGACTTGGAATCTTAGAACATGAAAGTTCTTTGAAATTTTCCACTATTCCCTTTGTAAATGGACTTTCCTTCTTATCGTAGTGATACTGAAAATTCTCATAAGTTGTCTGCAAGAAAAGGAAAAAGGTGAGTGTGATTCTGATATATCATGTGGAACTTTGCATAAATATAAACACATATCAGGTCAAATTTAAAGGCATGCATACACTAAGCACCAAAATTAAAGGCTCATTTTTAGATTATACAAGAAAACGAATTAAGGGATTAAAAACTAAAAGAGAATACCTGGTTGGTGGAAATCAAGTAAAGATGGAAGATTGTTAGGCCACCAACAAACCAAATTGCTATGAAGCAATATGCAATGAGAACAACCGATAGAACATCGCGTGATATGATTGACCACACGGTACCTTGTTGTCGAAGAATGGTAACCCAAGAAAACGAGAAGACGTATATGCACAACAAGGTTGATGATGATATGAACAATATGAAGAATGGATAGTTACGCTGAAAGTAACATGATAAGAGAAAGAAATGTGTTAGATTGTACAAAAGAAATGTGAAGAAAGATAAAGATAAGTGGAATCTAACTGTAGTATAGTTCTAAGGATTCTAGATCATACCAAAAACTACTTCTCTTTCCTAATCAAAATCTCAACTACTGCATTGACGTAAGATTCCTCTCTCAAAAGAACTTAAGAATAAGAAATAATGTAAATGGCAAAATTCTTACAATCATGCAAAAGTTGTTACTATAATCGTGATTGCAAACCATTTTTTGAAACTTGGTTTAGTAGGAACAGATGAAGGTTTTTCCATTATCATAAACTAATGTATTATTTCATTACAGCTAATGTGTGTAACATTTGTGTTGGAACATAGAGTATGTTAATGTGTGAATTTAAAAATTGTTGAAGTCCCACATTGGAAAATTCTCATATTTTGAGTAGTTTTCAACTCTATAAATACTAAAGTTCCACATTGGATAAAAAACATATGTGGGTTTGCTTCCATCACTATATAATGAGTTTCAAACTCTTTTGATATGTACACCAAAGTTGGATACATTTCTTAACTTTCTTTTTGTCCCTTTTTTTTGTCCCTTCAATATTTATGAGCGGTTTTGTACTGTTGTCCCTTTGATTTTTAGAGCGGTGGTTATACCGTAGTCCCTTCAATTTTTAGAACGGTTGTTATGTTGTAATCCCTTCGATTTTTAGAGCAGTTGTTATGCCGTAGTTCCGTCGATTTTTCAGAGCTCCTAGTACCACTATCCTTTTAGAGAGGTTTGTATGCCGTTGTTTTGTCGATTTTTTAGTGGTCCTAATACTACTATGAGCGGTTTTTGTGCCTTTTGTGTCGTAGTCTTTTAGAGCGGTTTTTGTGTCGTAGTCTTTTAGAGCGCTTTTTTGTGTCGTAGTCCTTTTGATTTATGAGTTCTCATAGTACCATATTGTGAGTGACTTTAATCTTCATATTAAGAGTGACTTTAATCGTCATATTGAGGTGTAATTCTATAACGGTTTTCTACGGTGCAGTGGAACTCCGATACAGTGAATCTGGGCTGTTTTATCCAGGGGACTTCGTGGTTGATAGTCTGCCTTGCACAATTTGGGCAGTGCCACGAAACGTATTAAAGAGAGCGACCTAGTCCGCGACTCAACCCAGTAATATCTTCGGTGGCATAAATTGTGATTTTTTAAATAGTTTTCGACACTCAAAAATAACAATTTGTCTATAAAAAAAAAACTTACTGATCCAATACACTGACCAACCCAAGGGCAATGATGATCAAACTTCTGCACGCAGTTATTGCAAATAAAGCAATGGGAAGCGCGTGGTGGACGATAGAGCAAACAAGTATCACAAAACTTCATTTTCACCATATGGCCATTGACTTTCACGTACTTCACTCTAGGTAGTTTGAGATTAGGGGTTTTATTGTTAACATACTCTATAGATGGTGTGTTTATGCAAAAGGATTCATCTAATTTAGGAAGTTGGGAACTCCTGGGGATAATTCCTGGATCTCTCCCAGATGTCATGAAGAGAAAAGTAAAATCCTGCATTTAATGATTGAAACATATGTTAAAAATATCATGAGAAAGCTATAAGTACTTATCATTATTGATGAAGGAAATTTTTTATAACTTTACCAACCAAAATTGTGAGGACTACTCCTCCAATAAGTACAAGGTGGTTAAAAAGAGTATATTCTTCTATCATTATTAATAGCATTCTTATGCAGAATGCTATTGCTGGACCTCCGATCAAGAACGATGTCAAAAAAAGCGATGATGCATCCTGACCGAAGACTAATCTTCCACCAAATAGAAATTTCTGAAATCCAAAATATAAGAAATCAATTTACATGATAGTTTACCATTCACAAAATCACATGATAGTTCACAATAAAGAAGGAAAAAAGACCAATAAATCAATTTCTGTAAGGAGCAAGTGCATCTACTTGTTTTATTCCTAAAAAAAGACCAAGCTTCCTAAGGAAAGTAAATCTCCAATTGATTTTGCTTTGTCCAACTAGAACTGCCAATTTTCCCCTTCATCCTATGTAAGCCAATCATTTCAGCACTGGGGTAAATAATCAGTGTTCATCACACTTGTACCTACTGTCAAAGCACTTCAACTTATCCATCCTCATCAAATACCAAATCCAACATCTTTCACTAATCCATATTTCCCCAGTTTCCTCGCTTTTTTTTTTATTCTGATCAACAAAAAATTACCTTGAAGGACTTAAATCATCATTCACTCATAAAAACTCAAAAATTCTAATAAATAAGGACATAAATACATTTCTATATTTTTTTGTATCATAAAATATTAATATATTAGTTGTTATTTTCTCACTATGGTTCTGTAACTCCTCCAGTTTCTTCGATCTTTAGTTTAAACTAGTTGATCTATCCAACCCTCTAAATACATTTTTGTATTCACTCAAAGTGCATATCAAATACCAAACATCTTCATTTCCAACATCATAATACTTCATCTTTTCACCCTATAGACCATTGAATACCTCAAACTATGTTTTTCAACTCAATAACCTCAAAACACTAGAAAGTTTTTTTTTTCTTTTTTATTTTTACCCTCAATTTTTTATAACATGGGAATAGAATCAATACCCAAAAAGTTTTGATTTTGATCAAAGAAAAACAAAAAGCATGACAAATACTAAAAAGGGTCTATAAAAAATAAAGAAAAAAACAATAAATAAAAAAGAAAGGGAAGAAAAGTGTACATTGTTTCCTTTCCAAAGTTGATATAGCCTTCTAGTTTTATCATTGGAAGGTTCCTCCATTGAGATAGGCACAGAAGTGGAGGGAGAAGAGGCCACATTATTATTATGGTTATTGTCGTTGATGCTCATAATGGATTAATAATGAAATAAAACTATTAACTATGTTTCTTCTGCAATGATATCTATCTCCTTTAGTTTGTAAGTGAAATTCACTTTTTTTTAAAAAAAAAATATAAATATTTTTATTATTATGCTTTTGGTGTATAAAATATGCTACATAATTATAATGGCGATATTAATTATATATTTGTAGGATAAAAAATAATAAAGTTATTTATTTAATTGTTGAAAATAAAAATCATCTGTATTTGTTGACATGCATAGTAATTAGTATAGTTTTGTGATTGTGCTGCGCACCATGCAGACAAAGACGCGCATGTTATATAGAGCTTGTGGGTGCGCATTAATGTATAATTAATAAAGTACAATCAACAGAAATACCGTTTGGAGTGTTTCCAAAATATGCTCTCTATAAATAAATAAACTAAAATAATAAATCATCACTTAGATGAAGCAATACACATTATATTATATGTTTATCTAACTAAATATGCTGCTTAGTGCTTTGAATAAGCTGGCATTTTGGCTGAACGTGGCGTTCAAGTTTTTCCAACTCATAAATCTAAATATAGTGTAATCATTTTTCATTTTCTGTTGTCTCTTCATGTTCTGTTATATATCCATCAGCTAGAGGCGGTTATCGTATACCATAAAATAATACTAGTATTCTTTTTTTAAAATTATTTATTTTATTGATTTTAATAATAAAATAAGTTTAATTTATTTAAAAAATTTATTAATTATAGTTAGTTGACAATTTTGATAAACTAAATACAATAAATATAAAAATATTAGTAGAAAAAAATAATAGTATTATAATAATATTAGAAAATGATAAATAATTTATAAAAAAATACAAATGAAATCGATAAAATGAGGCAGAGTGAGCAGTTTGTTCAAGGAAATTAATTATACTATTCCATATACAAACTAACAAATTTAATTAATTTAAATACAGTGGTGGTGGGAATTTTTTCATCTATAACTTTTTTTCTGACAAAGAAAATTTAATATATTTCACTTTAAAATTAATATATAAAAATATTATATTTTTTTAGTTCTTCGAGAGATTACAAGGTGGGGGCACAACAGTCTGAAAGAATATTTTTCTTCTTTTAAGAGGTTGCATCGTGAGTTCATGTATAGTTAATATATTTTTAATTTTTAAAAAGAAAAATACATGGTTACCTTTCATATTTTTATTTTTTAAAAAAGAAAAAAATTACGGTCGCATTCTTAAGATGCGACCTCTTGAAAGGGCAAAAGATATCTGGTTGGTTGCATTTCCGCATTACAACTTACTAAAAATCAAAAAATTAAAATATTTTTGTATATCAATTTTAAAGTGGAGTATATTGAAAAGAAAATATAAATAAAAAATCCGATCTCCTGTTCCCTTAAGATGCATACAATGGTGATAGAAATAAAAGTTAAGAAGAAACAACCAAGGATTTAAATGACTAGCAAGAATATGACATTGGATATATAAGACAATTTGAAGCATTGTTCTTTGAAAATTCTATTCGAAACAGCTTGAAACAAAACAATCAGGATTCACGGCCGGATTTTTATGTTTCCAATATCATCTTTTAATCTTGTTTAACTATATATATATATTATAAAATATTTTATTTTTATTCGAACAAGTATTTGTATGACTGCTAATTAATTCATTATTAATTAAACATGACATCTCGTAAAAAAAAATGAAATATGACATTTGCACATGACAAAAAAAGACCCGTTTGTATTTAATTTTAAAACAAATAATTTTGATTTTATATTTTAAAAATTATTTTTATGAAAATTTACTTAAAAAACATAGAATTTATTTTGAATTCATTTTTTATCGATTAAAAAAAGTAATTTAACATTCAATAACTTAGAAATTTATTATTAGAAATTCATAAAAATAATATTTTAAAAAAATATCTATTAAACATAATTTTTATAAAAAATTTCTCAAAATACTTTTTTATTTTAATTATTTTTTACATTTTATTATTAAAAAATTGTAATAAATAAATATAATACTTAAAATAATATTTTAAAATAAACTATTTAAACTGAGTTTTCATGGAAGTTTTATTTTTTAAAATTGTAACAAGAAGAAATAATAATATAAAAATCATATTTTGAAAAAACTATAACAAACGAGCTGTTAAAAAATTGCAGCATAGCAATCACATAAAACAAAACCTGTAATAAAAGAAAAAATGCTAATAATGTGGCAATTACTCGTTATTAACAATCACATAACATTACGAGTGATTATCACGTTATTACATTATATTTTTATGTAATTATAAATTATGAGTAATTGTCACATTATTAGTATTATTTCATAACGTGACAATTACATAAAAGAATTTAAGTGATATATGAAATTGAAGTATTCTGATTTTAGAATGATACTAGTGTGTTAATTCATGCGTCGCACGGTTATTGAAAATAAATTATAAATGTAATATTTATGAAATTTTTTAGAACATATTTCAAATAAAAATCTCATCTATTTTTTTTTTAAATATTCATGATCATATGCTAAATTTTTATTTTAAATTTATTTTGCTATTGTTAATAATAATTAATTGTTGTGAAAGAAGTTCATCTCTTTAAATAATAGATGCAATAATTAAAAGAAAAAAATATAAGATATTTAAGGTAAAAATTTAGAATAATTT
>JBBPBQ010020321.1:53240321-53270775 GCA_037974755.1 Cicer yamashitae
AATTCAACTCCTAATAGTTTTTTATATGCATATTAATATGCCTCTACGCAAACAATTATATTTGTATGATATAATATTATACTTCATATATATTTTTTACCCCGTAATTTATTTTTGTATAGAATTATTTTAACATTTATTAGATAGAAAACTTTGAATATTTACTCTCCCTTGATTATTAACATAAACATAACAACAACATTATGCATTAGATAGTAAAGGAAGAAATCCATAGGTTACAGGTTGCATGTCAAATAATCAAAACAATGTATCCATCTAAAAAAAATTGGTATCTCTTGCATCAAATACTTCAATGAAATTGTTTATTGTTCTATAAATAACATAAATCAAATCAAAATAACTTCAAAGGGTCTCGTATAATATAGACAAAATAAATAAATTTTATGGTAAAAAATTTAGCAGTTTAAACAAAATATTCATGTTTAGTATCAAACCAACAAACACTAAACAAATTTCTTTAGCACAAAGAACTTTAAAAAATACAAATTTATTAAGAAAAAAAATGAAATCAATGTAGCAAAATACTAAGAGAAAAGAATTAAAGAAGGTGAAAAACAAAACTAATTATTCAAAATTTATAGAGCTATAGAAGAATGGATACCAAAAAATGCCAAAATAATATAAAAGCAAAAGAATTTAGAAATATCTTTACAAAGAACCCAAATAAATGACAAATGCAAAATAAAATGCATTACATATATAGTGACATACCATTACCTAATGATATGGATGCAAATATACTGAGCAATGTATATTTGAACACTACAACTTTGATGAAATAAATGGGAGAAATTGTTTCAAAATCCACTATGATACTATTACAATAAAATAAACTTTAACTCAAGCTACTATATTATAAAAGTCAAAAGAACAAACAAAATAGGAAGTGAAAAGTGATGTTGATGATATAATGTAAAAAAATCGTATCGTGTAGAAAATCACCACTGTGGTGCACCTTGTCACAGCAAAACATATTGAAATAAAAAAAAAATCATTTACAAAGAAAAAGTAGAAGAACAAAAGAAATTAAAACAAACTGTCAAAAAAAATTTAACACAAAAAATTAAATGAAGAGATTCTGACCACTAATTTATGCAACATACAACTCCCATATATATAATATTTAAAACAACATTGAGAACTTTTTCACCCAAATATTCTAGTTTTTAGGAAATTTCTCCAATTTGCCCCACCGAAAAAAAATACGGGATTGTCCTACTTTTTAGCCCCTGCTGATCGCAACCTGGGGATGCGACGAGGTGAAAAACTTTTTTTTTATGTTATAGTAGGAGGTCGCATGCGACCATGTACTGCAGTTATTATTATTTTTTTTATATTTTATTTATGGGTATAATTATTATTTAATTAATTAAAAATAATTAAAATATTTTAAAAATCAAAATAATAATAATAATAAATAGAATACATTATTAAATAATAATAATAATAATTTTAATTTTAATAATATTATTAATATTAGTGACTTATTGTTAATTTAAATTAATTATAAATAATTAAAATATTTAAAAAACCAAAATAATAATAATAATAAAATAAAATACATTATTAAATAATAATAATAATTTTAATAATAACAATAATTTTAATAATATTATTAATATTAGTGACTTATTGTTAATTTTAATTAGTTATAAATAATTATAACAATTAAAAAATCAAAATAATAATAATAAATTAAATTACATTATTAAGTAATATTAATAATAATAATTTTAATAATAATCATAATAAAAAGAAAATTATATTAATAAACTAAAATAAAAATTCATTAAATTGAAAGAAAAAAATACATTAATTGAAAATAAAAAAATACATGAAATTAAAATTAATTATTTCCATCTAAATGTCCTCCAGTTCCACATATACGCGGTCGTCTTGCTCGTCTAGCCCTTTGTACGGCTTGAGGTTGTTGTGGTTGATCATCAATTTGATCATTATCCTCGTTATAATCTGTATGTGGATTAGAACCACTACCACCTGCTTCCATGTAATTTTGAGTTTCGACGTTATACATAGAATCAAAAGCAGCATAAGCCGACTCAGGAGTTGTGCATTGAGTACCAAACAAATTATAGAAAATTCCAGTCCCTGGTTGATGAACGGGGGTTGGTATTGGTGGCACTGAAGGAACATAGTACTGAGTCGGTATATCTGCAGATTCATGTAGATGCAGTGGTGATGATAAAGATGGTGTTTGGTGCATGGTATGTTGTTGTGGGGTTGATTGAGGGGTTGGGTGAACATCAGGATATGTTGAAGGTTGCAAACGTGGATCTCTCATATATCTTTCCACAGATATGTATAATTTGGTGTGATTTCTGAACCAATTCATATATTCTTTACTGTTGCGTAAAATACCTTCTACGAATTGACCTTGCAATACATAATTCTGACGTTCATTCCAATGTTGAATCTCATCTTTCCAAACCACATACCAATTATCATCGATGCCACTCCTCATGTCGACCTCATGGTACATTGTCATATCCTCTGGTGGTTGCGGAGTTTGTTGATGGTAGCCGAACTGAAGTGCGACTCTATCTACCTGATGTTTTTCCACGATATGATAACAGTGCAGATAGGTAGATGCAGTCCAAGTGTTCATCTCTTGTTCGGATACCTCGTGTTGGAACTCGAGATACGGTCTCCAACGAAACTGATATGTTAAAAATAGGTTAATGTAAGTATTAAAAGGTATAAGAAAAATATAATTAAAAAAGTTCAACTAAATGTGAATGAATATATTACTTCTTGAACCATCATATGATCGATTGTATTCCGGTATCCCTCTATGTCGTTGTGAGGAACTCTACTGAAATTTAGACCACCGGAATGAAATCTGTCGAATATATAAAAAAAAAAATTAATAAAATTAGTAATACACTAAGTAGTAAGTTTTAAAAAGATATATAAAAATTAATTGCAATAGTTACCTTTGTGCAAGTGGAAATATCCATGCACTAGGTGATTCTGGAGCGACACAAGTCAAACGATACCATGCCCAGTTTTGCAACAACAATGCACATCCTCCGATAGACATTACGCCGGGTTTTGTAGCAAGGCATAATTCTCTATAGAGCGTTGCTAAAACTGCCGAACCCCAATTGGGAAGAGTCTTACAATCAACTCCCACTATGGTTATTAGTTATGCAAACGTTTGCTCCACGAACCAAAATTGAAATGGAAACGATCCCAGCTTATCATGAGAATGGTTTGATAAATGGGATGAGAATCTTCCATAGACTATTTTGGGCTTATGCTCCGTGCATATCTGTGTTTAAATTCTGCAAACCATTTATAGTAGTTGATGGGACTTGGTTGTACGGCAAGTATAAGGGAACTCTATTGGTAGCAGTTGCACAAGATGGGAACGACAATGTAATTTCAATTGCTTATGCTCTCGTGGAAGGTGAGACAAAAGAGGGTTGGAGTTTCTTTTTGAGAAATTTGAGAAAATACGTCACTCCACAATCCAACATTTGTGTGATTTCAGATAGACATGAATCTATTAAGAGTGCTTATAATAATCCGAATAATGGCTGACAAGATCCTCCGTCAAAGCATGTATTCTACGTCCGACATATTTCACAAAATTTTGCAAGGGAATTCAAGGATAATGATTTGAAGAGAAAAGTTATTTCTATGGGTAATAATTTCATTCTTACTACTTATAATTAACGTAATTTTTAATAACTTCATTCTTAATTTCTATGGGTAATAATTGATTGTCTACTGTTTCAATACAGGTTACTCAATCAATGAGCCTACATATCGATACTACCGTAGAGAAATCAGCATCGTAAACCCAGAAGCGTTGAAATGGTTAGACAACATACCGCGACAAGATTGGATTCAAGCATTTGATGGAGGTAGCCGTTGGGGTCACATGACCACCAACCTTGTGGAGTCGATTAACGGAGTATTAAAAGGACCACGCAGCCTTCCCATCACTGCTTTGGTGCAATCAACACATTATAAAACAGGGACACTGTTTCCAACCATGGCAAAAAAACACGCATCAATTTTAGCCTCTGGTCAGGTATACACAGAACCATGCATAAATTTTATGAAATCAGAAATACGTAAATTCAATAGTCATAGGGTCGATAGTTTTGATCGGAGCAACCATACTTTCATGGTCTACGAGACAGTAGTTCCAAGAGAAGGGCGGCCAATTGGTCATTTCAGTGTAAACCTTCTTAACAATAGGTGCGACTGTGGGAAATATCAAGCCAAACATTTGCCTTGTTCACATGTGATAGCAGCATGTTCTAGCATCAAATATGATTATTGGAGCTTTATACCTGATGTGTATAAAGTGGAAAAGGTACTAAAAGTGTACGACGAAATGTTCAAACCTATACCAAAAGAAGGATATTGGCCAGAATATAAAGGTGTTAAGCTGTGTCACAATCCACTAATGCGGAGAGTCAAGAAAGGTCGTCCAAAGAGCAATCGCATTAGAACAGAAATGGACACTATAGAAAGAGTGTCAAGAAAGTGCAGATTATGTCGGGTCTCTGGTCATACTAGGAAACATTGTCCAAACGCTGCTGGCACATCTACTCAAAATTAATGTATTTTTTTCTTTAATTTCATGTATTTTTTTATTTTCAATTAATGTATTTTTTTCTTTCAATTTAATGAATTTTTATTTTAGTTTATTAATATAATTTTCTTTTTATTATGATTATTATTAAAATTATTATTATTAATATTACTTAATAATGTAATTTAATTTATTATTATTATTTTGATTTTTTAATTGTTATAATTATTTATAACTAATTAAAATTGACGATAAGTCACTAATATTAATAATATTATTAAAATTATTGTTATTATTAAAATTATTATTATTATTTAATAATGTATTTTATTTTATTATTATTATTATTATTTTGGTTTTTTAAATATTTTAATTATTTATAATTAATTTAAATTAACAATAAGTCACTAATATTAATAATATTATTAAAATTAAAATTATTATTATTATTATTATTATTATTATTATTTAATAATGTATTCTATTTATTATTATTATTATTTTGATTTTTAAAATATTTTAATTATTTTTAATTAATTAAATAATAATTATACCCATAAATAAAATATAACAAAAAATAATAATAACTGCAGTACATGGTCGCATCCCCAGGATGCGACCTCCTACTATAACATAAAAAAAAAAGTTCTTCACCTCGTCGCATCCCCAGGTTGCGATAAGCAACTGGGGCTAAAAAGTAGGGCAATCCCGTATTTTTTTTCGGAGTAGGGCAAATTGAAAAAATTTCCTAAAAACTAAGATATTTGGGTGAAAAAGTCACATTGAGACCATAATAGTATTAAAAAATATTGGAACCTAAAAATTATTATCGTCTATTATCTAGGACATTCACTTAAGGTTTCTATATATTTTGCATATTTGAATATATTTGTATCTGACTTATTTATTATTTAGATGACCACTAAAGTATTACTTCTTCTTTTTTGACTGTCTTTTCACTTCCTTCATCTATTACTCCTCCAAAGTACTTGTGAGACAATTATTTTAGTATAGGGAATTGTCAAAATGGCTTCAGCACAAAAAATAAAAATAACTCCATTACTCTTTTCTTTCTTTTTTTTTTCTTAAAAAAAAAAACCTCAATTGCTCTTATCTATGTAGAATTCATTGCTAAGGTATCTATATAATTGGTTTGGAATACGAAAGTGTAGTAAAATTAGGTACTGAATGTCCACATATATTGGTTTTAAATTTTAAAATATATTTTTTATCATAAAAAATATAACAAATAAAAAATAAATTAAAAAAAGAATAATAGAAATTACTATTAATAGAAACATTATAATAGATAAATACTCTAATTAGGTGACAAATGTCATACTTGCCATAAAATAAACTTTGCTTTATTATTAATAGATTTCTCATTTCTATTATTTTATTAAACTCAGAAAAAGAAAGAAAAAAAAAAGCAAGGAATTAACCCTGATATGCAATTGTGAAAGAAAGCAACCTAGCTATCGAGGTGTTAAGACTTGAGAATGATATTTCTCATTTCAATGTAGCAATATGATTTTATTGATTTCCACTATTTGAAAAATGGAAAATTTATCACCATCGATTGCATACTATAGTGGTTGCCGTTGCAGTTATATTGTAATCCTTGATTTCATAGAAAATGAAAAAAAAATAATGTGAGATGCAATTACAATTGTGATATTGATTTCCAACATGTAGTTTTTAAGTGCAAATTGTAGAAATATTACAGTGAAAAATTGCATCTGAAAAATTTAACTTTTGGCCATATATCTACTATCAAGGTGGAGTTTCTCCTGATTTGCAACTGACACGAATTAATTTGCCATCTTTAAGATTTTAGACTTGAATTTACCTCTTTCTCAATTACTTAATAGATTCTCTTAATTCTGAGTTCCAATGCACTTATAGTTGACCTTACCTTAGATATTTAAGAGTAAGGATTATAGCCATCAATTAAACCATGAAGTTGAAAGTGACACTTAAAAAGGATCTATTAAGCCTCATAATATTATGGTCTTTATTAAGATAATTTTGTAAGATTCTCACATATTATGTTAATTTTTTTTTTTTTGGTTTAAGTGACGGGATTTATAAATTTAATATTTTGTCAATTGTAATTTTTTTTATAATATATCAAAGAAAAAAGATTCTAAAAAAAAATCAATTTTTGTTTCTTGAAAAATTTTTGAAATCAATTTTTTTTCTAGAAATAAATTGAAACTTTTTTTTTCTCAAACAAAATTTTTGAAATTTCTTATTTTAAAAAAAAATCAAAAATAATTTTAAATAATTTTTTGTCAAAAGACAAATTTAAAAAAATGAGTTCATAGTTCTCCTTCTAGTAAATCAAAAGGTAATTTTACACATTCTGCTAAGAAAGAAATTAGAAAAACGATAAAACTCATATGTTGATGCCATAAATTCCATCTCCGAAGACCATATTTTGATTACACATCAACTATATCAACTATTAGATAATCATAGTCGATGATAACATTACTGTTCTACCGTACATGATATTTTTACATCATACGACTCCTAGAAAACCTTAAATAAAGGCACCAATTATTTATGTCTTGATATATCCCTAAGATACATAAGATTTGAATTTATGGGACGGTTCCGAATTAGACCAATTCAATTACGTTCTACTTAATCCACAAAATTTTAAAGGCTTTTTAACTTTTGGAGTTTTTTTTATTTGAGTCTTTTTAACTATGAAATTTTTTAACCCTCCAACACTTACACTAAGGCCAATAATTAGTGGAGTTATGAAATTATGAATCAACAACTTTGTGACTCAGATCTATTGGATTAAGATTATGCAGTTCACTTTCAATTTTAGCAAACCCAAATTCAAAATAGGAACTTGGAATGTGAGCGTATGATCTTCATAATTCAAACCAGGAACTTGGAATGTGACGTATGATCTTCATCCAATTTTATTTATAGTAGTGGAACTTTGAATTCTGTGCAATCATTATTTTTGCAATCATTGGATGAAAATCGGATGGCTCATATTTCAAAATCACTAAGTTGAAACTCGGAATATGGACCATCTAATGTTGATTCAACGACTGAGATGCAATGACTGCATGAACTTTAATGAGAGAGAGAGAGAGAGAGAGTGAGAGAGATATGCATGGTCCATGGCGGATGCAAGAAACTTTTAATATCTTCTAATAACTATTTTCCACAAAAATTGAAGGAGCAAGCATGAAAGATATAAGGTATATTACCTAAAAAAAAGGTGAAGATTGAATTGCAGATAAAAACAAGAGCTATAATCCACACTAGCTAAGAAAGAGAATAAAGAACATGCATCATCCATCATACATTAATTCAATTCCTTCACTCATTTGTATGTCTTGCATGCATGCAATGATATGTGAACATGTGCCAATTTTTGTAACTTGTCAACTTTTTTTCTTCTATTTTGAGTAATGAGATATCAATATCTGAATTTTCCTTTGAGACATACCATTTGTTGATTCAAATTACAACTTCCATTATAAATCAACTCACTACCCTTACCCTTTTCAAGCCACCCCAATTCATTAGCAAAACAACATTCCAAATGGATCTTCACCAAAAGAAAAAAAGTTGATACATTCTAGGCATCACTTTTTCAATCTCACAAGTCCTTAAGCTTCTGTGTGACCATAACAAGTTCAATAACTATCTGATATAGATATGTAAACCAAAGCATGACATAGATATGTAAATATTTACATAAGTTCTTGATCATTGATTATTTAGGACATGAGTATTTTTATATGTACATATAGAGACCAAAGTAAACATCAAAATGGTACCTTAGTCTCTAAAGAACCAGAAATGCCATATGAAAGGAGCTAATGTTTCACATCTTGAGCAACGACTCCAACTTTGGATCTCCATTGGGAATATTTTAGTTCTTGATCAGCGGGAACAAAAATATCAAACGTTCCTTCTTTTGATCCTGCCTTCGTCGTCTTCTTAGGATGATCCTCAATGTCGTTGTAATCCAAATCCTGTAAAATACCTGGAACTCGCATACTGTCCTTGCTGTATATTCTCATGTCCATGTCAAACTTTTGTTTTGAGCTTATAAAACCTTTTTCTAGATCTGAAGTAAAGGATTCATCTTGAATATCATCCTCTTCTGGCACCCATTCTCTAAAATTGATCAATGGACTTGGAATCTTAGAACATGAAAGTTCTTTGAAATTTTCCACTATTCCCTTTGTAAATGGATTTTCCTTCTTATCATAGCGATACCGAAAATTCTCGTAAGTTGTCTGCAAGAAAAGAAAAAAAGGTGAGTGTGATTATGATATATCATGTGGAGCTTTGCATAATAAGAAACTAATATAAGGTCAAATTTAAAGGCATGTATACACTAAGCACCAAAATTAAAGGCTCATTTTTAGATTATACAAGAAAACGAATTAAGGGATTAAAAACAGAAAGAGAATACCTGGTTAGTGGAAATCAAGTAAAGATGGAAGACTGTTAGGCCACCAACAAACCAAACTGCTACGAAGCAATATGCGATGAGAGCAACTGATAGAACATCGCGTGACATGATTGACCACACGGTACCTTGTTGTCGAAGAATGGTAACCCAAGAAAACGAGAAGACGTATATGCACAACAAGGTTGATGATGATATGAACAATATGAAGAATGGATAGTTACGCTGAAAGTAACATGATAAGAGAAAGAAATGTGTTAGATTCTACAAAAGAAAGGTGAAGAAAGATAATTGGAATCTAACTGTAGTATAGTTCTAAGTATTCTAGATCATACCAAAAACTACTTCTCTTTCCTAATCAAAATCTCAACTGTTGAATAGACATAAGATTCCTCTCTCAAAGGAACTTAAGAATAAGAAGGATTGTAAATGGCACAATTCTTACAATCATCCAACAGTTGTGACTATAATCGTGATTGCAAACCTTTTTTGGAAACTTGGTTTAGTAGGAACAGATTAAGGTTTTTGCATTATCATAAACTAATGTATTATTTTCATTACAGCTAATGTGCTAACATTTGTCTATAAAAAAACTTACTGATCCAATACACTGACCAACCCAAGGGCAATGATGATCAAATTTCTGCACACAATTATTGCAAATAGAGCAATGGGAAGCGCGTGGTGGACGATAGAGCAAGCAAGTGTCACAAAACTTCACTTTCACCGTATGGCCATTGACTTTCACATCCTTCACTCTAGGTAGTTTGAGATTAGGGGTTTTATTGTTAACCCACTCCATAGATGGTGTGTTTATGCAAAAGGATTCATCTGATTCGAGAATTTGGGAATTCCTGGGGATAATTCCTGGATCTCTACCAGATGTCATGAAGAGAAAAGTAAAATCCTGCATTTAATGATTGAAACATATGTTAAAAATATCATGAGAAAGCTATAAGTACTTATTATTATTGATAAAGGAAAATTTTATAACTTTACCAACCAAAATTGTGAGGACTACTCCTCCAATAAGTACAAGGTGGTTAAAAAGAGTATATTCTTCTGTTATTATTATTAGCATCCTTATGCAAAATGTTATTGCCGGACCTCCGATCAGGAACGATGTCAAAAAAAGCGATGATGCATCATGACCGAAGACTAATCTTCCACCAAATAGAAATTTCTGAAATGGAAAAAAAAAAAAGTTCTAGAAATCAGTTTACATGATAGTTTACCATTCACAAAATCACAGGATAGTTCACATTGAATTTACAAGTAAGGAGCCAGTGCATATACTAGTTTTATTCCTAATAAAGAAGGAAAAAAAACCAAGCTTTATAAGGAAAGTAAATTTCCAAATTGATTTTGCTTTGTTCAATTAGAACCGTCAATTTTCCCCTTCATCCTATGGAAACCAATCATTTCAACAATAAGGTAAATAATCAGTGTTCATCACATTTATACCTACTGTCAAAGCACTTCAACATTGAAAATGGTTTGAGCATTTTCAAGAAACAAATTAAGAACTTTTCTCTTCACCAGCATCAACTAATCCATCCTCATCAAATACCAAATCCAACATCTTTCACTAATCCATATCTCCGAAATTCCTCCCGTTATTTTATTCTGATCAACAACAAAAAAATTACCTCGAAGGACTTAAATCTTCACTCACTCATAAAAACTCAAAATTCTAATAAATAAGAGCACAAATACATTTCTATATTTTTTTGGATCTTTGTTATGTTGGTATTTTCTTCTTCACTAGAGTATGAACCATGATTCTTTAACTCATCCGGTTTATTCGATATTTAGCTCAAATCAGTTGAGTTATCCAACCCCCAAATATATTTCTATATTCACTGAAAGTACATATCAAATGCCAAACATCTTCATTTCCAACATCACAAGATTTCATTTTTCCACCCTATACACCATCAAATACCTCAATCTATGTTTTTCAACCCAATAACCTCAAAACACTAAAAAGTTAAAAAAAAATTCTTTTCATTTATTGCCCTCAATTTTTTATAACATGGGAAGAGAACCAATACAGCAAAAGTTTTGATTTTGATCAAAGAACAACAAAAAGCATGACAAATACTAAAAAGGGTCTATAAAAAATAAAATATAAAAACAATAAAAAATAAAAAAAATAAAAAAAAATAAAAAAAGAAAAGGAAGAAGAGTGTACATTGTTTCCTTTCCAAATTTGATAGAGCCTTTTGGTTTTACCATTGGAAGGTTCCTCCAGTGAGACAGGCACAGAAGGGGAGGGAGAAGAGGCCACATTATTATTATGGTTATTATTGTTGGTGCTCATAATGGCCTAATAATAAAATAAAACTATTAACTGTGTTCCTTCTGCAATGATGTCTGTCTCCTTTAGTTTGCAAAATTCCACATATATGTTGTTGTTGTTATTTGCATTAAAGATTCTTACTTTTGTTATTTTCTTCCCTCACCCGTTAAGGGGCGAGACCAATTTGCAATGGTAGAAGAAGAAGAAGGGAATTCAATTTCCCTTCTCACTTTCTTTTTTGTCTTTTTTTCTTTTTTACAATGTCATTTTTTTTCCTACACCATCGTCTCTCTCTCTTCTTTCTCTCCATGAAACTAGCACTGCTCTAACGATCATTTCAACTCCACCGGTTTTCTCGCAGGTACAACTATTTTGGAAATATTACCTAAATGCTAACAATTGTTTTTTTTGCATTAATATGTAGAAATGACTTGGCAATTCACGACATTTTATCGGACATATTTTGTATCTCTCGGGTTCTGTCATTGTTCATTGATTAAAAAAAAATATTTATTTTTATTCAAATTGATAAAATTACATTAAATGAGATCCTTACAATTTTTAGTCGTTAAAATTAAAAAAAAAAAGATGAGTTTTAAGTCATAATTCAACTGATAAATTACAATATTGTGAAGTTGAAGGTCTTGTCTCGAATTCGAATATGAGACTTCGTAGTTTTTTGAGTTAAATACGATGAAATTTATTATATCTTCAAAAAAAAACTTAAAAAGATGAATCTATGAACAAATTTATATTACTTATAAAACAACAAAATATATATAAATGTGACAAATTACAAATATAAAAAAATTAAGATGTTAAGAATATTCAGGTCTGAACAAAACACATTATCACACCAAGACGATGAAATTATGAAAAAATATATAAAAAAAAAACTAAATATAAATATAAATAACTTAGTTAGATAAGAGAAAATAAAAAATAATTTAGAAAGGTTATATCGGACCAAAATTTAATCTTAAATAACTCCCTTTTATTTAAAAAACAAAATAGTGATCTAAATGTAAGAGAGGATAATAGTAATCATAGTAACAATGATCATTCTAAATTTTTATTCTAAATTTATTAACAATGATCATTATAAATTTTTATTCGATATTTTTAAAAAGTTAAATTCTTTAATTGATAAGAAAGAATAAAATTATAAAAAGATTGTAAAAATAATTAAATAAAGGATAAAATTGATAGAAAAACTTTTAGAATGTGTTGTAGAATAAAAATAAAGCTTAAAAATATACTTTTAATTTATTATTTTTATTGATTTACATTTTTTCTTCCTCTATTTCAAAATTCAAAAATATAGTTATTTGATTTTTAACATTTCTTAAATTTTCATCACCAATAATGTGTATCTACATTACTCAAATACTTGTCAATTCATTATTCGACATAATATTTCAATAGAAATAAACCCGAAATTTAGTTGTGTTGTGAGAAACTTTTTGTGAAATTTTAAAAATTGAAGGATTATTTTTCAGTTAAAAAATAAGGAAGCCAAAACATTGGCGTAAATAACGTACTAAAAATGCATTTAATTGTGTAAAAAGAAGTGTGGTTTTGTTATTATGGAATGATTACAAATGAGGTACATAACATCAAGATAGTGTGGCACAAAAGTCACATGCATTGTAATTATTATAAAGACAAAGTGTGTCCATAAAAATATTTTGGAAATTAAAAATTGAAAAATATTATAAAGACAAAAAACAAAAATTATAATTTTATAAAAATTAAAAACATATTTAATTAAGATATATCATATTTGAGACTCTCCTAAAACTTTTATGCAGTTGGGTATAGCCATGGTTATTGATTGGTGTTTGAAAAATCTCACATTTTACTTCCTAAGTCGAGCTGAAGGTTAGTTTAACGCATTAGAAATAGAACTAAAGAACACTAAACAACAATTTAAAGGATTCAGACACAAAATATTTTTTTTTTAAAAGCACCAAAAGATTTCTTTAGTTTTAAATTTTTACAAACCAAAAGAATAAAGTGGAAATGTCACTGGTTAACCAAAGTTGGTACGGTTACCATCTCTAATTTATCGCACCATGTTCTTTTGGAATTCGTCCCAAACACTTACAAGAATTTGCCAAAAAAGTGAGTCATAAAATTGAAAATTAATAGAATCACGTAGATAATCGTTCTTGGCATATTTACTGTGAAGGCTTCATTTAAAGGTCATCTTAGTCAGATTCCAAAGCATCTTCATAAGAAAGGCTTCATTCATATTTTAGTAATGTTTAAAGCTCAAACCACCATCTTTTTTAGACAAACAACACACAACTCAATTGATTAAATGGGGGTTTAAAACCATTATCAGTATCACCTCAAAAAAACTTTGTTGAATATTTTCCACTTCAATACAGAGGGTCGTTGGAAGCTTCACATATTGCATGTGATAATATGGGATAGGACTTAGCACAAACTTTGAGAGTGTGATTCTACTAGCTAAGCTTAAACATTGTTGTTTCCAACTGCTCAACTTATTTTGAATCTTGTTCACAATATTGCTAAATTGAGTTCTTTGGTTTCTCCATGTGACAATGGTGGCGCCCAGATACCTTCCCAAACTATTAGTATTGGTAAACCCTGTATGTTGCAAGATGTCTTATCTAAGTTGATTGTCAACATTCTTGGAGAAGTACACTTATGTCTTCTCTCACTGTTAAAGATATGATTTATGACGAGGGTAACTAGAATTTTAATTTTCTTTGTGATAATCTGTCGACTAACATTGCTAACAAAATCATAGCTCTCTCATCTCCAATGAAGAAGATGGACCAAACACTTTAGGTTGGGGAGACACTAGTACCCATCATTATACTGTGCAAAGTCCCTACAATCTGATTTCTGAGAATCCTAACAGTATGGAGGGGAATCTGAAAGTTCATTGGAATTGGAAAGGCCCTCACATGATGCAAACTTTCATATGACTGGTAGCCCATGAGCGTATTCTCACAAATTATCGGAGAAATAGGTGGGAATGGGTATCTCTCCCTTATACCTTTGTTGTGGGATTGACGATGAGACTACTCTCCATGTTCTCTGTGACTGCAATTTTTCAAAACAAGTACGGGTTAGACTTGTCCCTCCGAATTAATAACTCACGTTTTCTCTTTTAATTGCAGGGATTGGGTCTTTAATCATCTCAACATCAACTGGTAGCAATCAACTTTCATGATAACCTATTGGCATATGTAGAATCGGCGAAATAAGCAGTTTTTGAAGAATGGTTTCAACGGCTTATCAACCCTACCGTTGAAAGTACTAACATTCATGTGTAGAGCTCTCATCATAATCGTGACACTATTATACTGGATGGAAGAGGCCACAACATGGTTGAATGAAACTTAACTATGACTGAGCGTGCAAGGAGTATGGCGACATTGTGAGGTGTGTCGGGTTACTTCGTGACTTAGATGGTAGATGGATCAAGGGGTTTAGGCGAAATATCAGAGCGTGTGATGTCCTGCATGCCAAGATGTGAGGTATGTATCTCAGACTTGTCATGTGGTGAAGATAGGGTTTATCTCACTTTATTGTGAAAAGCGACTCAAATGTGTTCATTGACATGGTCACAAATAAGTGCAATTTCAAGCGGAACACATCTCCTATAATTCAGCGTATTAAAGAGTTTCTTTAGAAGGATTGACACGTTCAATTTACTCATACATGGCATGAAGGCAACAGAACACAAACTGGCTGGCTAACTTTAGCCTTACTTTTGATTCTTTGATCCTTGTTATTCTAGAGTCTACTACTAGTGAACTTAAGCAACTCCTTCTTAATGATATTTTCGGGATTTACATGCCTAAGAGTGTGTGTTTAATTTTTTAATTTCTCTCTCTTTTTTTTTTTCGTTTGGGTTTTGGTCCTTTTTTGTATCCAAAAAAAAAGTGGAAATGCCACCTAACAAAAAAGCTTTTGCTGTAACGGTATGTATTTTGTTGAAAAAGATTTTTTTTTTCAAGGAACCTAAAACCCACATAAAAGTGCACAAAAATTCAAGCTTTTCCACGACATAAGAAAGCGAAAAAATAAAAAAGGAATCGAAGGATGAAAGGGTGAAGTATGCGCAGTGGCTCCCTGAGTATATGTAGGGTGTGCGACTGCACAAGGAATTTAACTCATCTAAAGTGATAAGTTGATAAAGTGAGTGGATCAGTGATTAATATTACAAACACTCATGATTGATCATGAATGTGCACATAATATCAATCATTTATTTGATCATCAATGTTTGATATTACTCATTTTATTCTCTAAAGTGAATGTTCACTTTAGAGGAGTCAAATCTCCTACACTAGACCCCAAAATTTTACCAAAATTTATTTTATATTATAAAAAATTTACATTAAAAAAATTCATATTATAGCCATTGTTTTCAATTAACTATAAAAAAAATTCTTTTCTCACCTTAAATCTTCTCAAAAACCTTTAAATTTTGTTCAAATTAATTAATTTTAAAATATATTTTACACGTCCAAATTAATCTATTCATACGTGTATTTTTATATATACGAGAACATTTAGAGAAAGAAAAAATACCTTTAATTATATTGTCTCCCTTTGTTATTAGGTACTGTCGTCTATCTAGCGTATCCACAGCTATAAACAACATCGCACGCCATAAAAGATGGAGCCAATAATGTTTTTAATGCTCAGCTGTCTCCAACAAAAATGTATTAATTTTGAAAAGCATAATTATTAATTTGAAAAATACTAGATTAGTTGTGATATCCTTCATCTATCTTATAATGAATTTCATTTAAAAAATTTACACACATATTAAAAAATATAATAATTAAAAAAAATTAATTTAATAAATTATTCATCTTAACTATTAGTAGTTTTTTATTATTATTATTAATACAAAATATAATAATATTTTAAAAATATATATATAATAATTATTAAAGTGTAATATAAAAAAATTAAATCAAATTACATTAAAAATTATAAATGATATTCATTTTATGATAATTTTTTTTACTAAAACGACGCTGATTGTGAGATGGAAGGAGTAATTCATTTAAAAACTTTACTTATTATTAATTTCAAAATCACATTTTTGTATCTCAGTCGTTGATTTCAGAACGGACGGTTCATATTATACTGTCAATTTAACTGTGTGAAACGATCCCAATCGTTGATCTAAATCGGACAGCGGAGTAACAGCAAGGAATCCATTTTCTCTTCTGACATGTTTCCATATTCAAGACTTGAATAAGAGACCTTAACTAAGAAATTTAAGTCCAATTCTACTAGGAGCAAGACAAGACCTATGCTTAAACATTATTTTTAAACTAGCTCACCCAGAACCCAAGCATATAAGAAAAAGATTTAGGATGATTTCTGAAAATGATGGCAACAAACTAAATATTTGATTCTACATGTTAAGTTCATCCTTGCCGAATGGACTAAAAACACTACTCAAAATCCATCCCAAGAGAAAATAACAGCAAGCTAAGGAAACAACTTACACAAAATGAGTCTTACAGAATTACAGTTAACTTTTTATAACTTAAACCGCATTAGCAAAAGTAGAAAAACTACTAAAACTGCCAAAAGGAAAAGTTGATCTGCTAACTTCTTTCTAAATAATCTCTTCCTGCTGCTGTCTGACTGACATAACTAGAGCTGTAAAGAAACAACAACCAATGAGATTTTTCATTTGTTTTGAAACTTTGTCAACCAATCATGTGCAATCAGAATTTTCTCAATAGGTATGCTATTACCATATTAGATAGGCTAAAATCATTTTTAATTACAAAACTGTTGCATTGTTTTCAATCTATTATTACCTGTTTTCAAGATTTTCATAGGAAAAACAAAAAATAATTGGGAGTCCGTTTACTTTGTAAAAATATATCCTATTTTAATATTTTAAAATTTGTGTTAATTTTACTTTTAAACAGGAGACTTTTGGAGTGAAATATTGTTTACATTTCTAAAAATAATGAAAATGTCAAAAAACTGTTTTCATTATTACCAAAAATGCATCTACATTTCATCAAGAGTCTCTTATCAAGGTAAAATGAACACAGCATTTAAAAAAATGAAAACACGATATATTCTTAAAGTAAACAGTGCCTTATTTTTCGCTTGTAATATTTTCCATACAAATCTTTGAAAACAAGGTGGCAATCAGAATTATCTGAATTCTGAACAGTTATGTTATTACCGGGACAGAAAGGCCCAAAACATACTTTTAGTAACGATTTAGTTAATTATTGACTTATTGTTTAACAATGTGTATCAACTAGATAATGACAAGCAACTTGTTTTATAGCTTTGAAATAAAAAATATTTTTAATCTTTTAACAAACCAACAAGCCTTCTTAACTAATAATTGACTCTTCATTACCAAGGTTTGGTCAAGCATAAATTACAGCATAGATGCTCAAGTTCAAGTCTTGATGCCCCCATTTTTTAGTTAAGAAAAGCTTTCATTGTATATACTTCAGTCCAAAAAGCTCATACATAAGGGAACATGTTAGATGGTTAGTTCATGGCCAAAGAAACGTTTTCGAAACCTGAACTTAAATTTAGATAATTACAAAAAATATGGCCATCACAGTTTTGAGATTATGAAAATAAATACTGTATGTTATATATTATTTTCAATACAACAACAACCAAGCATTTTCTCACTAGGGTCTAGGAGTTACATAGATAGATCATTTATCTCTAAATCTCTCTTGATAACTTGGTCTATAGTTTCCTTTGCTTTGAAAAACGCTTGTATTGTATAGTATTTTTAATTTAAAAATAATAATTAACCATGCGGTATCAGATGTATAGCAATGATAAAGGAACCAAAGGAGGGAATAGTAGCAAAGCAATATAACTACTTTTCTTCTGTTTAAAAGTTGGCCAAATTACAAAAGTAGCCACTGATAAATAAACAACAAAATAAGATAGTAATTTCGAAAACTGGAAACATACCTTATACTTGAGTACAATTAACAAAAGTAACCCCTGCATTTCACAGATCCACATAAGCATTTCTTTTTCTTCTGACCTGCTTTGAGAGGAAGATTTATTCCATAATCATAAGTTAACTCCATCATAGGAGGGATGTGTCTAATTGCAAAAAAAGCAATGTGGAGATCCGATTCATTCTTATTTTCACGTACAACCGGACGCCACAGTACATTAGGAGAGCAGCTGTGATTCATAAACCGAGCAACATTCCCTTCATTTTTTGCTGTTATATAAAGCGGGGATGGGATCTTTGGAGCTTCATTGTCACCAGGAAAAACTTCCAGCTGCTGATAAATGCGTGTAGAATCAAAAATGTACTCGTCTTCGTTTTCACCGCCAAGTATCTCAGCTCTAGCATTATCTATGACTTCCCCTGCATACTCGCATATAAAAGTTCCAGCACGAATAGCATCCCATGATCTTAGACCCCAACCTTTATTCTTGGTTCTGAACACCTCTAAACGAAATTTCATGCCAACTTGGGAAACACGGTTTCGGCAAGTAGGGGGACACTGACAGGAAGGACCACACTCATGTACCACAGATTTTAGGTCCGCAAGTAACCCAGCTGCAGAATACGGGAGATAACCTCCATTATTTTGAATGCATGGACAGTTATAATTGCCAGCTTGACATCCACCAACACAAGAACATCCAGCGGAAGATTCCACAGGAGCAACTGCCTTCAAATTCTTGAGAGTAGGGCTGTAAGTGAAATATGCAGGGCCTTTCTCGTTATCAACATCGTTCACAAGACAAACAGGTACTTTTTCAGCCCCGGAAGTAAGATCAGGCAATATAACCCCTGTTCTTGAAGCTGACTTATCGGTCCATTGTTGAATGTTTTTCCATATCACATATGCATCAGCCTGCCCGGGAATCCGTACTAATTTATACTTAAATACATTGAAACCAGACTTTGCTTTCTCCACCCATGAATCCTGAATCTTGTAAATACCGTCATAGACGTATACCTTCCCAGATGGATGCATTACATCTTTCAAACCCCTAATAACTCTCACATCATTACCTCTATGCATGCTTTTCTCCAAAGCAAGATTACCCCTTTCAAGCTTTTGATCACTTGCTCCCTTGTCGCGATTAACTCCACCTTGACCACTGTAGATCAGCACATCCCCGTCGTCTGTATTATCTTCATATCCTCCAGATGAGACAATACTAACAGCTAATGGCTCTTCCTCTTGACTTGCTTTGGAACCCAGGTAATCGATTCCTGCCATAGAAGGTGAATGTAGTCCCACTAAGCACATTTCAAATCGGAAGAAGAAAATATCCCCAATCTCAACACCAGGCACAACTCCAATCCTTTTCTTGCTGTTACTCCTAACCCCTTTACTCATCATAACTGTTCCTGCCTTCAAATCAGGCCGCTTTGCTCCAGTATGAGCATCTTTTGTTGACTCTTCAATTTGTCCAAGCTTTCTTCGCAACACTTCATATATCATAAGTGTATATGTCACAGAGTCCTTGCTACCATCAGGATGATTTATTACATCAAAAACCATGGGATTAATTGATTGGAGAACTTCATTAGCCACTGCATCTAGATCAACATCAACAACAACCAAACCACTACTAGTACCAACACCGCTAGCGCGTCGTTTTCTTCCCCTCTTCTTGTGCTTTGTACTCCCATCTCCAGTTCCATCTTCTACATCAATTTCATCAACTTCTTCCTCAATGAGCTGTCCACCACGAGTCCGGTTATTCCTGCGGGACGAACCGCCCACATCTCCATTTGTCGCCCCGGTTGGTGTCCTAAATGAATTAATCGGAACAGCAGCAGAAATTGGTGTGGCACGTTGAGGGGTTGGGTTCGGTGCATTTTGTTCAGAAAGCCTCTGAGATTCGGGTGACACAAAGAAAGGGTAAAAGGGTGCAACTCCAGATGGGAAAGGACCAGAAGGAGAAGCACAAACAAAAGGAGCACCACCTTGTGGAGTTGATGATGAAGAAGGATTAGATGGTGAAGGGAACACGGGAACAAGAGTCCTCAACGGCTTAACATTTAAAACCCTAGACTTATCAAAGGAACCAGATGCAGGTTCTTGACCCAAATTATGTTCCATTGTACAATTTCAAAGCAGTACAAACACTATCTATTCTAATAACAACTTTCTCCCAAGTTTGGCACCCAACAATTTGTGTACACAAGACCACCAAACAAAAACAAAAGAAGAGGCTAACAACTTATATGACTTTGGCTGGAATGTTCAGAATAAATCAATGGAGTGCTAGATAAGACAAACTAATTAAGAACAAAACACCACAGTACAAGCTTCGGAGTCAACACTTGTTAATACAACACAATTCCTGTAACATGCAAACAAATCTGGATTCAGAAAATGAAATATCAGGAAAAACAAAAGCAAAACAACAACGAAAATCTAGACAAAATGTTCAAACAATAACAATTTTTAAAATAAACCAAAATTGAGTTCCTAGAAATGAGCCATAACATTCTCACTCGGACATAAACTTTAGATTATTAGAAGGGAAAAAACAACATGCGGAAGGACAACATTTGAGGAACAAAAAATGAAAAAACAGACAAAAAAATGTAAATTTGATGACTTAAATCTGAGAGAGAAAAAACAGAGAATATGCATACACAGATCAGATCAGATGGTTCAAAAAAAGGGGTCAGAATAAAAATATTAGGGCGTGAGTTCCGAAAATAAAGGTTGAATAATTGAGATGCAAAGGTGAGAAATGAAAGAAACCTGAAATGGGTTTTGTGAGCTTTTCAGTTTGAGTCGAAGTCCATGAAGCTTCCCCAAACCAAAGCTTCTTCAACTGTACTTTAGGAGAGAGAAACTATGAGAGAGAAAGAGAGACAGAGTTATTTTTTCTTCGTGTATGAATCTATCTATGTCTTTACGTGAGTTTGGAAATTATCAGATGCTATTCAGCACACGGAGTAACGCTGTTTGCCAGACATAAAGTGACGTGGCAGATTATAATTGGGTAAATTAATGAAAGTACATGGTAATGTGTATTCATAAAATGAAACTCCAAAGTGGCCCTTTGGGAGAAGTGGAATGGTGAAAATTAAATGCACGAAATGAAATGTTTTGTGAAAGAATAAATAATGTGGAAACAAAATTAACTAAACTTTACAAAATTATTTTTTGATTGAATTTTATTTTTGTAAATATTACTTTCATTCTATTTGGTCAAAAAACAATACTTTTCATGAAAAAAAGTTTGTTTTAGCATTTTTCATATTTGAATACTTTTTGTAAAGGTCAAAGAGAATAATATTTTATAACTTAAACTTGTATGATAGTTCAAATATGGAATGTTCTAGTTTTTCATAACTAATTAATATCAACTTCGCCGTTAAATATTTTAAAAACCTAAAAAATATATTTTTTCAAATGTATTTTTTGACCAAATAAAATAAATTTAGATTATATTAATCAAAAATATTTTTATATTTGTAATTAAAAATTTAATTAGTATAAGTTTTATAATATAAATTTTATATATTCTTAATAAAACTATAATCTGTTACAAAAATAATAAATGTTTATAGGTAAAAAAGCTACATAATAAGCAGTACCAGTTCAAAATGGGGATACCTAGCACACGTCAAGTATTTAACAAATAAATAAATAAAATTATTATTAATTATTGGTAGAAAATATGTAATTACTTTTTAATAAATATTTAATATATGTATATAATATAGCTATATAAAAACCTGTTTATTTATAAAATAAATATTAATTGTTAGTAGCAAAATAAAGGTCGATATATAAAATTAACAATTGCACATGTATATAATTTTTGAGTTTCGACGTTGGTTCCTTATATTTTGAGTAAAATATGTTTTTAGTTTTTATAAATATATCAATTTTATTTTTAATTTTTCTAAAAAATTCTTTCGAATTTTAGTTTTTCTAAATTTTTCGACTATCAACTTTAGTCTATGTTTTCTTATAAAACTTCACATCGCATATTCTAATTGATTTTCTTTTTTATAATATGCATTGTTAATACATTAAAATATCATTAACTTAACTATTTAATCTTTAATTTAAATTTAAATTTAAATTTAAAGTCTTATGAATGATATGTCATTAAAAAATATCACTTGAAACATCTGACGTGAACTTTTATAAAAAAACATGGACTATAATTGATAACTGAAAATTTAGAATATTCAAAGTTTGAAGAGATTTTTTAAAAGACTAAAAATAAAAATTAATATATTTAAAAGATTAAAAACATATTTAACCTTTTTTATTTTATCGATATCTCGCAGTTATGAACTAATTTCCTTACTATTTCATTTAAAGATACAAAAAATCTTTTTTATTAACACGGGTTTATATAAGTTATTTGAAGTCCGGTTAATCTAACCTTCACGGACTCAGACTTATGTGCACCAGCTAAAAGTTCCTATTATAATTTGGAATCAAAACTTGATGTCTAAAACTTGCATTTTGAAAAATCTACCATCCATCCTCTCACCCCTCTACCATCTACTATTTTACCTCTTACTATTTGATGGTCAAAATTTTAGAAATTATTAATATTTTAATAATTAAAAAAAAATGTTCTAGAAAAATTGCATTTATGAGATTTTGCGTTCATCTAAATTTTCAAGTTTTGAAAAAATTGCATTTCGAAAGTTTCACATTCATTTAAATTTATGAAATTTTAAATAAAATTATGAAAAAAATTGTATTTCAGAAGTTTCGCGTTCATCCAAATTTTCAAATTTTTATTAAACTTTTGGAAAAATTGCATTTAAGAAATTTTACATTCATCTAAAGTTTCAATTTTTTTAAATTTTTGGAAAAATTACACTTCGAAAGTTTCACATTTATCCAAAGTTTCAAAAGTCTTTTAAACTTTCGGAAAATTTACATTTCAAAAGTTTCACAATCATCCAAAGTTTTAAAATTCTTTTAAACTTTTAAAAAATTGCATTTCAGAATTTTCACATTTAAGTAAATTTTTGATTTTTTTTTTAAATAAAACTAAGAATTTACATATCAAATTTAACCAAATTTTTTAAAATATAGAGTAATAATTATTTGTATTTCGTTCAAATAATTAAAAACGACAAAAATATGTTTTATATACTTTAAAGATGAAAGTACATAGTAGATTTCTCTTACATTTTTAAGTCGAACGATTTGGACTAATTTATTTTGACAACTATAATCATGAGTTATTTGACAAAATTTAAATTTTCAAACATCTCCTTTGTATTTTATAGATAAATAAAAAAAAAGTCCTTTATCATCCTTAATGACAGCAATGTTGTACCTTTACTTATTTTTTCTTCTGAAATCGTGGAAAATAGTCTTTTTTGGTATTTTTATTCCCCTTAAATAGGCATTTTTGGCATTCTTTTAAAATGTATTTTATCACTGTGTCTTTACTTTGAAATTCTAGTGTCATCTTGCCCTTATTTTGGAACTCAAATGTCATTTTAGAATAAAAGAAATAATTATGGTTTACAGTTTAATGGACCACAATTGCACCATAATTTAAAATTAAACATATAATAACAAATTATATTTAAAGTAAGTTCAAAATAGAGCTATATTTTACAGTTTTGAAGGAAAAATCACTAAAGATTCAATGTTGGCATTGATTATAAAGTTAAATGACGTTTTTTATCTAAAAAATATAAATGACTTGTTTGAAAACTAAGTTAAAAAACTCAGCGGTGCAATTTTGAGAGAAAATGGTATATACATGGTTAGTGTAGATTAATTAGTTTCCCAATTACGGCCAATATAAATTTACTAATAGTTTTCAATTATTTTAAAAAATGTAGTTATAGAGGGAATTTGTGTAACAATATAATGAATAATTATTAGATATCAGTAAAATTAATTTATACTAAAAAATATTTTCATAAGCTCTTAATAGATAATAACAAAAATAAATAAATAAATATAAAATAAAATAAAATCAAAAGTATTTTCAAGGAACAACAAAATTGAATAATATCCACGGAATTGAAGCATAGTATAATTATTAGAGATATAAAGCAAAATTAAATTCATATTTCAATCGAATTAATTAATTTTGCTCAATCTTATCTATCTCTCTTTAAATATATAAAAATAATAAAATAAAAAGAGATGATTTAAATTATTTCGCTGGAACCCGAAATAATAAATTTGCGGAACAATAAAGAAGGACAAAATGAAAAGTTATACATCTTGATTTCTCCCAACTGAAGAAGTGGAAATTAAAACATACCAAAGGGGAAATCATAAGTTCACAAAGTTGTATTTATCCATGTCTCTTAATTAAAATAATTATGAAAGAAATTTCCGCATCCTTTATCATATAGTATCATCACATTTTTGCTGAAATTACCTAACAAAACAATCAATCAATGGTGGAACTGAGATTTCATAGATAGTTCCATAAATGAGTATAGGCTATAAGGACTAGTGATAAATTATCGTCATTAAACCTAAATGCGTCCAAAATGCTTATAAGCTTCATCAATAGATATGTTGATGTTGTGATGTAGCAAACTTTGTTCTACAAAACATTTTGTCTTATACATAAGGTAATACTACAAAATAATTGTACAATTGTTTCGGACCACAAAAATAAATAAAAGATTTTATATTTTAATATTTTCAAAACTAAATCTAGTAAAACATTATATAAAATTAAACAAATATTAAATTAATTGATTTTATTATTTTAAAAAAATTATACAAAATTATTTATATTAATCTAATAAATAATTTTTATATTTTAAAGTGTCTAAAAATTAATTTTACTAAAATATTACTATAAATTTTAAAAAATTTCATATTAAAATATGTCCTAGGTCTCCATACATATTAGGTGAATTATAGATTTAAAGAATGAGAATAAAAGTAGAATTGGCCTTTCTAATAAAGAAGATTTCAAGATGTTTACACACCCCAATTTTATAAGAGAGTGTATTTAATCTCAAATGATACTAGTTATAAAAAAGGCAGAATACATTATTATGGCTTTTAAGTTATTAAAATCATTTAACTTTATTTTTGTAAAGTCAGTTCTTTATGTTTTTAAAAGTTACAATGTTGAACTATTTTTAGTCATAACTTTATCTTAATTGTCTTTAGTTAGAGATTTTTAAAACTGAACTACGAGTTTTGTTATCATATGATATTAAAAAATATAATAATTTTCATGTGATTTCATGATATAGATTAAGAGAATTCCGTGTTTAATTTCAAAAACTTTAAAATGTATCCGACTCGAATTATCTCTTACTTAATTATTTTTCTAAAAGTTGATTGAAGGTTTATAATCTTATAATTGTTGCAATAAAAATTTCTTAAGAACTACACAAGTTTATTGACAAAACTGAGAGAATTTTGGTTTTCAAGTTTGCTTATTTGAAATTAGGATAAACGATGTAAACATTCACAAAGGACGAACTTGATACCAAAAGAAAGATAAATGACAAACTTATTAAAATAAATAAATAAATGATTAATATATTATTTTTGTGTAACTTAAAGAACCGCATAATGTATTTTATCTTAAAAAACAAAAATATAAATATTTAAATAAAAATGTATTGAAATTTGTGTTTTCAACTATTTGAAATTTTGAAATTTGTTGTTTTCAACGTAATACTTCCACTTTTGTTTCCTTGGAACACTTGTTAGCAAGATTTGCAATCCTAAGAGCATTGTTCAATTTTTAATGTATTGAATATACAACTTTCAATAAAAATTATTTACTTTAGTCTCTTAAATAATATTTTTATGGGACGTTTGATTCGCAAAATAGTAAATACGAGATAAAACAATACAAAATTATATATGACAATATTTTATACTCCACTGTGTTTAATGATCGATGCACATGATAAAAAAATATGTACTATACCTTGTTTGATATGTTTTTGCACTTGACAAAATAATATAATTTTCACTATTATACCCTTTATCGGTATTATATATATATATAAAAGGTTAAATAAGTTTTTAGTTTCTATAAATTTTTGAAATTTTGTTGTTAATTTTTGTAAAAATAATTAACACTTTTTAGTCCCTACAAAATTATTATGCAAGCATTTTTAGTTCTTGTTAGAATATCAACATATATTTTTGAATGAGTTTTTTATAGACATGTTTACAACATTGTAAAAAGTTCCTGTTATTTTTTAGTTTCAGAAAATTGTTTAAAAATCACAAGTTGTGCCACCAAAGTTATTATTGGGTTGAGTCACGGTCTAGGTCGCTCTCTTTAAGACGTTTCGCGGCACTGCCCAAATTGTGCAAGACAGACTATCAACCACGAAGTTCCCAAGATAAAACAGCTCAGATTCACTGTATCGGAGTTCCACTGCACTATAGAAAACCGTTCTAGAACTACACCCTCAATATGGCGGTTAAAGTCACTCTTAATATGACATTTAAAGTCACTCGCAATATAGTACTATGACCACTCATAAATCAATAGGACTACGGCACAAAAAACCGCTTTAAAAGACTACGACACAAAACCGTTCATGGTGATATTAAGACCACTAAAAACGAAGGGACTACGACATAACAACCACTCTAAAAATCGAAGGGACTACGGCATGACAACCGCTCTAAAAATCAAAGGGACTACGGCATAATAACCGCTCTAAAAATCGAAGGGACAACGTTACAAAACCGCTTTAAAATATCGAAGGGACAGAAAGAAAGGGGAGAAGTGGCTCGAAAATTAGGCGAGCAAAATAAAAAAGAGAGAAAAGAGAAAATTGGAAAATGCATCCAACTTTGGTGTATTTCCCAATAGTTTGAAACTCATTATATAGTGATGAAAACAAACTCACATATGATTTCTAACCAATGTGGGACTTTAGCATATTAAGAGTTGAAAACTACTCAAAATAGGAGAGTTTTCCAATGTGGGACTTCAAATTTTTTTTTCTAAATTCACACAATAACATACTCTATGTTCCAACAATTCCTCCACAAAAAATGAATTCAAAACTCAATTTCTAGGTCTATCTTTCTTTACTCTTATCATGGGTTTATGACATTTAAAAAATTTATATTCAATTCATAACAAGTTAAAAAATCCTAAATTTTTATAAAGAATTTTTTTTTATAATGTTTTAAACATCCTTACAAAACACATTCAATAATTTAAAAATTCAAGGACAATGAAACATGTTTCTTTAATAGGGACTAACACTGCTTGCACAAAATTTTTATATAAACTAAATAATGCAGTTTTTGAATGGGAACTAAAACCGAAATTTCAAAATTCATAAGTACTGAAAACTTATTTAACCTATACATATATGTGTGTGTTGATGAATTCAAATATTTGTAGATGTAAGGGATGGGAAAATATAATGTAAAGAGAGAGAGCGAGAGAGATATTAAAGATAAAATGAGAGAGAGATAAAAGGGAGATAAAAACAAAAGAGAGTGAGAGATATAGAGAGACATAAGATAGTAGAGAGAGATATAAAAGATTAGAGGGAGGGAAGGAGAGAAAGAAGAGAGAGGGATAGAGATGCATGAGAGAGTATAGAGAGTGCGGGAGAGAGTATAGAGATATGAGATAGAAGAGAGGGAGAGAGACACAAGAGAGTATAGAGAGATTTTGAGAGATGTGGCAGTAAAGAGAGATAAGAGGGATGGAGAGACATGAGAGAGGAAGAGAAACATGAGACAATAGAGAGAAATAGATATAAGGGAGAGAGAGAGAGACATGAGATAGGAAGAGAGACATAGTACAATAGAGAGAAAGAGAGATAAATGGAGAGAGGGAGAGAGACATGAGGCTATGGAGAGAGAGAGAGAGATAAAGGGAGGGTGAGGGATTAAAAAGATAATATTTTTTTGGTAGAAATAAAAAACGGTAGTTTGGTATTTTTAACAGTTTGTACTTGAAATAAAAAGTTGACTAATGAAATAGCTATAAACAAGAATTTTTATTGATGTTAGTCACTTATTCTATGTTTTGTCCAATCTCATGATTCTTTCTAAATTAAATAAGGTGCAATAAAAGTTATTTTATCACCTAATATATGAATCATGCTTTTAAAATACTCATTAAAAATTTTCTTATTTTATTCTTTCTTGCAAAAAATCGTAATGTACAAAAAAAAGTAGTCTTCATTGAGGCTGCAAGTAATCGTAATCCATCAATCAAAAAGATTACGACAATATAGTCTAACCATAAAGATTTGTTTTTCATTGCTTTGAAGGTATGTGTATCTTAAACTTGCACAGATTCATTCCACTCATAAAGCAAGGTCTCCCTACGATGAAGATGGATAGATAGGTATCCCAACGACGAAGGCATATGACAAATAACAAGATAAACCATACTCCTCTATTGAGTGTTATAAGCAAAATAATTGTCTGAAATATGTTGGATCATAAAAGGAGTTTGGGAATCATCTATATTGAATTAAAAGTAATTACACAATGAAGTAAGTTAGACTTCACATCTTAATCTAAAACCTTAAAACAATTAGTTTATGGATCAACTAATTCATACATTGTTCAACCATCACTTTTTTAAATAATCTGAAACTTTTTTTTATTTATTCAACGTTGTTATTCCTAATATACTTTTATTTTAATAAAAAATTATTTAATGTCAATAGTTGAGTATTTGACATTCAAATTGACAATTTGAATTATGTTTTTACTAGAAATCTAAAAATTAATTACTATTTACAAATTTTTACAAGGAGTATTTGTGAAAACAATATGTTTCTCATTTACTCCTTGTGTTTCGTTTATCCATGGTTGGTGATATGTGACAACCTCAGTAACAATATTACCGATAATTTATTTGAAAATTCTAAAAGTATATAAAGTTGTCATAATTTACTATATATATTCTCCCACTAACTCAAGGTATCAAAATATCTCTCAACACCCATATAGGTTACATGATTTATAAAATAAAATAAAACTTTAATAGGGAATCTGCCACAATAAGTTGGGTATATGTTCAATTATCTTTCACGTACACCAATTGCATAAATAATATCAGGACGTGTACCCAATTGAACATACTTAAGACTAACAATAGCAAAAGCATATGAGACCATTTCATTTTTTTTTCTTCATTTCTTTATCATTTCGTGGACACAACAAAATGATTTGTTAAGTATACCAATTCATGTCAAATATCAATCACTAATGTTGGTCCCGAATTACAATGCACAATTAAACCTTATAAACATCTAAACTATGACTTTAGAACTAATATCGATAGGATATTAAATCTCTAAAGTCGTAATACTTAATAAACTTCTTAGAGCCGGTAACATCTTCATTGTAAGTCTCTACATAATAAACAAAAAAAATTATTTGTTTCTCAATTTTTTTTAGATAATTAGCATATAAGATTATCTCACTTGATTAAGAGTGATAATTGAGTTATCAATTTAATTAAAAATTTTAAATGATTAAAATAAATGTTCAACTATCTTGTCTATCACACATTATCATGTTAATCTATGTCACATCGATAGAGTATCCATTGCTTATATAATACAAGAAGAATTATAATACAAAATATATATATATATATATAAAGATTTCAAAAGTAATATAACAACACAGTACAAGCGTCATGTCACAATAATTTTAATATAGATAGGATACTCAAATCGTCCTTAACATGAGTGTAAATCGAATACTAATAAAATTATATTAGCAACAACGCATGAGGTAAATTATTTTAAATATAATATTAATTATAATTAAAATAAATTTAATTATTTTGTTAAAACAAAATCTGTATAATTATATTTATGATAAGTGAGATTATAATTATACAAATTAAAAATAAATATATTTAATAGAATAAGATAAATTAATATTATAAATAAAGAGAATATTTCATTTATATTTTAAAGAATATTCAACTTTAATCGTACTTAAATAAGAGTAAGGCACTATAGCATGCTTAAAAGTATTTTAAATTAACATGTTATGAATTATAACTTTAAAATCTATATATAAAAGAATATAAATATTATTATTTGTAAAGTTACATAAAATAATTTATATTTATTCAAAATAATTAAATTTAAAATACTCCCGCTATAATT
>JBBPBQ010020321.1:53270992-53309600 GCA_037974755.1 Cicer yamashitae
TATATATATATATTACATATTTATAATTTTAAAAGGAGAATAAACTATCATTTAATAATTTTTTTCAAAATATACAATCATATATTAAGTCACAAACATTAGAAATCACAACATATAAAAATTTATAGAGTAAAAATATTAAAAATCACATCAACAAAAAGAAACTGAAAAAGTAAATACAATATTAATATAATACTTAATACAACAATATTCAATTTTGTCACAATTAATCTGTGATAAACAGATATACAATCGCGCCAAAATTTCAAAATTAAAATATTAATTTCAATTATTTTTATATTAGTAAATAAAACTGTGCTTATCCAGATACGTGACGTCACTCTGCCTATGTATTAAGCTATCCTTTGACAATCATTAAACTTACGCCATAATATTTGCCGATTTGCCGTAGATGAATCATTGCAGCAGGGATTCAATTTTGAATTTCTACTGTGTTTCATCACATATAAATATATATATATTTATCAATTTTATTTTTAATTTATTTTTTATAGTTTTATTTTTATTTTGGCTTAATTGCAGTTTTAGTCCCCCTATTTATACTGATTCACGAAATTGGTCCTCCTATTTTAAAAGTCGACAGTTTTGGTCCCTCCCTCAAATTTTTAAACAAAAAAATGACGATTTGATATATTTTAAATGACGTGACATACAATTCTATAATATAAAATCATCTAGATCTATTAATTATTCATATGTTATTAATTAAATTAAAAATACGAAAAGATTTCGAAGTTGAAAGTTAAGTTTTTACGACGTTTTATTCTAATTTCATGGATGTTAATCACTCTACATATCGTATCATATGTCATGTTATTTAAAACATCTCGCGTCATCATTTTTTAGCTAAAAAATCATAGAGAGGGACCAAAATTGTCGACTTTTAAAATAGGGGGACCAATTTTGTGAATCAGTATAAATAAGGGGACTAAAACTGCAATTAAACCTTTTATTTTTATATGATTTATAAAACTACTTAAATCGTTAGGCCTAATTTTTCTCTCTATATAATGCATCTAGATAAATCCGCAATTATACTAATATATTACATATATGATATATCTATCACACTTACGTCTTTTAAAATCACAAAATATAAAAGTATTTTTTTTAACTTAAAAGTTTATATTCTCATTTTATTTTCTTTTTACATCATATTACATCGTTTAATAAAATCATATAAGAAAATAATGACTCAATATTTCAATATAAATATTTATATTGTTATATAATATTTTGTTGAGGCAAAATCTTAAATTAATATTTTGATGTAAACAAATAAAGGTTAATTAAAGACTCTAATTATAATTCTAAATTATGTGTTAATTTAACATGTGTTTTTTAGTGTAATAATCCAAGATAGGTACAAAGCAAGTGCAAGATAAATCAGTTTAAAGAAAGAACTAAAAATGAACAAAACTGAACCAAGAACGTTCTTGACATAATCTGAAAAACCAATAACGTTCTCCACGTTTCTGTCATTTTCATCAAGCAAGATCAAATCAGTTTTTAATGCAAAGAAAACTCTTGCAAATCGCGAATGAATTTTCAGTTCATATACTAGGAATATACAACTCTCATATGAGTAAAAGAAATACTCAAAAAGATCAAAGATTAAAAGGCACAACTCAAAGCAAAGCAAAAGTGACAAATGATCATTCTCCAGCATTGTAAACTCAGTCTCCAGATTGATAAACATTCTCAGCATGTTACACATAATCTTTAGCAACAAACATCTTTCTCCAGCATGATTAACAACTGTCTCCATAATGATTAATATCATTCTCCAGTATGATGACATCAATCTAGAATGATACAATCATTCTCCAGCCTGTTTTGCACGAATCAAAAGGCATTCTTAATCTAAATCGATTAAGCACATCTCTGAGATGTTTGTGTGCATAAACAAAGGATCATCACAGTCAAGAAGGATAAGCTACAGATTAGACATTATCATCACATAAGCAAAATATATGAGACAAATATTAAAATAATGCGAGATAGATATTTATAATTGATGCTTAAAAAACATAGTATAAATATTTATCCGAGATAAAATAAAAAAATTACGAGACAAAGATTTGTCATTGATATATAAAAAGTCACATGACAAATATCTGTCATCGATGAATATTTATAAATCATGCATAAAAAACACCAAACAAATATTTGCAATATATATATATATATATATATATGTGTGTGTGTGTGTGTGTGTACACACACAAATCACATGATAAATATTTTTTTGATACATAAAGAAAAATATGAAAAAAATATTTGTCACTAATAAATATTAAAACACAAAGAGATAAATATTTATCATTAATTAAAGATTACTTAAATTATTTATCCCTACCAAAATTTGTGTTTAGTCCTTATAAAAAAAACTTACACTTTTCATTTATTATTTATCATTGTTACAAAAAAATATGAGACAAATATTAAAATAATGCTAGATAGATATTTATAATTGATGCTTAAAAAACATAAGACATATATTTATCAATGATAAATATAAAAATTACGAGACAACGATTTGTCATTGATACATAAAAAAACACGTGACAAATATATGTCATTATAAATATTTATAAATTATACATACAAACACCAAACAAATATTTGCAAGTGATATATCTATATATATATATATATATTCTAAAATCGCGAGATAAATTTTTTTTATACATCGAAAAATACAAGACAAATATTTGTCACTGATAAATATTAAAAAAACAACGAGATAAATATTTCTTATTAGTATATACAAGAAATAAATATTTATTATTAATAAATATAAAAAATACAAATAAAAATATTTATCGCTGACACATAAAATATTTTTTAAAAAATTTAAACGAAACATATATAAAATATCAATTACATGGATTAATTTCTTGCTAGATTTAATTTAAAATACAAGTCTCACACTTGGAAAGGAAATCCAACTCAATTAATATAGTATTTCTACCCATGATGATAAAGTAGAGAAAGGTTTAATAACATATATCGTTCAAAACACTTTTTCGAGTAAAAAACTCCAATATTCATTTAATGATCATTTTATTTTTAAAAATTATCATATCACATAAACTATTAGTTTTTCAAAAATAAATTAAAATAATTATTAAATTTAAACTTAAATATGTTTTTTTTTATCTTTTTATATTTATTGATAGATATTTTGATCTCCTTATTTATAAACTCGAATAAATAATCTTCCAATTTTAAATTTTTAGAAAAAAATTATTACTAAATTTTAAGCTTATTTTCGTTAATATGCATGTTGAAAAAATAAGGCGGCAATTAAGTGGACGATGTGACGATATATATATTTTCTGAAAATGTAATTATTTCGTGTATTGCATTTTTTTATATTAACATTCTTTAAAACAATAATTTAATGACATAGACAATAAAATAATAAATTTAATTCATGTATACATTACCACTCGTCTCTGCGACTTTAAGGCTAAATACAGACTTTTAAGCTATTTATTTTTATCGATTAAAATGAGACCAAATTATTTAACCTTAAAAAAAATATAATACAGAAAAACATGATTGAAAAATAAGGTCCTAGCATTCCTCATTAAGAAATCCTAGGAGAGAATAATGCAGTAGATATTATACTTATTTTTTGGATAACATCATTAGATATTATACTGTACTTTTCACCCCAAAAAAAAAAGATATATACTGTACTATAATTAATAGATAGTAATGATATTGATAATAACGATATAGATACGACAAAAGTCATTAAAAAAAGTTAGTAAATAAAAAAATGATGTACTTATCTGATCAATTATGACACGCAGCAAATGCGATTGAGTACGGCAAAAAACAAAAAGAAAAGGTGGGTCCCACTCAGTTCACAAAATATTAAAACAAAACCATTCATTCATTCACAAACACACTTTGCATTTCCACACTTTCACATTCCAACCAAACCGTGGAAGCAAAGCCAAATCCAACACCAACATCACTCTATCGCTTTTCCTTCATCCAATTCAATCCTTACTGTTACTCTATAAAAACAACAATCACACCCTTATCATAATTAATAGATTCAACAAATTCCACACTCACCTTTTCAGTTCATAATATACCTACATGTGAGTCCCTTTATACCTACATATAATTTTTCTTTTATGATTTTGTTAACTTTTCTTGTATGAGAAATTCAGAACTGTTTCTCTGTGTGATGTTGCTGACGAATTCATCATATACTGACGCTTTTTAATTATGTTTTTTTTTTTTTTTTTTAAATGTAAAACTTGACCCTCTATAGAACATGGTGTGTTTTGCATTCAATGCATTTCAGAACATTAATAGACATATTGTTGAAGAAATTTTCAATTAAATTGACTTAATCAGTTCCATTAAGTTACTAAAATTACCTATTCTTTTTAACCCTTGAAACTGGAATTTTAGCAATTTTAGCTACAAATAGAAAAAATTGCTGCAAATGGAACAAGGCAAACAAAAAGGGTCGGTTATTATTGTCATATTGTATGATCAAGCGGTGGTGGTGACATGACACACTAGTGTTAGTGAACTTGTTACATATGTTTCCTTTTTTGCCCAAACTTGATTACATGATTTACATCAATTTTGTTTTGTTTTGGTTTTTTCTTTTTCTGCTATATAATAGTTTAGTATTCTTGAGAATTTTCATTACATATTGTTGTTGTGAGTGCAGATAGATTGAATGTTGTGAACAGACAAATGGGTTTATCCAAAGCCTCGTGCAATGTTTTTCTGCTTCAACTGTTCATAGTGGTTTGTCTTGTGTTCCAATGTTTTGATGTCAAAGTGCATGCTGATCTGAATGCAACACTGACTGTAGATGCTTCCGGGGCTTCTGGAAGGCAAATACCGGAGACTCTTTTTGGAATCTTTTTCGAGGTGAGGATAACTCTGTATATTGCAATTGACAAATATTGTTATTTGATTAATAAGTTGTTATCTTAATCTAAAATCTATTGCATTTGTGGATGATGTGTTATTGAATGAACTGCACGGAGCTTAGTATTGTCGAGAATTGGCTTTAATTTTGGGCGTGCATGTTTGTACTTGAATCGACAATGCTGAAATAGCAGAAAATGAAGAATTTCTTGAATGTAATATACAGGAGATCAATCACGCCGGAGCTGGAGGGTTGTGGGCTGAGCTTGTGAGCAACAGAGGTCATTTTCATATTCTCTAAAATTTTAAATGACAGATCTACCACTAGAAGGTTTTTCTGAGCATATATAACAAATGAAACAGTTTATTGTTTAGTTTGCTGTTTGTTATTTATAGGTTACTGTTTTCTAGTATAATTGAAACATAAAAAAGACAAAATTGTTTCAGGATTTGAAGCTGGGGGCCCTAACATTCCTTCGAATATCGATCCTTGGTCAATTATTGGAAGCGAAACATCTATTAACGTTGAAACTGATCGTACATCTTGCTTTGAACGTAATAAGGTAGCACTTCGATTGGAGGTGTTATGTGACAGTACAGGCAACAACATTTGCCCCGCCGATGGTGTTGGCGTTTATAACCCTGGTTTCTGGGGCATGGTGAGACTAATTGATACTTTTGCATCAATTTTATCATAAATTCAATGCGCATATATTTCCTGAACATTAAAACTAAAAATTGAACAACATTAATCCAATTCGTGAAGTCTGTGATGTAATTTAGTTTCATTTATTAGGTTATGAATTTTGTTTGATCTTTATCTGATTATTTTCATGATGGCTGAGACTGCAAATATCCTTACTACTTTGATGATCTTTCAGAATATTGAGCAAGGGAAGAAATACAAAGTTGTCTTCTATGCTCGTTCGACAGGACCGCTTAATCTAACTGTTTCGTTGACTGGATCTAATGGTGCGGGGAACCTGGCTTCAACTGTGATCAAGTGAGCTCCACTTTTATGTGCTGTAGAGACTTGATGCGTAAAAGTTATAATCTAAGAAATTATCTTCTACATCTATTAGTGATACTAATAATGGACCTTGCAGGGGTTCTGCGTCTGATTTTTCAAACTGGACGAAGGTGGAGGCTTTATTGGTGGCCAAGGCAACAAATCCAAATTCTAGACTTCAATTAACGACAACCTCAAAGGGTGTGATATGGCTGGACCAAGTGTCTGCTATGCCACTGGACACATATAAGGTTGGCCTACATCCTGAGTTTGATTACTTTTACCTCATGATAGTTTTTTGAGCCTAAATATTAATATATATGGTTTTTATCGTTGAGTTTGAATAATAAGATTAATTTTCATACAAACTAGTTGTGGAAACAGATTCTCAATAATTAACATTAATGTTTCTTAATAATAGTAAAATTAACTTCGTTTGTTCGGAAGTATTTGTGGTGGTCAGGGTAGGGTGGGCAAATTATATGCTCTCTCAGAAATTGATTGTTAAGGATCATAGATTCTTCATGTCTCTTATTTCTTTCTAAATATATTTTTATGTACAGATCATACTTAAATATACCGTATTTGGTCTTCCTACATTGCTGTGATTACATATCTTTTAATATGCACGATATGAACATTATTCGAATAATGTTGGGGTATTCCCATGATGGAATTACATTTCAGCTATCTATGTTTTGTTGTCGTTGACTTTTGGTATGGGATGTTGTTCAATTATCCTTGACTTGGCACAGGGACATGGTTTCCGAAGTGATCTTGTTCAAATGTTGGTAGATATGAAACCAAGTTTCATCAGATTTCCAGGTATGCATAAAGTGACTCAGATTAATAAATCTCAAACATAGAACTGTTATAACTTTTTAATATTTCATATGCTTTGTTTTTGTTCTGTGTTATGTGTTCTAGTCTTGCATATGCAGTATGTGGTACTGGTATGCTCACTTTTAAGGATAGAAAAATGGATAGGAATGTGAAAGCAGAATATGCATTTTAATTGTAATAGTTCATAAATACTTGGTTTCAGATATACCTCACAATCCTCAATTTACATTTATTTAGTTTTTAAAGAATGGTTTTCTTGATTTTCTTCTCCTCTTCTTGATAAGAGAGTTGATTTTGGTGAAATTTGAGTTTTGATGTACTGAGATGATGTATGTATTTTTTACAATCTTTAAATTCTGTAGTACATATTGTAGTTTAAGTAAGCATCATTTGCAATCTCATTTTCCAGTTCTAGTTTGTGCATAAGCAATCTAATTATTGATCAAATAATATTTTGGAATGGTATTTTTCATTACATTGCATCAGGTGGTTGTTTTGTCGAAGGAGATTGGTTAATGAATGCATTTCGATGGAAAGCGGCCGTTGGACCTTGGGAGGAGAGACCAGGGCACTTTGGTGATGTATGGAAGTACTGGACTGATGATGGACTTGGCTATTTTGAGTTTCTTCAAGTATGTGCCTCTTTACAAATATTGATTTCAACATTTCTGATGTTCAAATTTAGTTTAAATGCTTCCACTTTGTGCTATGCAAGTAAAGTAATGTATATTATTTAATAATATTGTTGAACAGCTAGCAGAGGATTTGGATGCTTTACCAATTTGGGTATTTAATAACGGTATTTTTGCGTTTATCTCTGTTGACTAAGTTTTTTTCTAACAACCTGAATTGGTAAATTTGTGTTTGTTTTCTAATTGAGATATATCATTGTAGGTGTCAGCCATAATGATGAAGTTGACACAACCGCCGTCTTACCTTTTGTGCAAGTAAATGATCTCACTCTTATTTATTATAATCTACTTTTTTCTTTTAAAGAAAGTTGGCTTAAGAATCTTGAAATATTGATTATAGGAAGCTCTTGATGGAATTGAGTTTGCGAGAGGTGATCCGACTTCAAAATGGGGTTCCATTAGAGCTTCTATGGGACACCCGGAGCCATTTAACCTGAAATATGTCGCTGTTGGAAATGAGGATTGCGGAAAAAAGAACTACCGTGGTATGAGTGTTTTTCTTATGTATTTATTTAAAACAAAATGTGATTGTTCTTTGCAAACATACATCAACACTTATAATTATTTAGGCCAATATGTGGCACAAAAACTATTGCTGCCGGAACTGATGCAACTTGTTTTCCTGTTAAATCTTTGAATGACCAGGAAACTACTTGAAATTCTATAGTGCGATAAAACGTGCTTATCCAGATATCGAAATTATCTCAAACTGTGATGGTTCTTCAACGCCTCTAGATCACCCTGCTGATATGTATGATTATCATGTAATATATCTTAACACGGTTTCTTTGATTACTGATTTCAATGGAGTACTGTTTTTAATTCAGATATAGACACTGATCCACTTATAGTATCTTATCTCACCATTTTTTTGGGTTAGATTTATACAAGCGCAAATGACATGTTTTCTAGGGCTACAACATTTAACCGAGTAACACGAAGTGGTCCAAAGGTTTTACAAACTCTCTTGAACACCCTTCTGTTTATTGTTTATTATTGGCATTTGCTTTCGTGCTCAATCCGGTTGAACACTTTACAGGCATTTGTAAGTGAGTATGCGGTGACTGGAAAGGATGCTGGGCAAGGAAGTCTTTTGGCAGCCCTAGCTGAAGCCGGGTTCCTTATTGGACTGGAAAAGAACAGGTTTACTGAAGTTTCTTATTAACTTTTATTGAGTATTTACCTAGAAGGTATTAATAATGCATAAAATTGAAAGACGGTCCATGAAATCTGACCAGCTACAGAACATAATATTTATTAAATCAGTATGGAACATTCATCTAGTTTACTAAATATGGTACTCATCATTTTCATTTTTTTTCTTTCTTTTTGGTGCAGTGATATTGTCAAAATGGCTAGCTATGCTCCACTTTTTGTAAATGCCAATGATAGGAGGTAATTTCTTATGTTAAGCCAGGAGTATATTATAGCTTGGTTTACCCTTTCCTTTAGATATAAAACTGTGTCTGTACCTATTAGCCAAAAGATAAAGTAGATAATTAACTATTTCATGTTCCTAAACTATTGCTTAAAAAACAAAATTATAAACCAATTCAGAAAGTGTCTTCAGAGGATTTCATTACTCTAAACATATCATTAGAGGAAAACTATTTCTAATTCAAATGCATCAATGGTAAATAAATTATGTAAAATTGTACCTTCACGATGGCCAAACTAAGATTTTTGTCATTTTTTCTTTCATTAGGTGGAATCCCGATTCAATTGTATTCAACTCTTTTCAGCTCTATGGAACTCCTAGCTACTGGATGCAGTTATTTTTCTCAGAGTCAAATGGAGCAACACTTCTGAATTCATCACTTCAAACAACCGCTTCAAATTCATTAATTGCATCAGCAATTACTTGGCAAAGCTCTGTCGATAAGAAAAATTACATACGGATAAAGGTAATGAAAACAACTCGCATTAGTTACACATTTCTGAGTCATCTTATATAATTTCTAAAATAGAGAATCAAGTTCTAGTCGCTTTTATAGTTAATAACACAAAGTTAAACATTTTATATTGATCTCACTATTTATTGCCTACTTTTTGCAAGGTTGTTTTCCTATGAAATGTCATAGGTTTTTTAGAAAGTCACAAAGATCATGGCTTAATTAAACCATTAGGATATTTTAGTGTCACATAATAAGTTAAGAATAAAAATCTTCATCAAAATTGCAATTAAATTGGAAATTAATTTAAAGTTTATATTATTGGATGCACAATCCATGTGTTGATTTGTGATTGGAGAGCGGTAAAAACTACATCTAAAGAACTGCACCTAAGTTTTTTCCATTAATAAATGAATTTGCCGTATCATAAATGCTTTCATTAGCACAATCATTACACTGAAAAAGTTAACTTTTGCAGGCTGTGAACTTCGGTGCCACCGCGGTGAACCTCAAGATTTCCTTGAATGGATTGGACCCAAATTCATTGCAATCATCTGGGTCAACAAAGAGTGTGCTTACATCTACAAATGTAATGGATGAGAATTCCTTCTCACTGCCAAAGAAGGTAAATCAAACTTTATTCTTTCCAAACTTCTTATTTGTAATTGATCAACTTGTTCTTCCCCCATGTTTTAATATATGCACTTTTGAAACCTCAACTTTAGATTATAATAATGTTTTAACTCTTGCATGAAATAATTTCACAATTACATTAAATATCTTTCTCAATACTTCGGAGTAAACTTAGAGCATGTTTGATAAACATTTTCCATTCTTCATTAAAAAATCGCCGCTTTATTTTCATTTTGTTTCATGTTTCCTATGATTATTACAGAAAACATTGAAAAAGAAAACATTTTATTCTTTTCCACGCATAATTTTGTTTTTCGTTGTTGTCCATCTTTGAAAACTAGAAACGAAGTGAAAATAAGATGGCAATTTCGTAATTAAAAGTAAAAACTGTATAAATTTGAGGACAAAAAAGTGAAAATAAGATGACAATTTCGTAATTAAAAGGGAAAACATAATATAATTAAACATAACATTTTACCAAATAAAACAAGCTAATCATGGATGATTTGTCAATGAAATTTGGCTTGATTAAAGATTTAAAATAGTGGAGTTTACTATGCCAAATTAGCTTATTATTTTGTTGTTTGTAATATGGATACAGGTGGTTCCAATCCAGAGTCTAGTTCAAAGTGTTGGGAAGGACATGAATGTGACAGTGGCACCACATTCATTCACATTACTTGATTTGTTGAAAGAATCAAGTAATCTGAAGATGCCAGGGAGTGATTCTTCCACATGGTCTTCTATTTAAAGTGATGAGAAATTATTAGACCAAACAATAAAAAGGGGATGAAATGGTTTATATGCAATTGTTGCATATTTGATCGTCCACTTCTTTCTGTAATTTAACAATGCTCCCTGTAAATAATAATTATCTAGTTTGGTTTAAGTTTAATTTTATGCATTTCAAGTTGAATTTCTTTTCTTTTAGTTATTATTAAAGAAGTTACATAACAAGCCAGCAGCATCTTCCCTTAACAGTTGAAACTAACATAAATTTTCAGACTGATTTTGGTAAATGGATGTGAAAGAAAAGTGCAAAAAAAACAAAAGAGGTGTAAAATTCTATCATGTGTCATTAGGCCAAAATGAGACTACAACTATGATAATTTTCACCATATATATTTCAATGTCTCCATTCGTAGTCGTGAATCCTTTAATTAGGAAAAGAAATTAAGTCCTCTTTAAGGCCTTAGTGTTCCTTTGCTTGTCACTATGATGGCAATGATAATAACAACAAATTTGCATACATCATTTAAAATATATTTTCAATCGAATTGCTTGTACATAATTTTTTTTCATAAACATATTTGTTGAATATTTTTGACGCTCTAGTAAGACTTTCTTTTACACTTTTTTGATTTTTTTTTCTTTCAAAAAAGTGAACAATTTATTAGGCGAATGATCAAATTATAAACAACATGTTGAAGAGTATGTAAAACATGTGATCTTAATTGTAAATGATTAAACTTTATACTTATATTTGTCGAGTTCAAATTTACATATGGTATGAATATGATAAAGAGAGTGAGTAAGGAAGGAAACCAGTCACTCATGGAAACACCAGAACCAAGCCAACAACCCATTACTCTCACCTCTTCACTATCTCTTCCTAAATCTTGTAAAAAGACTGATTCCCACAAAATAGAAAACCTTGTAGAATACTCTTATGTTCTTGAAGATGCTCAAATTGCTGAAACTATACCACCTCTTTTAAGCCCTTATAATATCTTTAAAAGACAAAGATCTTTCACCAGATCCATCAGAAACCTAATCACAACTCACCGTCCTCACATGAAAGAATATGTTCAGTCCTCAAGACTTGATTTGTCGCTCTAAGGCTACACTGATCAAGTCGTGAGGACTGAACATATTCTTTCATGTGAGGACGGTGAGTTGTGATTAGGTTTCTGATGGATCCGGTGAAAGATCTTTGTCTTTTAAAGATATTATAAGGGCTCAAAAGAGGTGGTATAGTTTCAGCAATTTGAGCATCTTCAGGAACATAAGAGTATTCTACAAGGTTTTCTATTTTGTGGGAATCAGTCTTTTTACAAGATTTAGGAAGAGATAGTGAAGAGGTGAGAGTAATGGGTTGTTGGCTTGGTTCTGGTGTTTCCATGAGTGACTGGTTTCCTTCCTTACTCACTCTCTTTATCATATTCATACCATATGCACCCCCTCTCTTAACAACAGCAGTAAGGCTCTGATACCACGTTGGGCGGGAGCCTTACATACCACAAGATCTAGCCTTAATTGACTCGTCCAAAATGCGAGATAACAGCCATTCCACGGCCAACAGATCTCAAGCCACAGACTATCAATTAAAACTAAAATCTTATGGTAGAAAGGACCGTAGCAAGGATCAATAGTTAGATGTTTTCTGTTACACAAGATCCTCATAACTGAGGCGAGTGTAGAGCATACTTGCATCTCTTATGGGGAAGATTATGATATGAACATGATACTTCAAGTTTTCAGGAAGGAGAAGAGAGAATTTAGAACATGTTTATACTTAAGCACACAAAGAGTTTTTATTTCGATTGCCTCTGATCCAAATGATACAAGCTTCCTCCTTTTATAGCCAAGGAGTTACATATGTGGACAAACTTCCTACTATTCATAGTGGGAGACATTATCATGTCACTTTTTGACTAAATGGATACAATTATGACACCTTTTGACTATGGTGACATAATTATGATACCTTTTGACTATCTGGACCCAATTATGACATCTTTTGACTAATATGCCAGATTATTGGCCACTAAAAACAAAAGTACAATAATTCCACACAATAATTATACAAGACGTAATTATGACACTTTGGACTTATTAATCTTTGAGGATAGGCTCGTGGCTTGGAGACAAATTCTGATCAGACACATATTCCTCTGCAGAGAGGCTAGGTGAATAATGTGGATCATATTGCCAGATGTCTTCCAGTATTTCTTTCACAGTTTCTTCTTTAGGATTTGCTGAAGAATCAATATCCATGGGATTTTCTTCAAAATTCATTGTAGCAAACTGTTGTTCAATTTTTATCTGAGAGTGTGGTTCCGGCTGAGTAGCTTGACCTGAACTTTCTCCAATTTCGTGACTTACACACGAAAGTTTTTGTGAACTAACCGGCTGCCACTGTGGTGGAAGGTCTCCATGGCTTATGCAAGTTGTATCAGCTTGGGCTTTTCCTCGATCATGGAGATTAATAAGATTAACATAATCCAATGATTCTTTCTTAACTTTTAAATTTGGAGGATAATCATCAATGGTTTCCCATAGATCAGCATAATTTGTGCAGATGAGGAGTTTAGTCTTGGGATCTGTCTGATATGGCTTGTGTAACATGAAAACCGTTTTATGTTTGCCAATAGCTTCTTGTGTCAGTCTTTCTTTAACCTCATCTAAGATTGATCTCAGTTGATTTCTCCACCATTCTAGTGGAGAGTACAGTTCAAGTGTAGTCCAGATCAAGGTGTTGTGATTATTTGGATCGGTCAGATGTTTGTACATTGCTTCAGTTGGGACATAAACAGGCATGACATACAAACTAGTTGCACACCAAATATACCATAAGTGATTTTCAGTAAATTTTGAATTCGGATTTATCAAGAATGGCATATGATAGGGTGTGTCAAGAAGAAAAGGGGAGTTGTATGGAAACTTCTTTATCTTTTTCATAATTTTCACCATAAAATAAAAAAGATTATTTCTGGCGTATTCCTTAAGTTGGGATGGTGAAAAAGACGAATCAACTCCAGGAGGAAAATCTTTGACCTTAGAGGCATGTGCTGGTAGTGATTTAATCATAAGAATCAATGGAAAGGAGTGTGTTTTAGTGATGATCTGGATGGGTTTCATAGGTCTAGAAAGTAAATCAGGAATCAAGTTTTGATTTCCTTTGATATGTTTTACTGTAAAATCATACCTCGAAAACCAATCTTTGAGCCTAAGAGTTTGTGGATCTGGAGGCATTTTGTTTTTGAATTCAAGGATCCTGGGGAAAGAAGAATTATCCATTTGGACTTCAAACTGATGACCCCTCAGGTGGAAATCAAATTTTTGGATATCCATTTTGACTGCAAGTGCTTCCTTGTAAGTGGTGTGGTAGTGTTTTTCAGCTTCTTTGAACTGACCACTAGCATGACCACAATAATGTTTTACTCCATTAATTTCTTCTATCAGGACTGCACCCCAATAATGATCACTGGCATCCGTTTGTAGGATTCTCTTTCCATCTCCACGAATTTTTAGGGCAGGTGGAGTTTGTGCAACCTTTTTCAGAGCTTTGATGGCTTCAGTGTGCTTTGTTTCCCATGGTGGAGGATTTTTCTTGAGTAATTGTGACAGAGGACTTGTATATTTTGCAAGCTTTGGTATGAAATTCCTGATATAATTGATTATACCAAGAAATTGCTGGATTTGTCTAATGATGAGATTTTCATCAGGAAAATTCAACAGTTCTTGAGCAATATGAGGTTGAGGTTGAGGTTGATATTTTCCTTCAGAAAAATGCATTCCCAAAAAATCTATTTCTGTTTGGGCTAACTGACTTTTCTTTTCAGAGAGCATCATCCCATAGTTTTGGGCTATTTGGGAAAATTGGCCCAATAACTGTTTATGAGCCTTTTCATCCTTTGAGAATAACAGCACATCATCTATGTAGATGAGGATACTATTGGGAATGGGCTCAAAAAATTTTGTCATGGCCTTTTGAAATAGTGAGGGAGCTACCTTAAGCCCGAATGGTAATACTGTCCATTGGTATTGAGCATTAGGAATGCAGAACGCCGTCTTGTAACGGTCCTTAGGGTCAATGCCCAATTGCCAAAATCCAGACTTCATGTCAAATTTCGAAAAGATCTGAGCATCTTTGAGGAAGATGTTTAATGAAGAGGTTTCGGAATGGGAAATTTATCATCTTTCAGAAAATGATTAAGAGGTTTATAATCAATTACTAACCTCTTTTTCCCTCTTATTTTTTCTGACCTCTTTTCAACATAAAATGCTTGGCAAGCCCACTCAGATTTTGTGGGTTCTATCAGACCTTGTTTAAGTAACTGGTTACATTCTTCCCTGGCCAAAGCTAAATCTGATGGACTCATTCCTGGATGAGTAGCTTTGGTTGGATTAATATCCTCATTAAGCTTGAAGGGAAGTTGGACAAAAAAGTCTTCGTTCGTCCATAAAGGTTTTGGATGGGAGAATTTCTCATGACTGTCTGCGCAAAGTTTGAGCAATTTAGACTTAATTTCTTCATATCCAGCAGGAACTTCAGAAAGGGAATACAACTGTAGTATTCCTGAATATGGCTTAAATTCTCGCTTAAGTTTGATTCCTGTTGGGAGAATTTGGAGCCTACTTGCTGCTGAATAAACATCCATGCCCACAACAATATCTTTGTTAGGGAGACTGCTACCAATGACCTTTGTCCAAATTATACATTCTGGGAAGAATCTGATTCCAATTTTCTCTTTTGTCATCAGATATGTTCTGAAAACTTTGCCATCTGCTGCTACAAAGTATGCAACATGTTTTACCCACACTTCTGTAGGGAGAATGCTTGGGTTCATCATCGTTATTTGGGCACCAGTATCCATATAGGCTATGACTTTCTTGGGATGAGAAAATTTTGAAGCAAGAATATGGATTTCGACACAAGGCAGAGGAGGAGTAGGTAGGGTACTTCCTACTTCCTTGAATGAGTAAATTGGAAAACTTTTATCATCTCCTGATTCAGCAAGCGATGTTTCTTCTGAGGAAGAGTCATCTGAGGAAGAGATTTGAAGAGCAAATATTGTTTCTTCATCGGTAGAGCTTTGTTCAGAATACAAGGATTCTAGATCTCCTTCTAGAGGTTGGAGAGAGTTGATCAATTTTGCGGCTTTTCTAGTTTTGTTGGGACACCTTTTAGAAAAATGTCCTTTTTCTCCGCATACAAAGCATCTTTGATTTCTCCTTTTTCCCCTAAATGGCTTCCTTTTAAAGAACTTCAAAGCTCTCTTTTTCTTTACCTTCTTGAAAATTCTCGAAGGATTAGTGTCTCTTTGCCGATGATGTTTCTTTTTGGTTGGGCAGCTGCATCTGTTTTCCTTGCACTTGATCTCAAGATATGGTTTTTTACATGCTTTGGAGAATTTGGATTTTTGTTCTATTATCTCTGAGAAATGTTGGTGCAATCTACATAGTTTATCCAATGCCTCCAATGTTATCTGGTGTATTTGGCCAAGGCTCATGGCTTTGATGTCTTTTTGGGCTGTTGCTATCATCTTATGAATTTCTGGTTGGAGTTCTTGGGGTAGTGAGGAGATATATGTATTTTTTAGGCTATGATCACTAAATCCATTGAGGACATAATATCTCTGAGCCATTCTTTGATAATGCTTGTCAAGATCTTTGACTCTGAGCGAACAACATCTCATTTCAAAGAATTCTTGTCTGCTTTTTCTATCAAGTATCTCCATATCACCGATGAATTCATTGTGAAGAATTCCAAGGATAGCAGCAGTGGTTCCCAATCTGTGCAATTCATCCTGTCTGAATGTACCAAGATTATGGTACCATTCTTTCAACGTGCCAGTCATTCTGCAGCAAAACTCTTCAATAACCTTATAGGTTTCTGCACCTGTTTTCATCATCTGGGTGTCCAGCCAAGCGCCAAAATCAAGGAGTCTTTTCCTCCAGCGACTGGGTGGTATATCATCAAGCGTGAACCATGGTCCACTGTTTATCTTTGCTTTTCCAGAAACTGGACTTTCTTCAAATGATTCTTCATAAAATGATCCTTCCTCTTTTATGTTTACCATAAAGAGTCTGGATACATTCATGTAATTCTTTTCTGATTCTGATTCCTGTTTGGATGTTGATGAAAAAGACTCAGATTTTTCATCAACAGGTGTATTTTTGGAGGGTTCGTCCTTTTTAGAGGAGGAGGAATCGAACTCAGGTTCTTCTTCCGAAGTTTGTGCATAATCATCTTTTTCAAAGGAGGAGTCGGTCTCAGACCCTTCTTTTGGAATTTGTGCAGGAGAGTCATGGTTTGTGGTGATTGTCATGGCTTGGAAATTTTTATTGGGAATTTCTTCCCTTTGGGATTCTGAACGAGGTGTTTCTGGAACATCTTGAGTGTTAGAGGATGACTCACTCAAACAAGTGGTTTTTTCTCTGGTCTTGGAGGTTGAGGGTTTTGTATCTCTGGCAGGCTTTGGTCTATAAGCTGTAGGTATATATTTGGCATAATCTGGTGGTGATGAAGCATAAGTAGGATAGAAAGGAGATTGTAACGCCCCGGATTTTTAATCCAAAACGTTACTTAAAAAAATACTTATTGTTTAGAAAAGTTTACGAATTTTTTTTTTGTATACTTAGCATTTATTCATTTAAATAATTAGTAAGAAACACGTTATTTAATATCATTAAGAAAATAGTTATTCAAAATTTAAAACAAAGTAAAGACAATTATTCCTAACGGAAGGGAACCACTTCCGTATTTCTAAAATTCTAGTACATTTTAAAAGTTTATGACAAAAGATTAAAAAGAACTTAGAAATATTGCGACAACTCTATTATTACAAAATTGTCTCGAAAAACCCATTTTTACCCCACGTTCGCCGCACATCAATACTCATTAACTACTCTTGAATCTCCTCGAACTCATTAGTACCTAAAATGTTGTTGTAAGGGTCAGTTTTATTCCATCATCCACATCAAACCAAAGCTAAACATATGAAAGAATAACACAAAACATATAAAAGTAAAAACTTCAAATTTAAAAGAAAAAAATGTGCAAACCGATAATTTGTATATCAAACATATGCATAATGCATGCTCTTAAAACTATATGATCCGGATATCAACCTGCCACTAAGGCAACTTCCACACAGAAAGGTCACCCATACCAATGGGGAAATCAAACCTGCCACTAAGGCAACTCCCACGAAGATGCATATGCCATGACATGATGATATAGTATCAAACATATATATTCCCACACAGCCCACTAAGAATCATGTCATATGCATTCAAAATTACTTTTAAAAATCATCTCTTATTCACATATCACTAAGAACACATACAACACATCCTTATCATGAGTATCACATAATCATAGACAAATAATCATAAAAATTATGACTTTCACCACATACACATCAAGATAGAAACTTTATATCATATAGGCCATAAAAATTAACACTTTAACATATGTGACAAGAAAATTCAAACTTCAATTCATATACATAATAAAAGTTAAAACTGTATCACATATAAGGTAAAAATTCAAACTATATTTCATATTCATCGTAAAACTACAATTTTATCACACATAGCATAAAATTTTCATACTTTACTCCATAGAAGACATATATTACATTTCAATCTCAACAAAAATTGGGGTTTTATTATTTTAATCCATTAGTCTACATTTATTCCTTCTAAAATCAAAGTAATCACGATTATTTATTCCATGTCATCCAACCAACGGCCTAACTATGATTTGTGTGGGGAAAAGCCCTTACCTTGGCCGCTTTTCTTCCTAGTTCAAAGTTTTAAGCCCCACGGAGTTGTTCACAAGGAAAGGAAGTTCCAAGCTTGGATACACGAAGAAAATGAGGTGTGAAGGTGATGGTGGCTAGGGTTTCGGAAATCTTTTTGTTTCTTATTAGTGAGTATACAGAAATTGTGGACTTAGGGAAATTTAAAGTGGAAATTGTTGGTTAGATAATGTTGGGCCTAAATGAAGAATAAGAGGGATACAATGTCACTTTTTTTTTTTTTTTAACCTTGATCATAAAAACCAAGCCACAAACACATAGCCCAAATTTATACTCATTCAAGTGGGTTGGGTCACACTAAGCCTCAAACCCTTAGCCCAAATTCTGCTTGCACTAGGAAAACACATCTACATATAATATATCTCTACTTAAATATATATATTTATATATATATATATATGTAAATATATTATATTTAAACTCCCCATTTAAATAATTCTTACTAATAACTTTATCAACTACAAAAATCGAACAAGGCAAATAATTATCACACATAGTTTAATATTGAATAATATTGATAGGTTCTAATTATTTTTAAATAATAATTTAGAGGATGTTACAGAGATGGTCTTTGTGGTCTTGCGAAGTAACTAGGAAAAGTAGGAGGGTTGAAGAAAGGGTCTTCAACAGGTTTAAGTCTTTCGCGTTCCTTGGAAGCTCTCAAGAAATCATCAATTTCTTTTACTTGGCCTTGTAACCTTCTGATTTCTCTTTCCTTATGGTCAAAAACTTGACCAAAAGTTCTGTCTTCCAACATTTTTCTCAAATCACGATCCAGCTGAGAGACTTGAGCTTTTAAAGTCTTGTAGTGCTTCTGCATTTTCTGGGACAAAAATTTGAGATCTTCCTCTGTTTCTTCCATCTTCCCTGTGATTTTATCCCTTTTCCTGTCTAGGTTCTGGAGAAGGTCATTTTGAGCAACCATGTTCTCTTATTGCCAATTTAGAACTTCCTCCGCCTGGGTTAAAGGTTTAAGTCTTCCATCAGGGTTGACTTCATTGGGTTGTATGAAAGGTTTGGATGATCTATTTGTGATTGGATCAGTTTTTCTTTCTAAAGCAGGAAAATGTTGATCATACTCTGAGGCTAGTGTTGTCATCATGAAGCAAGGAATTGGTTCAATGTTTCTGGGAGGTTTTATTGGGTCATAATAGTCTGAGGGAGACCATGAGACAAGGTCATGATCATCTGGTGGAATAAGGTTTTCTTCTCTGAGGATTCTAAGAGCTTCCTCGTAAATTGGGAGTGGAGGAGCTTTCTTGCGAATTCCTACCCAAGGGCCATTATCCGGATCAGTCATTCTTTGTGGAGGTGGTGGTGGTTTACACCTACCCTTCTTTTTGCTTTTAGGACTGATGTCTTCCTCATCCGTCTCGTCGTCAGGCATCCAGCAATCACAGTCTGGGTCACACTTACTGGGATCTTCATCCCATATGAAATGTTCATCTATCTTGTCTGTGTAGATGGGTTTTCCCTCTGCTGTAACTGCGTGAATAGGACACCAATCTTCCTCGAGTATTGGTTGAATCATCAAGGTTTGGAAGATCGGAGAAGGTGAGCTAGTTCCTTCGTCTGGTTTTTGGAAGATCGTCTTGACTGTCTTGTCGACAGATGATCTCCTGAAGGTAGCTTCCTGAGACTGGATTGGCTTTCTATCTTGGTGTATCTTTTCGTAGTTGATGATCCACTCAAGAGGAATTAACTGTGCCAGTTCTTCTCTTGATATTCTCCTAGGAATTTGAACAATGGAGGGTGTCTCTTCTTCTTTATTGGTGATTACCAATAGCGAATCTGAAGAGCATCCTGTGAGTGGTAAATCTATCGAATGATTTTGACGTCGATAGATTATCTGGTGATGGAGAGTGGCCGACATGGCTTCTGGTACTTGGTTAGTTCCGGTGATCTGAACTTGGACCTTCAGTCTTGTGGACAAAGTACTGTCATTAAGACTTACGTTGTAGTTTGGGAAGATAGTGAGAACTACACTTCCTGCATGTAATGAAGTCAGGACGGTTCCGATCACGGCGTTTTCATAGTGAAGATAGCTAGAGTCTAACAATGCTATCTTACAGAAAACAGGGAGATTTTTCCTTCCATGGAGAGAAAGGATCAATCTGACAGCTCCAAAGTGCAGGGTCGTGTATCCTTCATTTTTCAATCTGATAGGAAAAAATGTTTCAAATTTGTAAGTTTCTTAGTTTATAAGAATAATGGTTGTATAACAAAAAAGAAAATGGAATGGAAACAATTGAAAAATTTGTAATAAAATGAGTGATTTTCACTCTAAAAAATATGATTAAAAAAACATGAGTTAGTGCTTGTATACACAATTAAAAAGATTTAAATAAAATGAGTGATTTACACTCTAAAAATATTATTAAAAAAGATGAGTGATTGTTTGTATACATTTTATTTTGTTTTAAATATTCAATCATTATAGAATACTTTCTTCCTATAAAAAATAGAATATATATTTTGTAATCATTGATTTGAGATATATTTGTAAGCATTGGTTTTTATATGATCATTATTTTATTTTTGTTTTACTTTTTATCTTGAGTACTATTATTTCTTTATTCTTTTTTTGACTAATTGAATGAACTATTGTTTCTTATATTTTATGTTTCATGTCTCATTTCCACTTAAACTTTCAATAACTAATTCTTAATTAGAGGTGTTATGTCACGTATTTCTTTCAAAAGTATTTTGATTTAATTATCCTTTTTGGAGACTTTATATAATGAAAAAACTCAAAGTATTATTTTTTTACGACAAAAACATGAAATAATGTTGGGAATAATAAGAAATCACTACTTGATTTTGATTATTTTTGCCGTTAATTGAAACTATGCTCTGATTTATGTTTTATCCAATCTATAAGTTTAATATTTTGAAATGAGTGTTTTTATTTTCATCAGCAATTTATATAGACAAATATTTTCTTTTTATTAAAGGAATATAATATGTATCCGAGCAATAATAAAAGAAAAATGAACACAAATTGTATATTACTTTGAAAATACTTAATGTATAATTTAACATTTTTATTTTAGAAAAAATATTCTTTGTTGGTTTTTTTGTGTGCAAAGGTTTGCTAATTTAAATGTGTGTGTTTTAATATTTTTTATTTATTTTAATTTAAACTTCATTGGATTGTTTGTGTATAAGTTTGATTTGATTTTTCATGTGATTATTATGTTTTTCTATATTTTGTGGTAATTTATGGTTGCTACATTTTAATTAATAAAATATAATTAAAATATTGTGATGTATTTATATGCAATGAATTAAAAAAATAATTAACCATTAAATCAAGTTTGTAATAGGAGTTATATTTTTATTGTTATTTTGTTAATTATAGAGATATAGACAAAGAATTAGTAGAATATGAAATAAAAAATAAATGAATTCTAAAGGTGACACATAATGTGAAATTATGTGGCAAAATTAATATTACATAAGGTAAGGAAAGGAACGTAAATAAAAAGCAAAAGATCCACAGAAGTTGGCAGTGCCGTAACATGAGCTACGCAAGCTCTACTTCGCTCAAATACACTACTGACTCGGGTCTTTGCTAATTGTTGTCCACATCTATTTATTGACATTAATCACATAAACTGTGTCATATAAATACAACCCTAAAACAAAGGAAAACAAAAAAAAACAGAAATTAAAGGGTTAGCTTATATGATTTGGTGTTGAATTTGATAGGGGAAAAAAATGACTTTTTCAAAAGCTTCTTGCAGTAGTATTCTTAGGCTCTACCTCATTATAGTGTCTTGTATTGCATTTCAATGTAATGGTGATTATAATCACACTTCAACTCTAGTTATAGATGCTTCTGATGGATCTGGAAGGCCAATTCCTAACACCCTTTTTGGAATATTTTTTGAGGTGGGAAATTGTTATGGTGCTACTAGTACTATCACATATATCTTAAAAAAATTAAATATAACAAAGCTATACAAACTTAAAAGGGTTATGGAACATTTTACGTAATTGATTTTCTCATGACTAGATTAATCTGGATATTGTTTTGTATTTAAATTTTTTAAAAATAATCAGATTTTGAACTTTTTTATTTTTATTTTTTTATTTTGCAGGAGATCAATCATGCTGGTACTGGGGGATTGTGGGCAGAACTTGTGAATAATAGAGGTCATTAATTTCCATTTTTTCTCTAAATAAAACTTCTAAAATATAACAAATTTTAAGAATAAAAAAAATTATTTTAACATTATTCTTTTGAAATTATACTAGCACTCTAGAATTAATCAATATATATACTACTAGTAGTACTTCTTAGAATAAACAGTAAGTTGCATTAATTGCACCAAATTGATTATTTTCATTATGCATAGTGTTCTAATATGAATTTGTTTTTCAGGCTTCGAAGCTGGGGGTACAAAAGTTCCATCAAATATTGACCCTTGGACCATAGTTGGAACAGAATCATCTATTGTAGTACAAACTGAGCTTAATTCTTGCTTTGAACGCAATAAGGTTGCTTTGAGAATTGATGTGCTATGTGACTATTGTTCTTCTGATGGTGTTGGAATCTCTAACCCAGGTTTTTGGGGCATGGTGAGAATAACAAAAAATGCAAATCTCTTCTTCTTGCAATACTTGATATCGTAAAAAACTATGGTTAATTTCGTCGCATGAAACACTAACACATATATCACACATGACATGACATTGAAATGTAAATATCAAAGATAAGAATTAAATATAATTTGAAAAAAATGAAAATAATTAAATATAACTGTTGAGAAACCTAACATCCATTAAAAGATAAGAGAGAAGGTCTAAAACTATATTGTGTTAATTAAAGTTACTGAAAATGATTACATCAAATCTTTATATAGACTAACTAATTTGTAACTAATTAACTCTTAATCTATAATTTTCTACATGAACTAGTGTCGTATTGGTGTCAAACACCAAACATATCTTCAATTTATAGTGATTGATGTTGTGGCAACTCTCTATAGTTGTTGATGCACTTGATTCTCTAAAATAAAAAAGAAATAGAGAACTTTGTTATTACACATTTCTAAAACTTACAACGTAATTAGTCTTTTATACACCAAAATGGTATTAACCCTGTTCTAACTTTAGAGAGCTGAGATCCTTAATGATTTGCATTATAATTAATGATGGAATCTTGTTTCAGAATATTGTTAAAGGGAAGACATACAAGGTAGTGTTCTTTGTTCGTTCAATAGGACCATTAAATATGAAAGTATCATTCAGAAAAGCAGCAGGTGGAGACATATTGGCTTCTAGTAATATCAAGTGAGCACCATGTGGTAGCATCCTAGAGAGACTGTTATATTCTCAATTGTAGCTTATAATTACAATCCTCTTTTGTATATTTGATAAATATGATAAAAAATAATTGATCTTGCAGAGGTTCTGCATTAGAGGTTTCAAAGTGGAAAAGGGTTGAGACTACATTAGTAGCCAATGCATCAAGTTCCAATTCAGCTCTTACCTTAACAACAACTCAAAAAGGGAAGATATGGTTGGACCAAATATCTGCTATGCCTCTTGACACATTTAAGGTATATGCTCCTTCTTGTATTAACTTTTACACTTTTCTAACTATAAGCATGAACACAAATACAAATACTGGACACACATTAATAATTTAAGAAAATTAAAATGATTGACTATTTACATGTATCAACGTCGTGTTAATATCGGACACCAACACGCGAAGAACAACCAACACAATTCTGATCTGAAATGTCAGTGCTACATAGACTATTGGCAATGCTATTTTTCTTTTCAAAAAACTTATTAGTAAATATTCAAACTTTCTTGGCACAGGGACATGGTTTCCGAAGTGACTTGGTTGACATGCTAGTACAATTGAAACCAGCCTTTCTCAGATTTCCAGGTATGCATAACATGAAAAGGAAAATATATTATGTTTTTCATTTTATTGTTATATAGCATGGCTTATTAAGCATGCTTTAATAATCTAGGTGCAAAAACTGAAAATTTGATATCTTCAGTAGACAATTAATTTTTTGCCATTAGTTATGGCAAAATTGATCCTATGATATAAACAAGTGGTCCTAGCACTTTAAAGCATGCTTTAGTAAGTGTGCATGTTTTGGATGTACATCAAGGGATGTGAAAATTAATTTTTATTAAGGCAAATAAAATTTGGTATTTTCGCCCAAAAAATGTAATTTGGTATAGCTGATTTTGTTTCAAAACTTTGTTGTGCTTAGAAATGATAAAAAATAGTTTGTGTTAGGTTGAAAAATTTATACTAAGAGAAATAAAAAATCTAAACATAAATTATTTCACTTCAAACTTTGTTTAAAACAAATTAATTTTAAAAATCAAGTTCATTGAAAATTTCGTTCAACAAAGGCTCAATCTTTTTAATGATGAAAAATTTATCAACAAATTGTGCTTGTGCTTTGCATAATCTATCTCTTTCTCTCCTCTTGTTTGTTTTTGAGTGATGCTATTGCTATCACTCATTCAAATAACTTCCAAATTCTAATAATGTAATTTATTCTCTTGCAAGAGGTGGTTGCTTTATTGAAGGACACAGATTAAAAAATGCATTTAGGTGGAAAGATAGTGTTGGACCCTGGGAACAAAGACTTGGACATTTTGGTGATATTTGGAATTACTGGACAGATAATGGATTTGGTTATTTTGAGGGTCTTCAAGTAGGTCCATTTATTTCACATTTTGTTTTTGTTGTGAAATTCAATCATCATACACACTATTTTTTCTTGTGCAGCTAGCAGAGGACATTGGTGCAAGGCCAGTGTGGGTCTTCAACAACGGTATATTTTACATTTATTGTCATATATACTTTAGAAAGAAAATGAACCAATTAGAAAACTTTGTTACCATGCATGGATGGCTTTTTAATCATGCCATTTTAATTATTCTTCGATATCATCTAGCATTTTTACTAATTAGGGAAACTCGTGTGATTTTTTAATAAAAAAAAAAATATTATCCTTTTATGTGTGTTTAATTTTATTTTTATAAATACAGGCATAAGCCATACCGATGAAGTTGATACGAGGGTCATCGCACCTTTTGTGCAAGTATGTAATATTTTTCGTTACCATGTTGATGTTGTTTTTCTATTATTTTTGAACTAATAGTATATTTAATTTGTACTTACCTTAATTTATAGGAAGCACTTGATGGGATTGAGTTTGCTAGAGGTACATCCACTTCAAAATGGGGTTCCCTTAGAGCATCTATGGGACACCCACAACCTTTTGGCCTAAAATATGTTGGTGTTGGAAATGAAGATTGTGAGAAGCGAAATTACCATGGTATGCTATGCTATGTACATTTCAATTTTTTTCTCTAAATATTTGTTAATTGATAAAATAATAAATGTAGAAAAAATAATCTAACATTCGTTAAAAGCTTTGTTTATTGATTAGGAAATTACCTAGCCTTCTACTATGCAATACGACAAGCTTATCCAGATATTCAAATTATTTCAAATTGTGATGCTTCTGCCAAGCCGTTAGCTCACCCAGCTGATTTGTATGATTATCATGTAAATAAAGTTTCATTTTCTTTGATAAGCAATAGTATGCATATAATTTTTGTTACCCAAATTTTACCCTTTCATTCTATCTCATACTCTAATTAAATTTGTTACCAGACTTATCCTCATGATGCTCGACATATGTTTAGTAACGCTCATGTTTTTGATAAGACACCACGCCATGGACCGAAGGTTTTGTAATTTAATCTCTGTTCTTTGTGTATGAAAATATTTATTTATATTATTGTGTAAGAATTTGGTAGTTGAATTAACACCTATATTAAGTGATTGGAAATTTGGAATGTTCTATAGGCTTTTGTGAGTGAGTATGCTTTAGTTGGAGACAAACAAGCTAAGCATGGAACCCTTTTGGGAGCTGTCTCTGAAGCTGGATTCCTTATTGGATTAGAAACAAACAGGTTAGATTAACCCTTGCATTGCAAGGTATTCATCTTGCTTTCAATCTTTGAAATTGGCCATGTGTGTGAGGAAATTTTGCAGGCCAAACTATGATGAAGGGTTGGATAAACTTGGTTTATGTTTGAATTGACGAATTAAGGTGTGACATTATGATTTTGGCAAAAACTACACTTTGTAGCTTCAACATAACCACGGTGTCACCGTAATTTCGTCAAACTCGCCTTGATTCCAAATACATTCATGGTGTACACCATTTGAATTGATTTTGCTGTTTCCAAATGTGATTGATTATTGTCAGACAAAGATTTTATCTTAAAACCTCAATTTGACTTCAAGTAATAAAAACTAGCTTTTGTGTTAGATTAAAAAATTTACACTATTTTTTACGTCAAACTTACTTTTAAGTAAAAAAATTAAACACAAATGATTTAAATTCAAATTCAATTATAACCAAATCAATTTTACAATATAAGGTTTATTCAAAATCTCATTTAGTCACCCAAACACGGACACTCAAAACAAAAATAGCACAAAGAATGGTCCAATATGAGTCAATTTAACTTTTTGGTTCAAATTATGTACAATTTCATACTTACCATTATATTTTTCCATTTCTGATGCAGTGATCATGTTGTAATGGCTAGCTATGCTCCACTTTTTGTAAATGCAAATGACAGAAAGTATGTCTCTATTTCCTCTTAACTTGGTAGAATAAGTGTCATGTTCCATTCATGGAGTAATTGAAAACATTGGTATGAACTTGCTAATGGGAAGTACAAAATTAAGAACATAGTCAAATTTTAAATTTCATTGAAAAGACGAGCATATTTATGAATTAAATAAAACTGTTGTTGCATGATGGCAAAATTGAGATGTGGAATTTTTGTACTTATAGGTGGAACCCAGATGCGATTGTTTTTAATTCCAAGGAAGCTTATGGAACTCCTAGCTATTGGGTGCAATACATGTTCAGAGAGTCAAATGGAGCAACATTTCTCAACTCACAGCTTCAAACAACTGATCCTAACTCAGTGGTTGCATCTGCAATTCTTCTTCAAAATCCTCAAAATAAAAAAACTTACTTAAAAATAAAGGTAACTCATTCATACTCTTTAGTTATCTGTTAATTTGTTGTCCTAAAGAGTTACACATATGTGCAAATTATAGAAGCAAATAAGTATATCTTTTGTACATTTTGGTCTTAGCGTTTGTTTGAATTGGCTTATTTGATCTCATATACTAGCATAAACACTTTTGAGACTCTTTGGGAGAGCTTATGGAAACAACTTATAGAATGTATGTCCATAAGCCGCTTTCAGCGTATTTTCTTAAGCTCTCCAAGATAGCTTATGAAACATATAGCTTATATGGAAATAGTTTGACTTTATTTTATCTTTTGTTTAGGAAATAACTTATATATAAACACTTATATGATAAATGCTTAATTTAGTTGTTTACCCAAACATGACCTTGAAAGATTTCTTGCTTGTCAATTGTTACAATTACAATATTGTCTCCTGTTGCTGCAATTCATTCTTCAGATTGCAAACATAGGAAACAACCAAGTGAATCTCAAGATTTCTATTAAGGGATTTGGGAGCTCAAATCCATCAGAGTCAACAAAGACTATTCTCACATCTGAAAATGCATTGGATGAGAATAGCTTCTCAGACCCAAAAAAGGTTCATGCATTTCCTTTATTATGAACTTGTTAGTTGCAAAATAAGAATAGTAAAAAAAAGTTACAAAATAAGAATAGTAAAAAAAAGTTACAAAATAAGAAGACTAGTGCATGGATCTTATATCTAGTTATTTTTGTTTTGTATGCAGATAACACCACAACAAAGTCAACTTCAGAGCTCTGGCAATGAGATGAATGTCATAATCCCTCCAATTTCATTAACAGTACTTGATATGCTTAGATAATAGTATGATACATAGGATTCATAAATTGTACTTAAATGTTAGAGAAATTATACCCTTTGTAATGAAAATAAATAGAGAATGAGGGTTGAATAGATAATATGATATAGAAGCAACGAAGATAGCTGAACTACAAAAAGATAAGGACACGTGGCAATGGATGATTGGTAACAAGACAAGGGAAGCTTGTATGGATAATGAGGCAAAGGAAGGTTATGTGGTGAGGTGATGCACTGCATAGATCAAGCTCAAGGCAAGTGAGCAGAAAAAGAGATGTTAAAAGGGTTACTATTGAGAAGGAAAATGTATGGAAATGGAAAAAGACAATGTTCATAACATATAGAATGAAATAAAAAGGATACATTGTGTGTAAAATATACTGCCAACAGTATAAAATTTTAAATGTACTTGATTATCTTTCCTTGAAGCATTGGTTTTTTTTCTTTCTTTCAAACATATGAAGATTTTATTATCAACTACATTTTATTTGATTTAGTGCAATAAATAGTAAACATAATTGTTCACGTGTAATGATACATGAGATGTGAGGATACACACTACTCAATTTGTCTACAAGCCTAAACCGAAAATTGGCCTGCTAGGTTCTCAAGAAGACCCCTGTCTTCTCACTCTCCCTCTCAAGTCCACCCCTTTTGGGTTTAGCATGCAGTACTCTTTTAGGTTGAACCTCTGCTAAAAGTGCCAATATGTCACTAATCTATGTTGATTTTTTTTTAAGGGACTAATCTATCTTTTATTTTTTTGGATAATATGGGGACTATAATCTATCTTGAATTAGTCCTTGTAATACTTAGATTATATTTTACGTTAGTCCCTAAAATATGATATTGATTTTATTTAATGAGGAATTAATTCAATTCAACATGAACCAAAAACAAAAAGACCAAAAACAAAAATATCTATCTTGTAAAGATAAAAGCAAACTTTTTCATAAGCACTAATAAAAGAGAAGAAAAACATTATAGGAACTAAATAATTATGTAAACCTCAATAATAATAATAATAAATAATAATACATGTGTCTTAGGATACTTGGTGGCATTTTTCTATTAATATACTAGTGTGTATAGAAAAACAATGGTTTTTGTTGCATGTTGAATTAGTTCAAAGTGTGAGTATGACATTTGATTCATATATAAAATCTTCTCTGCTTTGAGTTGTAAATTTTAGAATCTTAAAATCTTCTTTGAATGTGTTTATTTATTTCGTAGTTGTGGTGTGATCTCAACAAGGGTTCAACCCTCTTTTTTAAAGGATATTGTCAAGATAAAAATGTTCTACACACTAACATCTAATAAAAATCTTTTAGTATGTAATGTCACCTCACATTTGTATCGTTATTTTGAAATTATTGATATTAAGATCGGTCCATAGTTCGTGCAGATTGGACTACCGCATAGGACTTCAAAATTTTAAAGATCCTAAAATATTAGTTATATATTATAAATGTTTACAAATTATTATGTGTCTTATAATCATTCACTAGTAGAATGCATAGAAAATTGATATTTTTCATTGATAATATGAAATTGTTTTACACAAATTGTGTATGCTCATTGATTTCAAATTTATTTAAGTGGTCATGACATAATGTTTAAATATATTTTTATAAATTTGTCAAAAAAAAATATTTTGTAAGATTAATAATTCATAGTATAGCTATAATTTTTTTTAACTTATATTGATAATTTCTAAACATAGATAAATAAATAACTTTTTTTACTGGTTTAAATAAATAACTTCAATTCCGTAAAATAAAATAAAAAACTTCGAAATAACTTAATGAATGTCTTTAAAGTAATTTATTTAATTTAATCAAGCCCCTTTTATTATTATTATTTGGTGGCTTACCCCGAAAGAAAAGAATGACTAGTTTGTCAAACACGCATTAAACATCATATTGCTACTTCTGAACTCAAAAGTTAGGGTTTTGAATTTGCATTACTAAGAAAGGGGTTTCTGTGTTGTTGGGATCAAATCAAACCAAAAATGTCGATATTCGAGTACAACGGAAGTGCCCTAGTGGCTATGGTGGGTAAGAATTGCTTCGCCATTGCCAGCGATCGGAGACTCGGTGTTCAGCTCCAAACCATAGCCACCGATTTCCAAAGAATTTCCAAAATTCACGATAAGCTCTTCATCGGTCTTTCTGGCCTCGCCACCGATGCTCAGACACTGTACTATTCACACTTTTTGTTTTTTTCTTCATTTAATTTATTTGCTATTTTCTGATTTTTTTTTCTTTTTTATTTTTCCTGATTCAAGGTATCAGCGTCTCGTTTTTCGTCATAAACTGTACCAGCTTCGTGAAGAACGCGATATGAAACCGGAGACATTTGCTAGCTTAGTATCTGCTATTCTCTACGAGAAAAGGTATTACATTTAGATCCGAATTTTATTTTTTTTAAAAGAGAGGTTTATTTTGTGAAGCAAATTGAATGATTTGTATGTTTCAGTGGAATTAGGGAAGATCCGTGTGATGATTATTAATGCACTAAGATTAGCTCAAATTTATGAGTATGATAATCATCATCTGTTAAAAAGTGGCTGGTGTATTTATAATTTTAGCTTTTGGCATGTGACCTTACTCTAACAGCACTCAGTGTGACACTGAAGATATATTTCATGTTCATTAGCGGTGGAGTAGAGGGATTGGGTCATTAGTTAATCGCAAAGTGAATGGTTTTAACTGCAATTTCGGCATCAGTGTAAAGATTTTGAATGCCTTTGCAACCATATATGTCGCAACTTTAATTTTGGCTGTAACCGCAATTTTCTGCATCATTAAGGATTGCTACGGAACCGCGACTGCAAACTACAGTTTTCAATCTTCGCAAAGTGTATTATGGTAGCTTCTGATAGACTGGTTAGAACTGAACAAAACTTGAATGTTTGATGCTTATTAAAAGTAAAAAAGAACAAGACATAAGGCAAAAAAAATAGTATATTTTGGTTCCATTAAGGTGGAATGGAAGAGAGTAGAACAGGTTGTCTAGATAGATTGTGTCCTATTTTGTTCTGCTTTGTGCCAAATGCTACTAAATCCCAACAACAATTTGGACTGTATTGGGGTTGGGGTTTGAGAACTCACCAGATACTTGTTTTAAATGATCATGGTGAATTTTCTATATGTTTTGCTGATAGGCATAGACCGATAGCTTGTTGTAGGTTGAACCCTCTGTTTTGCTTTCTTCCTTTTGTATACTCTTTTTTGTGATGTTTACATATCACTATGTTGAAACATTAAATTCTATGTTTCTTATTTTTTTTGCTTTTTAGGTTCGGTCCATACTTTTGCCAGCCTGTAATTGCTGGATTAGGGGATGATGACAAACCGTTCATTTGCACAATGGATGCAATTGGAGCAAAGTAAGTTTAATTGTTATTCTGTTTGTATTTTATCTTGAAGAGGGAGGTTTGCATGCTTTAAAAGTTGTAAATGTTTGCAATGTGTATGTGTATTATAAATATATAATGCTATTTTAGTAATATGCATGCTTCTTATACATATCTATGGGCTGTATTTTTTATTGTGTTATGCATTTATTTGGTGGTCTGGGGCAGGCATCTTCTGCATATCTGAACAATTTTGCTGAACTTTAATAGTTCCAGACTTCCAGCTATTCAAGCTACTTGAAAATTAGACACTGGGTGGAAGTTTTAGAAATGTTTTGTTCTTGAGTTTCGACAGCATAAAAGTTGGCGATTTCTATCATGTGATAGCAAACAAGTAAGAAAATTCAACAAATAATGAATAAAAAATAAGAGCAAGTTGGAGTGACAGAATTGTGAACCTAGAAGTTAATAAATTGTATACTTGTGTATGTTGGTGCATTCGGTTGGCGTAGAAACTCTGATATCTTTAAGAAGGTTTGTTTCGCACAAAGATTAGGCATTTGTCTTGTATTTTGGGTATAGCATGTTGCCTTAATACTTGGGTTTCACTGACAGATATTATAACTTTCATAATGTTTTTTTGAGTGCAAACTATACATATAATCAAGATCTAGATGGTTCAAAGAATCAGGGGTAGCACTCTTGTGTTTCAACCCCTCTATCACTGTACTTTGAATAGTGGTGGGGCACTGTGTACTTGCAGCTTCTTCAATAAGCAAGTGAATGAAGTTGGTTTGTGGCAAACGAAACAATTCATCGAGCCATTTCTCACCTCAACCCCCTAAACTAAATAGGAATAGGGTGTTTCATAAAAGGGGAAAAATTGCTTTGCACCTGACTGTGATAGCCCTCTCGGCACCTGATTGGAGCTTTGTTTCTTGTGGCGCTTTCCCCGCTTCTAGCGCCTTTTGTTTTTTTCTTCTTTTGCTTATGAGTTAAGATGATTCCTTATCCTCCCTTTTCTGCTAAAGTTTTTCTCTTTGATTTGATGAATTTATTCTTTTACTAAAAAAGAAATTATGGTATTATATTATACATAGAAATCACATGCCGTTTGAGATATGTAGTTGATAACAATTTGAATGTCATTTTCAATTGGGCATACTTTGACATCTAAGCCGTTATTGGGATAGTAATCATGTTGATATATACTCCTAGGATGAGTTTTGGACAAAAATGCTTTTAGTGCTTTTTATTTTCAGATGCTATTTTTAGCTTTTCATGAAGTTTTTGAACAACGTTTTTTGATAAATTACTGGAATTACTATAACAATTTGTAAAATATGCTCTTTATTTATTGGGATTTATTATGAAGAGAAATGTTATTTGGACAACAGTACAAAATTGTTGTCCAATACCTATATATCCGACAGTTGGGATACATTTTGGTTTTTTTATTACCTCTCTCTGTCTCTCTCTTAGTCACATCAGCAATTATAAATGGTGTATTTTTATATGGTGTTGGATTTTTTTGGAAATAGGTTAAGGTTTATGCATATCATTATCCAAAAAATTTGAATCCTTACGAACAAAATTTAATCTGTCTCCCTCCCCCCTCATTCATTCATACTTTGATCTGAAATATTTGACCGTGTATGTTGTTTTGAAGGTTTCTTTTATGCAAGCTTATTCTTCCCCTCAAATATTAGAATAATTTGAGTGTTATATTTCATATTTATATATATATATATATATAAGCTGCATTTATGTGATTCTAATACTTTTATGTTTTCTTATACAGGGAGCTTGCAAAAGATTTTGTTGTTGCTGGCACTGCATCTGAGTCTCTGTATGGTGCTTGTGAATCAATGTTTAAGGCTGACATGGTTTGTCCTAAAGTTTAACCTGTTTTGTCTTTTACTCAACTTTTCTGGGTACTTTTGTGAATTGGGGCAGTCATGCCTAATTTTCACTTGTTTTGGTAATGTTTTAATAACAAATAAACATATTTAAACTGACATGTCCTCAGACGACTATACTTTAACATGGATAGTTTCTTAAATTAGATCCAGAACATCATCCATGCATTGTAGACTAATAGAACTTGATAAGAAAATAATAAAGCAGTGTCTATTGGCAACGAAGGGAAGCTTATTTTTTTCTGCTTGGTTTCTTAATACAGGAACCAGAGGAGTTGTTTGAGACCATCTCCCAAGCACTGCTATCATCTGTAGACCGTGATTGCCTTAGTGGCTGGGGTGGCCATGTCTATGTTGTGTAAGTTTATAAATTCTTTCTTCATTTGTAGTTTGTTCTTGGGATTTCTACATATTGTGTCATACGTTTTTCTTTTTATGTACTTGTCATAACTTCACTTTTTATGCACTAGTCCATCTTACAAGCCACCACTGGGTAGGACAAGTGACTTTTGCCTTATTATATGGAAAAAATCATTTTGACAAAAAGTCATGATAAAAACAAATCCCTGACTAAGAAAGTGCTCTAGGTTACAGCCTGCAAGGCTGTTGTCAGTGGTTTGTGACTTTAAAGATACCCAGTCATCTTTATCCATTGTCTGATTGCTCGATCTCTTTGAAAGAGAAACTCTCAATAATACTCCTTGTATTCTGCTTTTTATTTAATTTTTTCATTGTTTTTCTCCTGGAAATTAGGTCATATTTATCCTCCTTTCTTTGATTTTTGAGCATATTTAGGTTTTTTATTGTATCCCTATTCATTTGTAATATATTATCATAGTGGCTTATTGGTCTTTGAATTTGTTTGCTGCAGCACACCAACTGAAGTAAAGGAAAGGATTTTGAAGGGAAGAATGGATTAACTTCTAAGACATCTGGTCAACTACTTCAGTTCACTTTGTTTTCTGTTTAATTTGGAGCTGAATGGCAGAACATGTACCATCAGTTGTTAATCGGTTACCTTGTTATTGTGCACTTCAATCAAACGTACGTTCAGCTGCTCTATATAGAATTTTTTAAATTGATCAGTGAAAGTAGATTCTGGAATCGGGTATTGTTGTGAATTAAATTATGATATATCCTATTGGAATGTTTCTAGAGGAGACTGTGGCATGCAAGACACAGAAATGATGCATTGAAAATTGTCACCGGATCCAATTCATAGTTTGTTTTTACTCTTTAAGATGTACTTCTTCCGATCTCAAATATAAACAAAAATGAGTCTATGGTTTTTATTTTAGATTAAGTACATCAACTTGATCGATATTTGTTTATATTTGAAATCGAAGTACTTCATATATATATATATATAAACAATTCTCACCAATCAATAAATTAATGAAAACTCGTCAAAATAGACAGATCATTACTTTGGGAGAAATCAACTGCGGAAGATGAAGGCAATGCATACGGTTAAGAGATATAATGGATCATATCATTTTTGTCTATCTCATTTGAGCCCCTTCGTTATAAATTAATAGAAAAGAATTAATTGCAGTTTTTATTTTTTTATTTTTCATTAATTTATAGAATTGTTCTCCTTATTTCAAAACTCTGACAGTTTTGATTCTTTTTTTTAGATTTTTAAACTAAAAAATAATTATTTGACATATATATATATATATATATATATATATAATTATCTAGATGTATTAATTATTCATGTTATTAATTAAATTACAAAAATAAAAAATTGATGAAAGTTAAGTTTTTAAAGAGTTTTATTGTGATTTCATATGTGTTATTTATCTTATATCATCATATCATATTATTTAAAATATGTCACATAATTAATTTTTAGTTAAAAGATCAAAGTAAAGACCCAAACCTATCGGATTTTAAAATTAAGGGTCGATTTCGTTAATTGATAATAATAGATAGATTGAAACTGCATAAAACCTAAAAATATGATTTTAACTTTATATTTTAAATATTATTTTTATGAAAATTTACTCAAAAATAGTAGAAGTTATTTCAAAGTAATTCTGACGTCATGTGAATACAATACATATAGTAATTGTATTTGATATGTTGAAGTATGGATTAAATTTTCATTGATAGAGATTTTAATATAATAAAAATCACATTTAAAATAAATGTATCTCTTGAAAAAATTAATATATCTTGAAAATAATGTTTATAATAAACTACTCAAAATAAGTTCTAAAATGACTAATAGGTACCCATTACAATTATCTTCTTTAATTTTTTGAATAAATAAAAGGTGCCAAAACAATGGAGTGACTGTTCTAATATTGGCGGAAGGATGAGTATTAATTTTTCTTTATTTATACTTCTTCTGGGATTTTTTCTCCAAATGTCCCTTTTTTTTTGCCTTTTTCCAAATTGCCATACTTTGAAAAAAATTTCCTTGTCTGTCCTATTTTTTGGGCCAAATTGGAAGTCGCAATGGGTGGGTGCGACCAGCTGAAGGCTGGAATTTTTGGGCCCAGTGGGAATTTTTGTAATCACTTACGAATGTTTTACCTTCAACTCCATCAACAATTGAACCATTGTAATAAACAATACAAATTACTTGTTGAGCAGCCATGATCAAGTAATTGTTTAAGTATGAAATGGTGAGATAGAAAGTGTGGTGAGATATAGTGAGATAGTAGGTATAGTGAGATGGAAGGTGTGTTGAGATAGTGTTAGTTTGTTTTCTATTTATAGAAGGTGTGGTGATGATTTCATTGGTTGAAAACAAGTCACAAGAATTGGTATTGGACATTTTACATCCGTTGATAATTTTTATTCAATAGACGAGATTGAATCTTTAAAAAAATGATCATATTGGTTCAAATATACTCACAAGGATTGGATCATTTACATCCGTTGATAATTTTTATTCAACGGACGAGATTGAATCTATAAAAAAAATGATCCTATTGGTTGAAATATACTCACAAGGATTGGATCATATACGTCCGTTGATAATTTTTATTCAACAGACGAGATTGAATCTTTAAAAGAATGATCCTATTGGTTGAAATATCTCAGACCGTTGATAAACCCTTACAGCCAGCGACCTCCCACTGGGCCCAAAAATTTCAGCCTTTAGCTGGTCGCACCCCCCACTGCGACTTCCAATTTGGCCCAAAAAGTAGGGCAGACATGGAAATTTTTTTAAAAGTAGGGCAATTTGGGAAAAGACAAAAGAAAAAGGGGATATTTGGGAAAAAATTCCCTTCTTCTGTCTCACGACTCATTTAATCATTTTATAAAGATAAAAAATTATATAAATAAAAGTGAGAATATTATTTTTATTTAATTAAATTTATTAATTATTGATATATTTATTATTATCATTAATTCAAAGTAAAAAGTACTAAATTTGAGAACGGTGTGTAATATTAATTAGATGGAATAATTGAGAAAAAAACAATTAATATTATATTAAAAAATGAAATAGTCATTCATTTAGGATTTTTTTAATTTAAAATGGATCACTTGTTGAACAAATGAATAGTATTTTTAAATACGTGTCATACATATTTATTTTTTAAAGTTAAATACGTTTTTAGTTCTTATAAAATTTTAATATTTTATTTTTAATTCATAAAAAGAAAAATAGAACTTTAGTTTCTATAAAGTTATTATGCAAGCAATTTTACTCTATGATGTTAAGTTTACATATATTTTAGAATGATTTTCTTTATACATATTTATAATATAAAAAAATTCTTCCATATAAAATGAGCTCAAAATACGATTCTTAAGTTCATATTTTTAATTTTTTTTTTAACTTTAGTTTTTGACATTTAAAATATTTTATATTTAATTCATTTCAAGTTAAAATATTTTAAACTTTTGTGAATAAATTTTTTATAATGTTATAAACATGCTTGCAAAAAAGAATTCAAATATTAAGAATATTTTTAAAAGAATTCAAAAATTTAAATATTGAAGAAAAATAAAAAAAAAAATATTTCATTTAAACATATTATAATTATTTGCAGGATCGTAAGACATAGTTCAACTGAAAAATGTCAATATTACTAATATCTTATCTTGTGTTCAAATATGAAAATTCGTAGTTGTATGTAAATTTTAAGTTACATTAATCACTTTATTTGCAGATAAAAAAATTATTTATAGAGTAATATATAAAGATTAAAGTATTTTTTATAGGATTAAATAAAAAATATTGAAAATTATACGACTAAAAATATTTTAATTATATTGTTTGACAAATTCCTCATCATAAATCAAAGTGGTTGAAAAGCTTTGATGAAAAGAATTGGAAGTGGTTTTTTATTGCTAAAATAAAAAGTCAACATGTGTAGCAAGTCGCTGCCGCCGCACTAATGAAGTGACCAACCTTTGAATTTTGATTCATCACACCAAATGATGAGTTTAATGTAAATTAACTATAGGTATAAAATAATTTTATATCATGACATTTGATATTGTAATGTAAGGTTCAATTGATTTTTTAAAATAACTACTATTACTTTATTTTAATTGAATAATATCAATGTAAAATTAATTTACATTGAAAATATATTTTTTTTTTGAAAATATTTTTTTTTTTTTGAAAATATTATTGTTTTTCAAATGATTACCACCATTTACTTTTATATTATTAAAACAAATGTTAAACTTAAATGCGTTGTTGGCATTTTATTTTTGTCTTAATCATATTTTTTTAATTACGAGAAATTTCATTCATAATTTTGGTTCTTGTAATTTTATTAAGGTTAAAGTTCTATGATTTTCAATATTTGATTTTTAAGTTTAAAAATAAGGTATTGAAATTATTTGAATATATATAATTATAAAAAGAAAAAATTAATAAAAATTCGTTTAGTTGATAAATAATTTACT
>JBBPBQ010020321.1:53310187-53335715 GCA_037974755.1 Cicer yamashitae
GTTGATTTTTTTTACCAACAAAAGTTTTGATTTTTTTAAGTCTTAGAGATAAGGTTATATTTGGAAACAACACAATGCATAACATATTACTAATAAAAATAAATATAAATTAATTAAGTGTTAGTGAATTTTAACAAATAAAAAATATATGAAAAATTCAATTCAAAATCCTGATTAAAATAATTATCAATTAAATTTTACTTTTTTATTGATTGAACTCTATTTTTCAAAGACAATTTATCTAAACTATCTAAAAGGAGAAGGGAGAGAGTAATTTTTTGTTTTTATTTTATAAAAATTAAATAAACTATAAAATATTTTTAAAATGCACGCATTTGACCGAAATGTTGTATAGTATATATATTATATTTTTTTTTTATTATTTAAAAATCTTAAACATTTATTAAAATATAAATTTATTCTTCCAGAATTATCTTCTGCAAAATAATTATCCAAAATATTAGTTAAGATAAAAGAAAGAAAAAAATATAAATGAATTTTCTCTGTTTATAATTACTCCTATAAGTACTACTTCCACCAAAATGAGCACTACCTCCACCACCTTCCACCATCACCACTTACTAACCCCAATCCAAGTACTATTTTATTCTTATTTTCCAATTTCTAATAAAAACACCCAAAAGGCCAAAACCCATTTCTTCTCTTTCTTTCTTAATTTCTTATTTATTATTATTCAAAGCTCCACACACTTTCTCTCTCTTTCTCTCTCTAAAACATAATAACATGGAGGAACGACAGCCCGAACAAGAACAACAACAGCGCCAGGTCAGCACTATCGGAACTAATAATCGTCTTCTCTGTGCCTCCCGATCGGAGGATGACGACGACGACACCGGATGCGCCTATTCAAGGGCGGTCTTGGTGGTCGACATGGTCTGGAACATGTCGTTCGTGGTGGTTGCCGCCGCCGTCATTCTCTCCACTTTCGGCGAGCATCCCTCCACTCCTCTGAGGTTTTGGTTATGTGGCTATGCTTTGGAGTGCATTCTCCACGTGGCTTTTGTTTACTCTGAATATCGCTTCACTTCTCGTAATTCATTCTCTCACACTCCTTACAGGTAGGTTAAGGTTACTCTCTCTCTCTTCTTTCTTTTCTCCATTGTTAATTAGGTTAGTTTAGTCACTGACTTTTTATTTTTATTTTTTAATTTATATTAAATTTTATGTGCATTTTATTTTATGAAGTATAATTTGGGGATATTTGATTTATTATTTATTAGACATTTGATTATTGAATGATGGTTCATTGCTATGAATGGTTTAAATTTGAAATTAGGAAGAGATTCTGCTTAATTGTTTTAATTATTATATATATTATTAGTTAATAATTATTAAAATAGTAATTGCCTCTTGAAATTGTATATTGATAATTATTTAGTGTGTTGGAAGGAGCTTACTGTTTATAAAACTTGCTTCCATTTCAATTTTCAACTGTTGTGCACAATTTTGTTAGAAGGGTGAACTGATTTTTTTATAACTAGAGATGAGTATCAGGGTTTAAAATAGCGGTTGTGGTTGCATTGCGATCCTTGATATTGTGGAAAAATGGTGATTGATGGGGCCTCAACCAGAGTCGCTTTGCGGTTTCAGCAACATCAACACCGTTATGTTGTGGTCTAGATCGTAGTTGCAAACCTTTATTTAAAATCCTGACGAAGATAGCTCTTGCAAATACTTCGTTTCACTATGTGAACCTCAACACCTTTACATTGGCTTTTTTCATGTGTTGAGGATGAGTTGTTGATGTTTGAGGTGTTATATGAGAAGGACGCCGATTTTTGGTTGCTTGTTTCTGCTATAACTCTAATGTTGGCTGATGAATAAGCTTTCGTTTCACTCTAGTCTTTATTGTTTTCAGCATTGTGAAGAAATTAGAGCCTATGAACACTCTGGCATCCTCTGTTTGGTGGGTGTTTGGATTTTATTGGATTGTTGTTGGAGGCCAAGCGCTTCTGGAAGATTCTCCTCGTCTATACTGGTAAGAACCTTAGTTTGGATGTGTGTTTTCCCTTTATCTTTCTTTGGGGGATGGTGTCGATTGGGAAGATAATATATATTACTCCCTCCGGTCCTAAATATAAGAGAAAATTGGGTCATTTTTACCAAATACATCAACTTTTGTTGACCCAACTTTCTCTTATATTTAAGAACGAAGAGAGTATCATGAATGCCAAGAAATAATGTAGATTTATGATACTGAGTAACCTTCTACGTCGTGATGTAAGACAACAGTTTAAAAAAGAGGAGATTTTTACTACTCTGGAGTTCCTTCTTTCACTAAGCAAAGTAAGCAGAGAGTAGATTATACTTAAAAAGTTAAAAAAGGGATAATTGTAGAATTTCCTGCCTTTGTTTCACTTTCAATCTCATATATCCAAGGAGAAGGGAAATGAAGAGGAAACTTAATGGTTACACCTCCACGCATAATTAGCTGTTGTTAATGTGTAATGTATTATTGTAAGAAGGTTTGATTCAGGTCCAACCCTTCCTTGCCATGATGGTAGCTTAATATCATGTTGCCCTTTTTTATCTCATTAGGAAGGATAAATGAGTAACTAGAATACTCTTAGTTTTTTGTTCTAAATTTGTTCTTAACTTCTTTCAAATTTCAATAGTTGCACCCTAATTGAGGTGAAGTTGCGCAAGGTCCTTTTTTTTCTCCAAGAAATCATAATCATTTCTCAATTCTCACAAGACGGCCAGATAATTTACATCTGTATTGCCATTATAGTTTTTCAACCTTGAAACTAGATGAAATACAAAATCCCTATTGGTTTAACTGAAGAACTCTGTTGAATAGTTTTGTTGACCCTTGGTTTGGGACTAACAAGCTTCATATGTTGAGATCTTATAATCTGAAACTTAGACTGAAAATTCAGAGTTGCCTTTTCCAAGATATGGTGCATAGGAAAGAACTGTTGGAAAATGCTCGTATTTCTTGGCCAACATAAATTTTGAATAAGTTGGCTCTGGTGGAATTGTGGTTACTGTGACTATTTTGAACAAGACCTGTTCAATTGCTTAAGCTTGGCTTGATTTTATAGGGATTTGACCTCTTGTTAAACATAGTGGTTTAGAGTCTGAACTTCAGACTATGGCTCTGTCACAAGGCCAAGTTCAACCCCGAATAGATAATATAATTTGTTAGTATTTTACTAATCCAGTACTTGTTTATTTCATCTTCTAAACTAAAAAGCTCCTATTTTGACATAATTGTTCACTCTTATGTTATCTAACATTTATTGAATGTATCTAACACTTAATGATGTTTTTATCACATTCTTGCAGGTTAACAGTGGTCTTTCTAGCCTTTGACGTATTTTTTATTATATTTTGTATTGGGATGGCATGTATAGTTTTCTTTGCTCTCTTCTGCATCATCCCGATAATAGCGCTAGCTTATGCTTTTAGAATCAGAGAAGGTGCTTCAGAAGATGATATCAGGTCACTTCCTATGTATAGATTTAGTCATTCAAATGTAATGGTTATGGTTGATGACAACAAGAAGAAACTGGTCAAAACAAGAACCGATTCGTACAATCAAAGCCATATTAGTGAAGTATCTCTTCATCCAGATGATTCTGTAAGTAAAAAATGTGTCTTTTCTTATCTCATTACATAATTCTTTAGTTTTAGTATCATTTTGTTGGTTGTAACTTGTAAATAACTGTATGTATAAATTGCATCTATATATGGTTGGGCTAGATGGATAATGGACTGACGAATTGTTGCAATACTCAATGTTATCCTTGATTTATTCTTATATATGTTTGTGTTTGTAATTGATTTCATTAATTTTCATATCCAGAAAGTGTTCTCATTCATCTAAGTATTTTAACCTTTTCTTGTGGGAAGAGGGGTGAGTGCGAATTTGTTATGACCTGAAAATTGCTTTGCATGATTCTGCGGTGATTGTCATGCATTTGAGATACATTATGAAACTACTAAAAATAGAGACTAACTACTTCTGATTATGCTGCAGGAATGCTGTATCTGCCTATGCCCATATGTTGATGGAACAGAACTGTATCGCCTTCCCTGTACCCACCATTTTCATTGTGGATGCATCAGTCGCTGGCTTCGGACAAAAGCAACTTGCCCGCTCTGCAAATTTAATATCCGAAGAGGAGGGGATACATTGGTCTGAGATTTCGTTGAGATAAAGACTAGACCGCACCAAGGTGCTGTATCACTTGAAAGGGTCATGACATTGAAGAACAAAAACATTAATCTGCTGACTATTGGTAAAGAAGTGTAACAGAAAAAGGAAATGCCCCACCCTTTCATCCTTTTTTCTCTTTCTGGGTTTTAGGATTTTAGTTTCCAGAAAGGTATTTTATCTTTTAAACATTCTTAAGTTAGTTTATGATGGGGTATATGTATATATTGTAGGCCAGTCGTGAGGGTCTCCCCCATAATTTGTACTTATAAGGCAATTACAAAAACAATTTTCTGTAAAGTAATGTTTTTTTTTTTGTTGAGCACTTTATCCACCTCCACTCACATGTAATCTCAGGACTACACCTACACCTTATACCCGGTGCATGGATGCGTTTGAAAAAACAAATTGAACTAATTTTCTTTTAAAAAGAAAGATTTAAACTTATCTTAAATTACAAGTACTAGTAAACGAGTTTAGAATAACTTATGTAAATAAATAATTTATGTTTATAAGCTTTTAGCTTATTTCAATGAATTCTCTAGACTAATAAAAGCATCTTCTATTTTAGAAATAGCTACGTGGGAGAGGGAGTACTATTAGATAAGACAATATACTCTGCCATTTGATTGTGAACCAAGTGAACAAAATCCACCTTATGCTTTTTGTTTCCAGATGCATAGCCATATAACGCAATAGCATTTGTCGAACTTTGATTCCAAAACAGAATCCTATAGAATGTGGAGGCAAACATTGAAACATGTATTCTTATATCGACTTTAAGCAAGAAAATGAACCCATGATAGTTCTTTTTCATTTGGAAAAACATGATTCTAAGTTCATTATTCACAATGGCATCAGAAGACATAATTCATTCTATTTCCAACCTTTTCTTTTAATGAAAACGATAGAGTTTGAACTTCATTTCTTAATTGGTATTCATATATCAATTATATAGAATTTGAGAAAGACTTTTGTCAAATAAAAAATATACTCAAATCATTCTCATTTCATGTTCACGATACTATTTTTTTAATTGACAAAAAAGGTGAAAATACAAACTTGATTCTGATTTTCCTGAAAGTTAAATGATTATTTTATAAAAAGACAAAGTTCAGTTAAAAATGATTTTCTATCAAATGGATCTATTTCCTGTTAATGTATTTATTGCATCATTAGCATAAACGGAGAGAAAAATGTTTGAAAGCTTTATAAACACTGCAAAATGAGGCCAAGTAAACATCCAAATACTCCAAAACAACACTAATTTTCTATTCAGCAACATTTCTTTGTTTAGTATATTTCCCCCAGTCTTCATCCAATGATAAAATCAAAGAATAGATGCTAGAAAATAGTATGGTAATGAGAAATGCAGTGCTGCAAACAATCACAAAATCTAACTACTTCAATCGATGTTTGAATTAATATATGATGTAGCCGCTTAACCATTAACAACAGCAAGATTATTTAAGATCATTGAAAGCCATTATTATGTTCTTTTATCTTGTATACTATGCCAGACAACAATTCTCTAGACAATAATCTAATAGAATTGCCTTGTGATCAAGTGCTAACAACAGCCAAGCATGAAGAGGAAAATGGCAGCAGCGCCATGCAAGAGTTGACTCATGCATTAGTCCATAAGAAAAATGAGGTCACTAGAACTCGATTTTCCTTAGACAATCCAAAAAATTGTATAAAGCAGGATAATTATACAAATTTGAGAAAATATAATAATACACTAAGTTAACCATGCTAATACTAAAGCATAAGAAGACAGAATCCATTCCTCAACTTTCGGTTAACAAAATGATAGAATTTGCTTTTTGCGGATTTGTTTTCACCACTTAATTAACATGCTAACAATTTATGAATCAAGATACTGACACGGACACTGGTCTCGACATCGACACTGATATTAATTTGAAAAAATAAATTAATTAAGTGTTATAAATGGGTCTGGTGTCGTGTCGGTGACCGTGTCAGACACAGAACACGCCTTTGATCAGATGTGCAGAGTTAACAACACAGAACAAGTTTCCCAAGCAACCCAAACACTACAAAATAGGACTAATTAAAATATCCAAAGTCCAAACACATCAATCATGGCATGGATTCCAAATCAAACCCCTATTTCAATATTAATCAAATGGAAAACATCTACATAAACTAAAATTCTTGATTGAAAATTAACAAAATTATCAAAATACATGAGACATTTTGGATGGATGAGAATAATCAACAAAAAAAATTAAAAATTAAAACTAAATTGTTGACAATAAGAGCAGAAGCAGAACAACAACAAGAAATCAGGATGACACCTGAAAAAATAGATATCAAACATTCTTCAATTTCTTCATCTTTGAAGGTGGCCAATTACCCTTTTTCCTCAATCTCCTCTTTTGAACAAGCCTTTTTCTTCTCAACCTTATCTTCTTTGCAAGCTTCATCTTCAACCTCTGTTCTTCCCTCTCCTTCAATTTTGATTCCAACGGAAGCTTATCCACTGGTACAACATCACTCTCTTTCTTTCCTTCACTTTCATCTGCTCCATCTACAACATTAGAATCAGCAGTAGCAGATGCAATAAAAATTGCATTTTTCCTCGTTTTCAAACCAAAGGGTGTCGAGATTCGAAGTCCCTTCAAACAGTTTGAGCGCAAATCAACTTGCACTCTTGAAACTGACACACAATAACACAGTTCGAGAAAATTAAGATAACATAAACAAGAACAATAAAATTAACAACGTGAGAATGAATTTTGGAGAAATTAAGGGGGGAGAGTGAATGAGAAATGATGGTACTTACTAGGGTTTGTGGTGGAAAGTGAGAAAATGGAGGGAGAAGAAGAGTGAAGAGGGGTGAGTGTGAAGGAATTGAAGCAGAGAAGTGCCATAGTGTTGTTATGTGTTTCTTAATTTTTTTCAATATCAATTGAAGAATTTGAGAATAATGGAAATTGGTTTATGGATAAGAATCTGTGTCTTTCACACACACCACTTACTTACCAGTTACCATTACCAGTGTCTGTCGCTCTTGAAATAATACCATGATAAGTTGTTGGGTTAAATAATTTTTAGTTTAGTAAAATTTAAGTTTTTTATTTTTATAAAAAAGTTCGTCAATTTAAAAAAAGAATTGTTTTATTTTTTAATTAAATCAACTATTGTGTGTTTTTATAATTTTTGAATAATTTTTTACGTTAATATTAAGGACATATTTAACAACTTTTTTTATAAAAATTATAATATTTGATGAATTAAATATAGATTTTTAAGTTTTTGATGTTTAAATTTTTTTAATTTTTGTAAGAAATTTTTTTATAATGCCTTAAATATTACTACAAAAATTATTTAAAAATTCAAAAAAGATAATAATTAGTTTAAAATCAAAAACAAAATAAAAATAAAAAAGTTTAAGAAAATAAAAATTGACGAAATTTTTTATAATGATTAAAAAATAGAACAATAAAATTTTATAGAGATTTAAAATTTATTTAATCATAATTTTTTTAGTTTTATCGGTAAGAGTAATATTAGAGATTAATCCTGCAGTAGACAGCTCGAATGATAAATGCACCAAATGAATTATAAAAAACGAGAACCTGAAAACTTAATTACTAATTTGTTTACATTTACCTAAAAACTATATGTTAAAGATTAGTACAACATTGAGTGAGAGATTGAAACTGATTAAACATGTGTTTGGAATAACATCACAACATCACGTTTACATAAATCACAATCAGAAATTACATTCAAGATTTAAGTGGAAGCTTTAGTTTTGTAGTTTCTAAATTTTAATGGTGAAAATGTCTCAAGATAAGATAATTGATTTGCAAACTCGGTCGATAAGTCGGATTAAAATAACATTATCATATTGTTTTTATAATAAAAAAATATCATTTTTTTTTATTGGTCAAGGTTAAATGTTGTTTTTATATTTCAACATAAATGATCTGCAAAAGAAATTAGCCATTAATTATTTTAATACACCATGATAAAGGGAAATAAAATATTATTGAAGAAAAGACAACGATTACATAACCATTAAAAATTCATGTCAATTCAAAACCACAGCAGAACTATAGAAAAATTAGTTTTATATGTATTATACAATGTCTAAAATTTAATTTCAAACTTACATGTATTATTATGTGAGTCCTAATGTCAATGCAGTGGCCTATTTGTAGTCGATGTGGTGACCTATCTGTAGCTCTTATTCGAAGTATCTGGAAGAGCTGCAATGTTCAAATTTGGGAGAACATCACGGAGCAGCAAGCCAATATTGTCATGTGTTGCACACTGCTTTTGAAGGATTCGAGACGACAGGTGTGAAAAATTCTGCTTACCATGCAATTGAAAAACTCTAAGGTTGAATTTATTAAAAGAAAATCAAATGTGGTTGTTTAAGTCTTAAAAACCCATGCAACTACATCTTTAACTAGTTTTCATATCTAGTTATAAATATTCCTATTTGTGTTCAATCGTTTATTGCTAATGAAATGATTTAGTGGTGCTTTGGTAAAAACACTTTGATGAATAAAATCGAAAGTTGAAAGAAGTTTTCTAAAGGTTTTAGAAATGCGACAGTATTAAAAATTTTGGGGGACAGTTTTACCATTTATTATAGTGCTACTCAATTTAAAGAATTATTTTTCACAGCTGCATGCAGTAGATCACCCAAATACCTGATTTACAACCACAAAAAAGACCGAAAATTGAATCAATGAGGCCTTTTACTCAAGATTTAATTGGGTCATTGCGTTGAACAAAATAAACCATTCAACAAATCTTCACCTAACATGGTCGTTTAAAATTATCTGCCAATGTTAACAAAACTCATTTGAGTAAAAAAAAGACTCCTTAAAAATAAACTAAATTATACTGTGCATTTACTTATTAGAAAAAACATTTACTTATAAGAGAAGAGTAATTCAAATTTCTTGGGAAGGGAGTGCAATTTATCAATAATGTTATGTTAATTGATTATGTCATTTATCTTTTAATATACAAATACATAATTATTTTCAATTCATTCATCGTCAAAGTAATTAATTCGATATACTGTAATTAATTACTAATAAAACTGTTTAGCGCGCAAATGTTTCATTTTTGCTCAGGCATGATCCTTTTTCTTTTGGCAAACTGGGTAATCTGTTTACTTATCCTGGTTTCCTAACAAATACTTATCCTTTATTTAAAGGCCAATATTAAAATACACACAAGATAATAGCAATGTAACCCCAAATAAATAAAATAATTTCAAAATATTCGAACATAAGATGCTAACATCAATTTGTCAAAAAAAAAAGAGCTAACATCAAAGTTAGCTCACTCCAAACTGTGCCCAGCGAACAAAATTTCGCAAAATTCCTCGTTACGAAAGCATATGAGAACGGAATAAGAGAGGATAAGTGCAACAAAATCCACTGCTCCAACACTGCATAATAAAAGGAACATTTATATGAAAAGCTTTAAAAAGTTTGTAATAAGAACCGATAACAAGGTGGTACATCTAAGACGTGTGTAGTCGAAAACCAGCATTATCTTTATCTATAAAGATTCTTACTAAGTGTTAATTTTTTTAGGGCCAGTAGAAAAATTTAGGTAGAATGGCATTCATAATTATGCTATCACAAGCATATTCGCATGCGCACCTCAAAGAACTACACATATAACTTGTTGAGGAAAACAGTTCCAAAAATAAGGAAAGCAGAAGTGAAACTCAAGACAGACTTACCACAGAGAGCAATGGTCCCTGCTTAAACTTCCCGTGGAATGAAAATGATATTGGCTTTGGATTGTCTCCAGGCCCTCTTATAAATCCACTAAAACATAATGAAAAGTAAATTATTGCAAATGACTAGTATGTTAAAAAAATAATAATTAGCAAAGAATATTTAAGAGAAATAACTTTGACATTTAAATAATTGAATAAAATTACAATAAAACAACACCAACGATTGGAGCATTTTCAACATAGAACTCACATTAATGATGTAGATATCAGAGGAGACCTTCTTGTATCATAGATGGCGATCAGACCCCCATATACATCATCTCCACCTTTAAAAGACACAGCCAATCGCTCTCCTGAATTATCCCATGCTATTTTTTCAATTCCCTGACTGAATAAAATGATATTAGATATACCAATAACCACATAGTTTCTAACAAAAACATGATAACCATATGATGCAGGAAAAGGAATATAAAGAACCTACACAAAATAATACAAAAGAGACCATAAAGTTGTGGTCATTAAGGTTGCAAGGGAGATAAAGGAAAAAATCACAGAGAACAAGAGGAGAAAGGGCTAAAAATGAGAACATGAAAACACAAAACATCACCTGAGAAATCCAAAAAACAGTTCTAATTTCTATGATCAATAAATATCTTACAAATCAAAAGCCAAAAATATCAGCAGCCCGAATTAATCAAGCATCATCCAAATAAAAAATACATTATGATAGTATAGAAGGGGAAAGGACTAAAAACTAAAATAGCTGATAATGCAAAATGCAACAGTCAGTTACGGCTAGTCTTTATTCCAGTCTTAAGAATTGGTTAATACGGAATTTGTAAAATGATAAGACCTTAGCACCAAATTACAGCCAATCAAAACATAAAATCAAACCCAAAAACATAAATTCATCTCTACCTGCCTGTCAATGATAATATCTCTGGCAAGTCAACAGGTAACAAATGTGCATCTGGAAAAATCAACAATGAGTAATTATAGATGTACCACATGCTTATATTAAAAACAATTAGACAACAAGAATGAAGTGAGGCTAGAACATGGACTTCAAACTCACAAGAATCACTGTCTATAAAATCATTGTGTTCTTCTGCTCAGCTAGCAGGACATTATTATACGCAAACTCTGGAATTGGACCCTTGTAAGTGGTAGACCACGAAACAATTAAAACAATTCCTTCTTGCATTAAGGGTACTACTTGACGGTGATATTTTTTACCACGATTTCACTCCTAATACTAGACGCCGAAAGCCATACAAATTTTATTGTAAATCCATGTTTAATATCAACCATCTACTAATTTAATCCAATGAACAAACGGTATCAGTTGATAATATTCATGTGTTTGGCAAAAGTTTATTAAGACTTTACTTGTAGGCTGTAGCTGTAGTACATTGCGCTCAAATTAGAGGACATACATGTTTTTTCAATGACATAATTTTTGGTATGGTTGTCAGTGTTTTGTATGACAAACATTCACTTTTTTAGGGAAATATGTTTCATGTTGTTCCATCTCTATATCTCTTTTCTTGTTAAAAAAGAAAATCTCTGTATCACTTTTCCTTCCCATTCAAATTACAAAATTTTCAACATAGGAAAAAAAGTGGTACTGTATACGTGATTACTGCTGTTAACCTTTTAAGAGTCATTGTTTACTAAAAATTGACATTAGGCAAGCCTTTGTTAATAGAATATTCTATACTGATCCCTCTTCCTCTCTTTTCCCTTTACCATCTCATCCATACATTTGAACATCACATTTTTCCCTTTATCCAGTATTAGTATAGCAAGATACAAAAACAGTAAACAAATCAACACAAGATCCTTGAAAGAAAAGGTACAATACCTAATGCAGGAGGCTTCGATGCAAAGTGGACAGATCCCAAAGTTGATGATTCGGAAAATGCAAGCAGTATCATACGCCCATCTGGATCCCATGTTGCACACTAAGCACACATCATTGAAAGTAGAAACTATTTAAGTAATAACATTATATCACAGCCATCAGCCAAGAAAATTTACAACACTTCCGCCAATTGCTTCGGTTTATTTCAGTATTATTCTACTCAAATATTAAGCTCCTCTGTCATTGTATCTCTGTGCACTCTAAAGATATATAATCTTATTAACTCCCAGTCTCATCTTGATATGAGTCTTTTTTATAGGTTTTCCCTCAAAAAACAAATCCTAAATACACATGCTAAGTTTAAGAACAAATATTGTCTCACAGTAAATATGTTACCATAGAGCAACAAAACAAGAATGTACACCTCCCATACCTTGACAAAACCACTAGTTGATGACCATTGTTCTGATGTCCACGTGTTTGTCTCCCAAAGATAAAATGTTCCATCACTGTAAGAGAGTATATAATAAAATTATGATTTATGAATCATAAGCAGTTCATGTGCAATAAACACTTAGTATTTTCGTAAGCCAAATTTAGCATGCTGCTTACAATTTTGAAGCAAAGAAGTAATCTCCAGTGGGTGACCACTTTAACATTGATATGCCTCCTAATCCTCGTCGAATGGGTGTTCCCACACCTACAGATAATATGAAAAGTAACCAGATATTCAGAAACAAGAATCCGTACTCGAGATTTTTCTATTGAAATGAGATGACAATCTAAATATAGATACAGTCCTCACCTTCCTATCCTTTACACTCTCAAAATTGAAGATATAGAACAACACATCTATCAACCTAGCATAACTAGGGCAACAGAAATTTGATCACTTGTTTTTTTGTACAAAAAAGTTTTGAAGGGAAGGGAGGTTGCCCCTATACAAGGAAAGGCATGCCATATGTCTCAACAAGGTCTTACATTGATGCTTAAATTTACATATGACCTTATCAATGAATGACCACAAGAAAGGATTGAATTGAAGAACTCTGACTGGATGCAATGCAATCTTACAACTTAATGTACATTCAGTATCTTTTAAAATTGAGGATGAACAATTCAGGTAGAAAACAGAAAAGACAAATTCAGAACCAGTTTTAAGCTTATTATTATTGTCATTAGTGAGCAGAAAAGGATTAATAAAAGTATAAATTCAACTACTTAAGGAGGCAAGGATCTACATTGTACCTTGAGCAACATCCCACACAGTGAATGAAGAGCTCTCATATGACGCAGAAGCTAAGTATGTGAAAAATAAGTTAAGAAAACAATGGTGAAGTAGTAATAGTAATTTAAAATAAAAAAAGTTGAGCATCAAACTCAAAAGTTTGACCAACAGTTAATGCTGTCTGTATGCATACAGTGGAGAAAAATGTAGCATCATACACAAACATCTCTTGCAAAAAGAAAATGAATACGTAGGTGATACTCATATTTGGGAATTGAGTGGTAAAATAAAAAAGGACTTTGTGACATTTATAAGGATATCTTCCATCGGGGCTCCATGTAAGGGCGCTAACATGTTCATCATTTTGACTTCGAAGAAAATCGACCAGGAGATACCGAATTCCAGAGCCTCTAGATAAACTTCCTACAAAGGAAATAGTGCCAGATCTAGCAGATGCTGCATTTCCAGGATATGAAGCAGACCATAAGCAAATCCCGCTCCTGCATCAGTAAATCCAAGTCCAGTAAACAAAAAAGCACAATGACCCAGCAATTGAGACTGTACAGACCTCAACAATCATGCACAAAGACAGAACCTCACTTGCAACCCACAGCAAGCATCCTCCCTCCATTGGGCCTCCACTCTAGCACTCTAACATCTCTCTGAGACTCGTTGGTCAAAATAATTGAATCCTTCCCATCTATTCAATGTGCAAAACCATCAGTGCTTACAACAAAACTTATACAGAATAAAACAATAACAAAAGAACATTGCTATTCGGCGCAACCAAATTCTGCACAGAACATGCAGAAAGAGATAGAAAACAATCAGGGTTTGATAACCATACATGGGGAAGATAGTTTTGTAACATTTACAGCTATCTACATAAACCACATTCTTTTGTTGGTTTTATTCAGAAGCAACTCACAAACTTTTGCATTTTCCTAAACTAAAACAATAAGCTAATAAATTATCTCGCAATTGTAACAAGTACCTGGATCTTCATAATCACGAACTAAAACTTGGTTTGGCCCAGATATAAAAGCAATTATATGCTTATTAAGGTGCCAACTAACTCCTTGAAGATTAACCTCAGGCAACAAATGCACCTACACACAGACATAAAGTTCACACAACAAATTCTAAATTAGTAACTTACAAGCAACACCCGCATTAAAATTTAATCACAATGCAATCAATAAGATCAATTAACCATGTACATCGTTAGGGTAAAAGAGTCGTCTGAGACACTCGTTTACAAGGCCTTGCACGAGTGCCACAGGACTTTTTCTCGGAACGCTTTCACTGGCGGTTACAGTTGTTTCTGTAGTTCCTTCCTGTTCGGGAACGTCGTTCTCGAGAGGCGGCGGTGGTGGCTGAAACGGCACGGGGCAGAATACCAATCCCTAATTAACAAATAAACTTAATTAATAAAAAAATAAATAGGATTTAAATTGAATAGGAAGATGCGGTGCGATAGATTACGAGAAGCTTTCCGTAGGTTTGGTTGGCTCGATCATCGGAGAGAGCGTCGACAGTAACTGCAGAGAAATTGAGAGTTAGAGAAGAGAATGAAGAGAGAGAATGAGAGAGTTAGAGAGAGAGAGAGAGAGAGAGAGAGAGAGTATACTTAGTTCGCGGTTGAGTTCGCAGAGGGTGAGTGAACCAGGAGGAGGGAAGGAAGCCATGTTTGAGAAGAGTAGGGTTTTAGCTTAGCTTCGGAAACAAAGAAAATCGATTCTTCAACGATGATGAATTATGAAAATTATTATAATATTTTTCCCGCTTCTCTTCCTTTTTTTCATTTATCTAATATTATATTTATATACAAGGAAGATAAATTTGATATTATATAACTACTTTTATTTTCAATATCTATCATTAAAAAAATTTAAGATAAACACTTATATTTAATAAATATAAACACTATAGAATAAATTTTTGTTATATATTAAAATATAAATTTGTGAATGATAAATATGAAAAAAAAATAAAAAGAATAAATATTTAACATCAATAAATATAAAAATCACATGATAAATGTTAATTGCTTATAAAAAATATGATACAAATATTTGTTATTGATATATAAAAAATACACGACACATATTTATTACGGATAAATTTAAAGAGAGAAATATGATAAGTATTTATCACCGGTAAATATTAAAAAAAACATAAGACGAGTGTATCTTATTAATACATAAAAAAATATCAGACACATATTTATCATTGAAAAATATTTAAAAAAATATCGGATAGATTTTATCACTCATTAATATAAAAAAACACAAAACAAATATTTGTTATTGATAAATAAAAAACTACGTGACACATATTTGTCACTTCCAGATATTAAAAAAAACACGAAAAAAATTTGTCATGGATATATTAAACATATGTGATATATATTTGTCACTGATAATATAAAAAATACGAGATAAATATTTATCACATGATAAATATTTTTCATCGATAAGTATCAAAAAAATTACGAGACAAATATTTCTCAGGTATCATATTGACTAGTTACACATATTCATGTTAACATCAACAACATTACTGCCACTTTTCACGAGTTATTAACTCCTTAATTATGATAAGAGATCAACTCTCTTACTTAAATGACAATTCCTGAGCTTGTTAACTAAGATGGTCGCATTAATAATCGACAGTTCGAGACTACTATACTTAAATCTATTTCTATAGTTTATATTCAATAGATGTTTATCCTAAATCAAGATCCAAAGAGTATTTTCCAACAAAACTTCAAATCAAATTTCAAATTACGAATGATCAAGTCATAACCAGTATTAATAATAAGGATAAACAACGATATTCATGAGTAAATAGAATATATATATATATATATATATATATATATATATATATATATAAACCAAAAGATATATAAAAGAGTTTATTTTCAATCGCCATACATTCCACCTTGTATTATTTTTTTTTCAACAAACTTTTCCTCCCCAACTTAGATAGAACCACAATTATGATTATAAATGTTCTCTTATCCTTATAGACGCGGAATGTATTCATTGTTTTTCCTTTTGGATTTGGGGTTCTATTTCAAAAGAATCAAAATATTTCATTTAAGCACAAAGGGGTTAAGTAGGATCACTCACTCATGAGTAAGCTTTTCGCTCAAATGGTTCACTCTCAAATAGAAACAAGTGCCTTGATCATTTCCATGTATCATACAATATAAATAAAACCAACAATATAAATACGATGATGGCTCTCAAATTATCTCTTCTTAAGATGCACACAACTCACTAGGCTGAATGTCTAATGTAGTTTCTGCTTACAACAATTTGCATGAAATTCAATGATGTTTTTACTGTGATCAAGCAATTTGGTTGATACTCACGCTATAATTCAAGTAAACCCACAACTTTAACTTCAAAAATTATCATTTGAACCACATTTCCATTTTCACTTATAATTGGACTTGATTTTTCACAAACCTTCTCATTTTTCATCTTTTGCACACATAACTTGAAATCAACAAACTTCCGGGCCATGTTCAAATCTATTATATTCATAACTTATTCATAACTTCCATTAATTAAAACTATTTGTTTTTACTACCAAAACAAATCAACATGTTCAAGCCTTCACAAAATACATCCCCAAAATAACAAGCCAACATATTCAAAGTAAGACATGAATTAAAAAGATTGGAATATACACAACTAATAACTTAAATTAAATAATAAAATGAAAACACAAATGAATGAAAGCATAAAGGTTCACAAATTATGGTGAGCTTTTCAATCAGCCAGCTCCAGTTCCATCATTCTCTTCATCAACATCTTCTTAATTGCTTTGATTTCTGCATCCACTTACACCAGATTTTAAATTGCCACCACTATTTGGATATGTTGTCTCCTCCGGATAAAATGGTATGCCCACAAAGCCATGCAAGAAGTGCCACAAAGGCCTCAGTAGATGACACATCAAAATTTATAGAGGTTGGATCCTGAATTTGCATCTGTAACATGCAATGAGAATCATTTAAAGTAAGAAATCCCTTTGAATAGCATCATCCACGTTAAATATGTGAGTCCAACATGCTTTGGTGAGTGGATCCATTGATGTAACATCAGGTGCAGAAGTAGCATAAGTAGTGGGTGCAAGTGTTACTCGAGTTCGTCGTGGTCTTAGGTTTCCTTCTTCTTCACCCTTTACCACACAAAATTTGCGGATGAAGTTTTTATTGATCTCAAGTTTGAGATTTGCATGATAAGGTGGTGGTATGGTATCACCTTGTTCAGCGCACAAACCAGTGATTAATGTTAGGAAGGTTATAGGTCTCGAATTTGACAAATAGATTGTGTATAAATTTCATCATGTATGTCTCATATAAATATCACAACAGATTACGCTAATTCTCTTTTTCTTATCACATTCCTCTAAGTCCTACTTGTTTGTTCATGTTAGGATTAATCCATTGAAGATAAAAACCCAAAACTAAATATGTAGGAAAAAAAAAAGTAATGAACATTGAAATATAAATATATTATATTTTATTTTTTTAGTCTTTTTAAAATTTTTCTTCAAACAATGATTTCTTAAATATTTTCCGTCAACAATTTTGGTCTATAGTTTTAAATTAATTCATGTGTGTTGTCCGAATTTTTGATTTTTTTTTTCATCCATGTTTAGATTATTAAAAAAAATTTATCTCACAAAAATTAAATTTTTTTAACAAGAGATAAATTAAATATAAATTTTTAAACTTTTAACGTTTAAAAATTCATATTTAATTCATCTTTTGTTAAAATAATTTAAATTTTGATAGAGAAAATTCTTAATATTTTTTTTGTTAATAATTTTATGAAATAAATTGATTAACAAAAAACTGATTTAAAGATTAGAATAATTAAATAAGATAGTCGAGAACTAAAATAAATAAAAAATATATATTTAAATATATTTATGTGATTTTAATATATTATAAGATTCTTTTTTATCAATGGTATAATTTTCATCACATATAACTAAACATTATATCAAATCTAATAATATAAATTTTTTATCAATTAAATTATAATTTAATAATTAATATAATAAAAGATTATTATAATATAATTTGAGTCATCTAAATTAAAAATTTGGTGAAGCAAATCGATTACAAATTATTAATATTATAATTATTTATGATCGGTACAAGTATTCATTAGTGGACATTTATTGTGATTGTGACTATAAGTCACACATTTACAAAATAAAATGGTTAGACTCGCACGCACTATTACCATATGGAGGTTACATATCTCGATGAATGAAATGACGACGAGTACACAATAAACCCCTATAAAACGAACACAAAACATGTAGTTAAACCTTTTTCGAATCGAAAATGGCGATGTCTGGAGCATGTTGTGCACCATTAACCCATAACCCCCTTCTGTTATCCCGCCCCCTCACTACTCCCATTCATCAACTTCAATTTCAAACACGCTCTTCTTCGCTCCCCTTCTCTAACCGCCCTCCACCTCCCTTAACCCATTTACGCTTCCGTTATTCTCGCCCCTCCGCCCTCTCCAACGATGGTTCCGGCGGAAATGATGGACGTGACGGTGACGGTGGCTCTGGAGGATGGAATTCCGATTCCAATGAATCCAATGATGGAGGGGGAACATGGTCCTTCTTGTCATGGTAAACATTTTTTTTTTTAATTTAGTTCAGTCAGTTAGTTAGGGTGTGTTTGGAAGAGTAGGATTTGTATAACTGTTTAAGAGAACTTTTCAGTAGCTTATGGCATATTCAACTGCCCCTTAGTTTAATTTATTTATTATAAATAAAAATTGTTTACAATTTTTTTTGAAAATAGTTGGGTTCAATAAATTTTTAGTGTCTATAAATTTTTTAAATTATAATCCCTAATTTTTTTTATTATTAACTTTTAGTTCTTATTTTGAAAAGTTTTTGTAAAAAATTAATACTTTTAGTCCCTTAAGAAGTCTATAAAATTAAAATAGAGACTAAAAGTGAATAAATTTTTTTGTTGAGATTAAACTTGGTCATAGTTTTGTATTTTGTAAAGACTAAAAACCTGTTTAACCCAAAATAGTTTAACCACATTGTTGATTTGAGTATAGAAACAGCTTATACGTTACCGCTAGTATATAATAAACAGTTAAACTCTTATTCAAATATCTTTTTATTTAAGTTGTTTATCTAGCACACCCTAAATCCATGATAAAGGCAAGTAATTGTAATTTGCAATGTTATGTAGTAGACATAGACGTATAAATAGAGCATTAGCAGTTAACAGTAACACTATTTTTTTTTAAATTTAATTTTCCATTGTTCACAACTTCGTACTTTTTTGTAACACACATGTTTCATGGTCTTCCTGATAAGTGGCATAATTAGTGTCTGTATTTTAAATTTAGGATTTGATAGCTATATTGACATCTGTTTCATCATCTTCTTGAATGGTAAAGCTGTAGTGCAACTTTTAGTTTTCCTGTATGCTGTATGGATATATAGAGTGTTCCACTGAAGATAAATTAACAAAGGGAGGGATTATTTTCCACATGGGATTTATATAATGGAACTTTCTGGGTTCAATAAGGAAAGAAAGAAGCAGTAGTTACAAAAGAAAATGAACTAATAAAGCTCTTTTCTAAGGATTGGATAAAGACTTAAACGTTGAAAATTAATGAACACGAATGCCTCTAGGCAAGGAACCGAAATTGCAATAAAAAAAAGATTTAAAACGGGTCCTGTTTCAAGTATACATTTTTCATAATTTTTTTGAAAGCATTTGACATAATTGTCAATATATCCTTCATTTTAGCATGCAAACAAGCTTTGATTTGAATATAGAAAAAAGGCAAAAACAGTTTTTGAAAGCAGCCTATTACACATCAAGCAATTGGTTATCTGCATTTTTGAACCTGTTTTCGGAAATTTAACATGACTTTACTTCAGGTACTTGGCTCTTCTAGCAAAATACCCTGTTGCCGTAAAGGCTATAACATCTGCAATTTTGACACTAATTGGAGATTTGATTTGCCAGGTATTACAATTATTTTCTACCTTCTTCTCTTTCAATTTTTTTGTGTCAAATGTTATGGATTGGGTTGGATCTTTCAACTTCTTGAATGTTTCAAGATGTACGAGATACAAAGGGATAAATTTCACGTAAATTAAATACTTTTCTTCAAGCTGCTTGGGCATGGCTTATGTGTTCTGCATTACAATAATTTGAACCTTGTGGTGTGCGTACAAAGGTATCAATTATGTAAGGCTTTCCCAAGAATTTAGAGGCACCAAGGAAGAATAGTTATGCTCAATTTCATCGGATAAAACCTTTGGAATGAGGATATGGTTATATGAATAAAATTACTAAATGGATATTTAAAGAATGCCAAATAGAGTCAGATTATAATCATTTATTTAGCAGAAGATTCAGGATAATTCCACCAAAAGCTGAAAGTGCTTGTTAGAAAGATTTTTTTTAACATTGTGTTTAAGCAACAATTAAGAACAGAAATGTATTCATAGCTGATAATGATTTAAAATCCAATGTCCTTGTCGCCTGTCAATTTGTTACGAGTCTCTCTACCATTTCTTTGGAATAAATTTTTTTCTATTCATTGGCTCATTTTTTATTTTACCCCATTGATGCACAATATATTCAACATGGCACAGGCTTAACCAAACACCCACCACCTTTAAGTCTATCCCTTATTAATTTTCCGTTCTCTTTGCTATCGATTAGCAGGAAATTGATGCATTTTCTCATTCTCCTTTCAGAATATTATCTCTTGGCTTATGTGACCGTTTGATTAATCCTCTTTGGTTTTAGTGTCAAGCTTGGTACATCATAGCATTTGAACTGTTTTTAAGTGAATAAATATTTATGCCAATATTTGATTTACTTTTTAAACTATTGTATCTTTTTGCATTCATTTGCTTATATGAAGTTTTAAATTTACTCTTTTACTTTCCGCAGCTTGTGATAGACAAAGTGCAGACACCAGACTTGAAGAGGACATTCCTATTTACTCTGCTCGGTTTTGTGCTAGTTGGTCCAACATTGCATTCATGGTAATGCCCTAGAATCTGCCTTTGTATTCCTGAAAGTTAGTTCTGTTTAGAGTCTATTGATTTGTGAAAATGGTTTAAATAATTTAAAGAAATACCATTGCCTATAATAATAAGGGTAGTTATGTTATAAGTTATAATCCTTGTGCTGTTCTTTTGTTGCAACAACATTGCATCTTGCAAACATTCGTTCTTCCCCCAATTTATATTATTAGAATCCAATAAGTGCAGTTATGTAATAGTTAGTGTGGTCATTATAGTGTTGATGAAGACAAGCCATTGTCAATCTGTCATCTTTCTCGACATTTGCTTTAAATTTACAGGTACTTGTATCTGAGTAAATTGGTTACTCTTCCTGGAACATCAGGAGCACTTTTGCGGCTTGTACTTGATCAGGTGGGATACTGTCAATTTATGTCAATCATTAGTTGTGTGTTTGTTTGATATTCTTTTTTTTGGGTACAATTTTGATATTATAATTTTGAATGTGATGAAATATGATTGCAGTTCTTATTTTCTCCCATATTCATTGGAGTTTTCTTATCTACATTGGTGACACTAGAGGGAAAGCCATCACAAGTTGTACCTAAGCTTAAACAGGTGGCGTAACAGTTTTATTTGACTTGTATCTTCTTTGCAAAATGTTCTATTCGCATTGTTATACTCATCCAGAAATTTAATTTTGCAGGAGTGGTTTTCTGCAGTTCTAGCAAACTGGCAGTTATGGATTCCTTTTCAATTTCTCAACTTTAGATTTGTTCCTCAACAATTTCAGGTTAGACCAGCATCCTAAACTGTATATGCAAAATTGGGAATTTGACTCAACTATATGCAGAATCTGTTCATCTCTATGAAAGCTGTTGGAGTTTTCATATAGCCGAAAAGGCAATAACTGCTAGTTTTCACTCTTCAGATTCATATGAGCATAACAGTTCTCTCTATATTTAGTCAACTGCTTCTGATGGCACTTTTTATAAAATTGAAAGCAGTATTTTCTACTGATGTCTCACATATAAGTTCTGTTATCCTTAGTCAAACAACAGTAGAAAATAAGGAATGCATTTTCTGTTAATTATTCATCTTGCGTCATACTAGGATTTTTTTTCCCTTACCCTGCATGTTTTCTATGTTGACCTTATCATCTATAATTTTCTTTGATGTTCTATGATTTGCTTCCTCCATTTTATTAATTTTATCACTGAATCTAAAATGTATGGAAATAATTTCAGGTCCTTGCTGCTAATTTTGTTGCTTTGGTATGGAATGTTATCCTCTCATTTAAAGCACACAAAGAAGTTCTTCCAAAATAGGTAAGCTTTGTGTTACTTAAATGCAAAGACACACTTTTAACTTGCTTTATTATTACCTCTAGGAATTCAAGTTTACATAAGCTGTAGGCAAAAAGCAAAGGATTTCCTTCTGTTAGCAAAATGAATAGCCACTACTAACAAGCGGTCTCAGGCTCGAATTTTATCCCTGGGAATTCAGACAACGTAAAATGAGTTTTTTCTGTCGACCAGCTCGAATAATTGGTCTCTACAGCTACAAAAGGAGAGAATAATAGGAAAGGAAAACGTTACTTATTACACAAAAATCCAAGGAACTATCTTAACTCTACTCGCTTGGTGACTTAATCTGTAATTCCATACAAGAATATTAATAAGATACCATGAACCTTTTCTAGGAGCACCTCTCCAAAGATACTTGCATTTCAGATGACAATACTGTTTGTAATAATCTTTTCGATTTATAGTTTAGTAGATAATTTCCATCATTGTTGGACAATATTAATGATATTTATATTCACTGATCATTCTTCAGACTTTTTCGGGCTAGGAACTCGCGCGGAGCTTCAGGAGCTGTATTCAAGTTTTATTTATTTAAAATGTTATGTTAATTTAGGTGAACATGAAAACTAGCTGTTGTATAAACTCGCATGTAGAATTTTACATGCACTTTTGTGGATACAATCTTTCTCCCTGTGCTCCCGAAGAAGGAAGATCCTACATCATTCAGACATCAACAAATTCAAAAGGAAAATGATTTTTGAAAGTGAAGTTTTATATCTGATTTTTTGTGAGTGGTGAGTTTATGAATCTGAATTTACATTTCCAATTTCATGATTACAACCTTAGTTCATTTAAAGTGAGTAATTTATTTTGCTCTCATTTTAGAGGATAAAGTAAACTAGGTTGCCGTCATTTGCACTTGCATAACAAATCACATATTTGTTTCGAAGATTTGTTTGATTGTCAACTGTTGATTTAAATTCATAAAATGCTCTAAATGGTACATCCTATTTTAGAGAATTAAAGTAACTATTTTCTTTCTTTTTAAATATAAGATTTGAGAAATTTGTTTATCGTTTTTTTTATAAGATTCTTTTTATTTTGAGGGCGCATAAGATTTTTTTTGTACTATCTCTTGCATCGGATATTTTCTTACAAGATACTACTACTTTATGTGTGTTGCATGATTTGTATTATTTGTGTTGCATGATTTGTATTATTTGGGGTGTTTAACATAATTGAGATGTTGTGCATTGTAGTGATGCTTTAGCATGTCTAATTTGATTTAAAAATGATTTGAATATCTTTAATTATTTCATCATCTTTTTTTTTCTTCTAATTATTTCATCATCTCTATCTTGTAAGGATTAAGAGGTTGAGTGACGAGTCTCAATACTATATAATTAGGTGCAAAATTCAAAATTATCCTTGAATTTGATGGATTCATGTACAATGAACATGTTAAAAACATCTACACTTAAAATAGATATATTAGATTTATTGGCTAATTTTTTTGATATATTTTTACAACGAGTATCACTTTAATAAAAAAAATTGTTTTACAATGAATGTCGTTTTCAAAACAACTTTAATTGTTATTTTTTCAATTGTATTACCCGATTATTATGTATACTACTTATAAAACATCGATTTCACGTTATATTTATGACAATAGAAAATCAAATAGTAATTAATAAGAATAATTTATTAAAATAATTATTTTCTTTCTTTTAATTATACATTTTTAATGTGTGATTATGCGTAAAAAATTTAAGATATAAATGCAATTTTAGTATCCTTATTTTAACTGATTCGTAATTTTGACTCATCTATTTCTAATTTTGTAATTTTGATCCTCTATTTCTTAAAATAGAGATATTTTGTCCTACCTATCAATTTGACTATTAATTTTGATGATGTGACTTGAATAATATGATTAAGTGGAAATCATGTCAATATTTATTATTTTTAAATTAAATAAAATATTTTAAATAATAAATTTATTTTCTTCTGAAGCTTAAGTAAAACATAAAATATATAAATAAAAAAAATTAAAAATTACAATAGCGAGAGGGAAAATTAAATTCCTTTTTTGATAAATAATTTTACTTTTTTTAGAAATAATTAATGTGATTGTTACTAATTTTACTTTTTTAAGTTTATTTTAAAAAAGTTAATTAGGTTTTAAAAATGAAATATTTTATTTAAAATACATTGTTTAATTAAAAATCAACAAAATGTGACATGACTTCTACTTAACCATACTAATGAGTAATGATGTGATCTCATTAAAATAGAGACACAAATTACAAAGAACAAAATATTTTAATTTAAAAAAAAAATCAAAATTATAAATTAATTAAAATAAAGAAACTAAAACCACGTTGAAGTAAAAAAAATTTAAACAGACATAAAGAATAAATCATTGTAAAAAGGGAGCGTGCGGGTAGAAAATCTATGGTGGAGTGTTTTTGCTTTTTTCTTTTTTTGTCCCTTTTGTATCTCATACAAAAGATGCATTCGCATTACATCCCAATATGGATGGAGACTTGGTGGGATAAAGGTGGACAACATCATAACGGATTAATTGCACGGTTTTTTAAAGAATCTACCTTTTCTTTACCTCACATACGTGTACACGGTTTTTTTCCCTGCTTGGTTGTTTTTGGATTTGTCCTTGAAGACATAATAAATAATATCATAAGGCAAGACATCAAATTTAATATTATTTAATTTTCCAATTTTTTTAATTCAATTAGACTTAAGGATGTGGTTGTTTTTGTTTTATTAATTAAAGATAAAAATGAATATGCTCATTCGGATCTAAATAAAGACTTTCTATAAATTTTCTCCTGTAATTTTTTATAATCAATGTTACTTTAATAAAATAATTTATTTCAAAAATCTATATTTTAATATTTAGTATAAAATTAATATTACTTTATTAATAATACTCTATAATTAATATTATATATATTATTTTTATAATAATAGAAAACACATCAATTATTAATAAAAATAATTAAACAAATTAGTATATTTTTATCTTTTATTTATAATGATATTTTAGTATAAGTATAATGAAGAAAAGTGACAAACAATCCTTGTAAGATAAATCTAATACCTTTTTATAAGTTTTTTTTTT
>JBBPBQ010020321.1:53336069-53427966 GCA_037974755.1 Cicer yamashitae
CACATGTTAAGAAATATAATCATTAGTAAAAAAATAGAAATTATTTTATTAAATTATTCATCTTAACTATTGATGAGTTTTTTTATTATTAATATAAAGTTTAATAATATATTGAAAGTTATGTGTATATAGTGATCATTGAAAGGTGGTACAGACAAAAATAATTAAAATTGTATTGAAAATTGTGATATTTATTTTAAGATATTTTTTGTTGTTGTTAAAATGACATTTATTAAGAGACGTATGAAGTATATATAAAAAAACAATCATTTCGATTTCTAATTTGATTTTTACTTCCTCCATTTTATAATAAATATCACTTTAATAAAAATAAATTGTCTCAAAATGAAATTTCATTTTTCAATACAATTTTATTTTATTTTTTAATGATTACTATCATCACAAATTACAAAATATTATTATACTTTACATTAATAATAATGTAAAACTCACAAATAATGAAGATTGTTTGTTGGTAAAATGAGTTATCTCTTTTTTCTAATTTATATTTTTTTAATATATGTGAAAAAAATTTAAATGATATTTATTGTATAACAGATGGAGAGGGAGTACAATTTTGTTATCCACCTGATCTGTGGAATGTACAATGGTGTGAATATGTTTCTGCAAAATTTGAACTTCTAACTCGTCAAGCAACTGATGTCAGAAGACTTTGAATCACATTGCATTATCTTGCCTCGAACAAAACAAAGATGCGCCTGCTCAAAACAATTCCAAATGCATGCTGCTGCTGCACTAGCAATGCAGGTGATTTGAAGAAAAGAAATAACACTTTGTTTAGTATGTCATTCTGAAAACGGTTTAAATGGGCAGAATTCCAATTTTTGAGAGGCAACAAACTTTTTATATTTAAATAATATTAATCGGTATGCATAGATATTAAAAAACATTTTATACAAAAAAATTATATACAAATTATTTTTTCACTTTAATAAAAACTAGAAAATATGTTGTAAATATCTTAAAACTTACTAAAATATAATAATTCTTATGATTTTAATGGTGTAATTCTATTTGAAAAATTAAAAATCATTTGATAATTTTAACAATTGAATTGAAAGCAAGCTATATGATATAGAGTTATTGACATTTAACTTTTTCTCTAATGCATACATTTTTTGTGGAATAATATTAATTATACATATTATTGTTGTAGATAGAGATTTTTTTAAATTGGAATTATGGTCAAAGTAATTTTTTTTTAAAATGTTCATTGTGAGTTAGTGATATTTATGATTTCAACAAAACTAATATTTATATAATTATAAATACATCATGTTCTTTGATCTTCGCAGAGCACTGAAATTTTAAAAATTGATCATAACTTTGTTTGTAATGTTCAAAAGTTGTTTGGAAGGAAGTGCGAGAAACAGTGAAGTGTTGTGTTAAAGTGGATACACACTCTAATCCTTTGTCAAAGTAGTGCCAAGAATAAAGAAGTTGAAAGTTATTGTAATTAATATAGAGAATTAGTTTGATTTCATTTAGCACGACAATTATAGTTTTTAAGTGTGTTGATGGTTTTGATACTTGTGTGTCTTTGAGAGAGTTACAATTTTTATGTGTAAAATTGTGTATGGGGAGAATTTTCTTCTTGTAAAAATTATGGATTTGATATGGAGTGTTGAACCAGTGCGTTGTATTTTGTTTCTTTTTTTTACTACTGGTGTATATGCCCCTAGATCTACTTGTTTCATTCGTTGGTTTCCTAACAATTAGCACTAGAGCAAAGGTTTCGATCATTGGAGTAAGAGAAGCAATGCTCTATGTCATTCATTTGAATAGAGATTAATTAGTTCTCATCTAATTTGGGTTTTTTGAGATACACACTACACTATAATGAAGTTAAATGTTCATTAATTTGACTGGAGAGTGAATTTTCTCCTTATGATAATTCACAATCCAAGATTATTTGGTTCAATGCGGCCTTGTTTGTGCTTTGGAGAAAGAAAACCAAGTGAGATGAGAAATATATAGTGGAGTACAAAAAAATAGTAGTGAGCAAAATTTGATTGACACTTATTCTACAAATTAAAATAATTGTATTAAAAGAAACATCTCCAAAGAAATTGTGGAATTTGTTGGAATGCAAATTTATATCGACCTCATTAACCAATAGATTGATAATGAAACTGAACTATTACTTGTTGGAGATGGAATTGATCATATCAAGAAGTTCAACGAGCTGATATATAGACTTATGAGTGCAAGAGAAAATATTGAAGATTAAGAGAAAACGTTACTTAGGTGGCTTTGTTGGAGAATCTTAGGTTATAAGAGTAACAGCAGGCCAAATCTATTGGTTCGATATTAAGCATGAATGAATTAAACATTGGATCTTTTATTTTGTGAGGATGAAGTTGATGACAAAGTAAAAAATGTGATACCTTAGAGGAAGAGAGGATATGTTGTACAAAAATGGATACACAAGAAAATCATTCATTTGTGACGGTCAAAAGCCTTACAGAGGAAGAAAAACCGTCACAAATTGTCTTTTTTGTGATGTCTTATGCTATTACAAAGAATGAAACTGATAAAAAAAATACAGCTTGTGAGGACTTAGACCGCCATAAATTATCCCATTTGTGCTCGTTTTGACCGCCACAAATGGGTAAGTTTATTAAATTTTTTTTATAAAATTCGAAATTATTATTAAAAAAATATTATATATAAAAAATTAATATTAATATAATTTAAAAATTGATAACATAAACTTAAATAAAATATTATATATAAAAATAAAAATAATTTTAATATTAATTAAAATATTACTACCAAACAAAATAAAATAACCCAAAATTAATAAATTATCTCATACAAACCAAAAATAAAACACACCATAATTAAATAATAATGTATAATATATTCATACAAACCCAAAATAAAAATAGAAAATATTATTCGAATACATCAATCATCATAATAATTCCTTTGATCATTAGTTCCACTCCCTCCATTATTATTAATTGGTGTTGGAGACAACATAGTTTGAAATTGCATTTTATCTCCAAGTACACCACCACTAGTTGACGAAGTCATACTACAATAAAAAAATAACATTTCATCAATATTTTAAAAAATAACTACATTTTAATTTGAGTATACATTCTACAATTTAAATATTTTACTAGTACTTTTTTTAACAAATCTTTCTAAAATTAAAGTTTAAAAATAATATTTTAACCAATTTTAAAAATAATATATTCTACATTATAAAATAAAATATTAACGCTCTAAAAATAATTTATAACCATATGACTTTTTTTTTAATAATAATTACATAAATTACTAATCTATATTTCAATTGCATTACATTTAACTTGATGTAGGATAATGTATGACTTGAAGCTTACGAACAAATAAAAACTCTTCCCAATCAACACAATAACACCACTATTAAAATAAAAATTAAATAATATTCATTAATTAAATAACTTTAACTAAAATAATAACATTAAAAAACAAAACATAAAATAAAGACTTACCGAAACTCAACAGAGAAGGTAGAGAGAAAAGTTGAGGAAAAATATTTATAGTGAGAAGGTAGAGAGGAAGTAGAGAGAAAATTTAGAGAGGAGGTAGAAATAAGAAATGAGAGGAAGAGTGATATATTTAGGGAGAAAAGAGGGCATCTCTGACGCCCAAAGCGACCACAAAATGCCGTATTATTGCTTTTGTGGCGGCCTAGGCGGTCAGAAAGAGCTGCATTTGTGGCGGCCAATACCCTCACAAAACTGCAACAGTCATATTTTGTGGTGGTCTAAGCCCTCACAATGTTCCAACTTTCTGATTTTGTGAGGGTATATGCTGCCACAAAATTCTGCTGGTATTTTCAATCAATCAAATCTATTGTGAGGGTATTGGCCGCCACAAATTCAAATAATTTTTTTCTTCAACAATTTTGTGACCAATTTTGGCTGCTGCAAACCAAATTTTTTTTTTGTTTTGATTTGTGAGAGCTTTTTCAGCCACAAATAACAACCAATTTGAGTTTTGATATTTATGAGGTCTTTTTCGATCTGTAATTTGTAGGATTTTTTCGGGCACAAAATCTTTTTTGAGTTAACCATGAATTAAGTGTTTTCTTGTAGTGATATTTATCTCAAACCGAGTTGAGTGAAGAAGAAATAAATAGAGAGTTATAATAAAAAGTATGAAAAGTTAGTTTGAGTTTTATTCACTAGTACAATCCTAGTCATTTGGGTGCATGGGGTTTCAGAGTTATCATGTAACTTTTAGAGGCTTATAATATTTCCATGAAAGTTGCATGGGATAGTTTGCAATTTTTATGTGCAAAATTGTGTGACATTACAATTTTTCCTTACGTCCCATGGTTTGCAATTACCTATTCGAGTAATAAAATATTGTGGGTTAGATATACACTTTCGAACCATATTAAATTTAGAGTTTAATTTTTATTCATTAAGAATATAATTTTTTTTTATATAGTTGATACGTCGCGATCAATTATGAACGTAATTTTAAAAGTAGTTATAAAAAAAGTTAAACTTTATTAATAGTTTAACTTGTGATTGATTGACAATGTAAAAGTATTTACATTAACAATGTACATAAATTAAATTATTAAATTCTTTAATTTATGAGTTGTCTTTTATTTCTTTCTTACTTCTTTTGCGCGTCTGTTTTCACTTATATTTGAAGGTCTTTAATTTGTTGATTTCCAACAACAAGGACAAAGAGTGTTCCCACTTGAATCAAATATAAATAAAAATAATATTTAAAAGGTTGGTGTATTTAATTTTAAAATCAAAATAAAAAATTTTACTTTTTAAATAAAAATGGAGAATACGTATAGTTGGGTCTAGCCGTAATTTTGAAAATGAAATAATTTCTAGAAGTAATTGTAGGTGCAATTTTAACCTTAATTTTTTATTTTTATTTTAAAGTTTAGATCTTGAAATTTTGTTTTTAACTATCAAACATTAGATATTGTTTTTTATACTGTCTAAATTTACTGTGTGAATTGAAGATTAAGTAACAATTTATAAAATTCAAATCTCATAATTTATATATTTAATTATGTATTCATTCTGTAATAAAATATAAATAAAATTAAGTCATAATTTTTGAAACTCGATATAAAATGAGTAACATCTCTATTTAATTATTAAATCTCTAAACTACCTACCGTTTAACTATAACTTTTTGTACTTTCCATAACTATTTATTAATCATTGTAATTTAAATAATAAATTAAAATGATCAGTAATATTTTTATTAATTTATTCATTTTTATTTATAAATACGTTACCGATGGAGTATATGATAATTTGGATGGGTTTGTTTCATTACGAAATGCTGAAGCAAGCATGAGGTAAGGGAAAGAGATAAGGGCATATTTGTCAAAATCCATCAAGGAAGAGACAAAATATCTGTTCAATTATAATAAATAGATGGGAAATAGATCTACTTCCGTATTCTATTAACTGAAAACATGTACTCACATTTGTTTTTGGATAGACGTGAAATTTAAGTCTTTATTTTCATTTGGATGAAGTATAAATTTTTTATTCTGCATCTGCATTTATTTATATATATATAAATAAATTTTAAAATTATATTTATTATAATTAATATAATAAAATAAGAATTTTTACATAAATAATAAAATAAAAATTATTAAAATCATATTTTTATATAAAAATTATAATTTTTACTATTTAAAATATATTAAATAGATTGAGTAGATATACATAAACATTAAAAACAACAATACTACTCGAGTTTTGTCGACATGCTGATCTGAAAGTCGCAGGACACGTCAAACATTGCAACCCTACAAAGCTACAACTACAACTACTTTGGTCAACAAGTAACAACCTTCTCTACTCTTTCCTATGCCAGATTCTCTCTATCAATCTAATTAAATCATCTCTCTTTCTTTCTTTTTTTGTACAAATAATCTCCCTTTCTTTCTGCTAACCATCGTTTTCCTTTTCCATATTGTTCAAAAAACTTATCATCAATTAGTCAGCGTGGTAAGATATTGTTTTTCAATTCATCTTCATTCCTATTTTAGAAAACTTTTATTTTGTTGTTGTTAATTTTCTATATTTCAATTCAGTATTAGCCCCACCGTTAGACATTTATCACCAAATTCCTTCTTTAGTTAATAGTTTTATTTGATTCTTTTTATAATAGCACTATCTCATTAGTAAATAAGTTTAATTCACATATGTAATGTTAATATAAAATATTTAAATTTAATTTTTTATAGTCTGTCAACGTAAAAAGTTTGTTTCAGTGTCAATCAATTACAACTATTATATATTAGTAATATTTACTTTTTAATATAAATATTTATAAAATTATTTATATGATAGTTTATAATTTATCGGCTGTGTAAAACTTTTTACTTAATCATCAAATAATAAATTACCACTTTATTTAATACATTTAAAATTGATTGGTCGCATTCGTTAAGTAATGTGTGACAATATATATATATATATATATATAATATTTTTATGCTAAGAATGTATATTATATTAAATTTTAATAAATATTTCTAAGGCTGTAATAATCATATGTTAATAATTTGTATATCATTTTAGAAAATATATGAATTTCTCAAATTATAATTCAACTAATATAATCATATTAAGTTTAGGTTCATTTGCAATTTAATTATGATTGAAATAGACAGTACTCCCCTTCAAATGAATTATATACAAAAATAATAACGAAAAATGTGATGTATCTAATTTTAAATCAAAATTGTATAGTATACTAACTTTTCAATTATTTTTCTCTTATATTTAATTACAAAGAGATTATTTAAATTAAGAGCGTAGTTGGCTCATTTGACTTGTTTAAGAACCGGTCAAGCTAAGTTTTTAAAATATTATTTATTGAAGTTGAATAAAAAATCAACTACTCTCTCACTTTCGATTCTAGAAGCATGCCCTGCCAAAGGTGATAATTTGTATTGGTATTTGGTAGCTAGTGATCTTTTGACCAAAATGAAGAGTATTAAAACCTCGCAAAAAACCAAATCATGTGTCAATTTTTTCGAACCATTAGTTGACATAAATTTAAAAAAGTTGTCCATATGTACAACATGAAAAATACAGGGTATAAAAATTTCATATTTCCAATTTCAATAAATGTTTTCAGTAATTATACTTGGTAGCTCAATGGTAAGAGCTATTTTTGTTACTCTTAGAGATTTCAATAATTAAATCACAATTTCCATAAAAAACAATAATTAAATCACAATTACGTGAACAAGAAAAGAAAAGAAAAGATAGAATGGTAAGGTTTTGTTTGTTTTATACGTGGACCATGTTGGCGTGGCTAGAATATGGGGTGTGTATAAAGTCACTATTGTTAATGAATGAAGCAGCACCGTCTTTTGACTCCGTTGATTTATGATGAATGAATGCGGACGGTGTCAGATGTATTATGCATGGCAGCTCAATGAAAACGACCTCATTTTGTCTTTCTGTGGGCATGTTTTTATTTTTATTTTTTTATTACGTGATTGGAGAATCTGTCATGTCTTGCTATTGAGCTACTTCAAATTAATGTGCATTTTAAATAATAAAGTATCAATATATATATATATATATAGTTTATAAGAATTTAATTTTATACACATTTAGTGTAAAGAAAATTTACATTGTCAATCAATCACAATTAATAAATTATTAATAATATTTAATTTTTGTCCTGGTTTATCGACTATATAATTTTTTTTACACAACGGTGCATGGAAATTAAATTCAATTTATAGTTAGTGTACAAAAATCTACTTATTTTCGGCATGTACTTACAAGACGAGTATAGAATTGTAATTCAAACACGTACAATTTAGTTCAAGGGCATTCTAACTACGACATAAGTAAAAATTAGGAGTTTGTATGAAACAATTTTATAGAATAATACATGAAGAAATCAAGACATTATTATAGAATCTGGTTCAAGCATTGACAAATCAAACACAATATATGAACGGATTTGGAATTATAATAATTAAGTGCAAAGAATATGTCTCTAATTTACATAACTTTAAAGTAAATTTTGTTAAGAAACAAGTCCACAGTGTTATTGCCATCTCCTTCGTGAAAACATCACATTTCTATGCTAGTCTCTATTTTTTTAGGACTTACTATCCTATATTACGAGTATTATTTTAAATGAAATGATAGAATTTTCCTCTTATGAAAAAATCTCCTCACCATAAAAAGACTTTAATAAATCATTTAATAATATTTTATTATGATGTCACTTTTTAATATTAATTTTAAATATTTTTTTACAATATTTTTTGGTCTCGTAAAATATTTTCATACTTTAAATTTTTATATATATTATCCATCCATCTTATGCCTTAAACTTTTACAATTATTTGAAATTCTAATGATTATTATTTAATTTATTTATATATACGTATGATCAAAATATTTTATTTTTATTTTCAATTAGAAATTATAATTTTAGACATCATCTTTTAAAAATATTATTAATATCATTTTAAATTTCAAAGAATTTAAATTTATTGGTTTGGTAGGTGGTGTGCGAGTGACTAACAGTCGATCAAGATAAAAGGCCACAATGATGTATCAACAGCCCACCATGTCCGACTTTCACCAAACAATACTTCTTTCATTATTTTTTATGTTTGAGAAATCTATGTCTTCAAAAATCTTGACGAGTATGAGATTTTTTCTTCTATCATTCTTTTATTTTTCTTTCAAAATTATTATATAATAATCTTAATTTGTTTTTGTTATGACAAGCAGACTGACTAATTTTTACTAAAACATGCTATTCGGTGACGGATTTAGAGATTAAAATAAATCAATCACTGTACTATATATATATATATATAGATAGAAAACCTTTGAAAATTTTCACTTTTTGATTCAAATTTTTTTTAGAGAACGACCACACTAGAATGCTTCCACTTTCTCTTCCTCCTCAAAACTCCAAAATTTTGTTGAAAAAACCTTAACTTCCTTATAGATGCATGTTGCAAACATAGAGATGTGTCAATTGCATAAGAGACCGTAATTTAGTGATCAAAATTTTGGTCATTAAAAGCATTTTGATTTTTGGTAGTACACATTCAATAAAATCACGTCATAATCTTATTTTATTAATTCCTACTACATCTTCAAAATATTTATGTGATAAGATGTAGTTGAATATATGTATCTCACATAAATGTAATTGGACACATGTATACAAAAGATATGCCGTTAACATATCTATAAGTCAAGTTTTGTTATAGCTCTTTTGTTTTTGTTTTCTTTTGATGGGATTATTTTTCATGATGTTATTGGTTATCAATCATACAACTTAAATACACACATCATTACAAACATGACTTAATTTGTTATGGTTTATATTTCCATTGCTCCAACTTCAAGTCTGCAGTCCCACATCTTCGAGATATTATTTGATTTAGGTCTGTTGTGAGTTCTCAAGATTTTGTCTTTGTAAAAAAGACGTCTTAAATACCAAACGATGTGATTTTTTTTAATATAAACGGAACAATTTATATTAAAAAAAAAAAAACAGTTTAGGCAAGTTATGCCAAATTATTTGTTTTAACATAGGAATGTCATCTTTCCATATTTTATCTGCCCTAACTTAACTAATGAACCGTAATCATGATTTTTCTATGAACAAAATTATTATTAAATGAAATGTAATAAGTACTCCAATCTCTTCAACAATCGAAACAGTTCACTTCAGCAAAACAATTGTTAAATAAGCACAAATATTAGTATATATAATAATTGCACTAAAACTTCTATAAAGGATTGCATAACTCTCACCCAAACCAAGTGGTCGGATGATGGACAAAATTCAATCCAATAGTCTCTATCCACAATGCTTTGGTCCAATTGCCCCTATCCTAATCTTGAATTGGTATCGAACTAAAAAGATTGGCACGATTAGTGCAAATAATTTGGCAAATAATGGAAAAGAAAGGAATAACGTATAAGAGGGTGTTTCCTACCTTCATACACGACTTTACTTCTTTCCCTTTCCAATCTCCCCTTCTCCCACATTGGACGAAAAACATTTTTTTTTTAATAAAGTGGCCTTGTTGTGTGGGGCACAAAGACATCTACATCTTCTTTTTTCATCCAAACTTAGCTTTCAAATGCTTACGTTATTGCATTCGTCACCTCTTTATCTTATATATTGGTCGTTGTTTTCTTCCTCCTTCGCAATTATTATTCGATATCTTTGAAATTTAGTAGCACATAAAATGTTCTATGCATACGTGGAGTTTTTTTTGGTTTTAACTAATCAAAGTTAATTCCTTATTTGTGTTTGAAATTCAAAAAAAATAATTTACTTTAAATTTTATTTTTAACACAATTATTCATATAAATTTAAATTTATCTAAAATTTCTCTAAAATTTCTCATAATTTAGTTGGTTAGTCAGACGTTGAAGGAATTCTAAACAATTTTTTTTGAATTCAATAACATAATCTAACTTATTAAAATTCACTTACAAAAAAATTTATCTAAAATCTTGTTTCCAAAAAAAAATTCTGAGTCTACACCGATTAGAATGATGTATGTTGATGAAAAGTGATGGAGGGAGATTCCAAAGGCTGATCGAAATAGTGAAAAGAAATATATTAAATCATTTATCTGATTTTAAATTCATTTTTAAAAAAATTATAGCCATGCCCTTTTCCTTTATTCTCCCTTTCTAGAATCCTTATTTGTTAAACCTTTCAAGTTTCATCTAGATGTATATCACGTCAATAAAAAAAAATACTTTCTACATTTTTTTATTCTTAGTGGATCGACACTTGGCATTCTATACTAAAAGGAAATTAATTAATTATCTAAGTTGTCCGCAATGAATTAATAGAAAATAGGTTTAGATACATGTCAAGACCCAAGTCAGACTATTCTCTTATACCTAACACAATTACATGCTTTGTTGTTATACCATCAATCCTTTTAATTTGACTTACGTAAAACCCTACATGCTTTAGATATTCAAATTATAAGTACAGTTGTTGATAAATATTTTTATTGTATATTAAATATAATTAAAATTAAAAGCACCCACGCATTGAAGACTTGGTCGTTTTTAGATATCTATGCAAAGCATATTATAAAAGATCAACAGGTACTAGATAAATAAAAATAAATGCTTTAGAACCTAATAACATGGTCACATGGGTAATGTTTGTTGAAGCAAATCGCAGCTAGTCAAATACACTACAGTGACTTAATGCCCAAGCTGCATCATTTCATTCCTCCTCATACATATAAAAATATTAAAAAACTATTTTTTTAATTAATTTCTTGCAATAAATTATAGAGTATAAAAGAAGAAAAGAAACAGTCAAAGCGGTAACGAAACGGATAATTTAACTGATTATAGTGGTTTAATTAGCGGGAATGAGCAATGTCACTTACAAGTGACCACAAACAAGAAAATTATTGTTATTCAGATTTTTTTATTATTATTTGGAAACTTTGGTTATTTAAATTGGTCTTGACTAAAGATTTCGGTGACGTGAAAGCTATAGAAATGTTGTTTAACCAGAAATGGATACGGCTGTCAAATAAATAAGCATAAAATAAATGGCAAAACACCGTATAAGATCTTCCCAACAGTTATATGCAGATTAGTTTAGCACTCTTTAATATCTATTTGAGACATTAATATCATTTTGCAATTATCTTATACGAGATTTCAATATTGTAAGTTGAAATTACAATTTCAACCTATCACAATATCGAGAATGAACTTATGTATTAGATTTCTCTTTAAAACGTTTTACTGTTTCAAATTGTGTAAAATAGATTATAATCACAAAGTATTCGGATAAAACAGCTCATTTATATTATATTGATTTTACTACTATTTTAATAAAACTATTTTAGAATTATACACTTTAAATATGACAATTAAAATCACTTGTAATATAATACTATGGCTACTCAAAAATCTGAAGGGACAAACTTTTAAAAAGAGAATTTGGAACGACGTTGAAAAGGGAGAAGAGTGAAAACTCAAATTTTTTTAGAGTTCTGGAGGATTTTGTAAACTGAGCGGAATCCTCTATTTATAAATAATTATACACCACTTATTTCGGCGTTGCATGTGTGCTGGTCGATTTGAGTGTATTATCTCCCTTCACAAAATTGAATAACCTTGGAACGCATTTCGAAAATCATACTCCACCTTATAAACACCACCGGTGAATCATATCCATATATGTAAAACTTTATTTTTCAATTTACAAATCTAAGTTTTCCAATCATTTCCAATACATACCTGCTAACTAATTGGACAAATCATCCTTAGCAATATTTATGCATACACATTGTCTTATCTAAAAATTAAACCATTTTTTTATTTAAAGTTAAACCATCTAAAACGTGCAAAAGTGTTTTTTCTCTCTTTAAACTCAAATCAGTTCAAACATAAAGAGACTTAAAATAAATTTTAATATGAAGTGTTTTATAGTCAATTATAATATTTTAGTGAAATTACTAAAAATAATTATACAAAATTATTTTTTGATACTTTAAAATATAAAATAAATTACTAATTGATATAACTGATTTTGTATGATATTTTTTCAATTGCTAATTCGATAAATTAATTTAATATTAAACAATATTAATTTTAAATAAAAATAATTAATTTTAAATTTACAAATATTAAAATATAGAGTTTTCTATGATGTACAAAATATTTTTTGAGACTTTTTAATAAGTAATTTTTGTTTTGAAAAGTCTAAAAAGGATGGTTTTGGTGACGGTACCTTAGACGTCCCCACCCCCAACCCACAACATTTTCTGCGAATATTAGAAGGAGAATCGGTCATAGAATGGCAAACTTAAATAAATGCTCCTGAAAACTAAAATTTCAAGATAACACTCCTAACAGTAATACCACCAACGAAATTAAAGCAAACCCACAGATACGGAAACTAAAAATAAAGTTGAGTTCAAAACTTACACACCAAGCCTCCCTTCAGCACTAAAGACCAAGTCTTCTCTCTTAGACCCAAATACTTTGTTGAAAAAAATAAAAAGACCAAATTACTTACTACTTGAACTAGTAATAACGCAACAACTTTGACACGCTGCACATGTAGTACCGTACCATATAAACCATATCTATGATTATGCTCAATATTTTTTGTAAGTTATAGTATATAATAATGCGGACAGAGACTAGTTTATAATACGACCATATAAACAACAACACACTCTCAGGATCTTTATCACTATTGCGTTTTTGCTGTTGTTTTGGTTCTAAAAATAAACCATGAATTTCTACACATGATCAGCTCAAGCACTTCACCAAAAAAAAAATTCAAGCAAAACGGTAATAGCTAACGTGACAAAAGATGCGACATTGTTAATACTTAATACTAGGACATAAACTTGGGATTGCATTAATTAGGTTAACTAAACTAAACAAAAATACAACATTGTTTATACTTAATAATAATAATAAAGGAACTATGTAACATAAATTACACAGAAAAATAAAAAAAGAAAAAGGAAATTCTACATCCATATTCCAGATCCATTCCCTTTTCTTTTCCCAAATTTACAATCATATTCTAGCTACTACCCCATATCCAATCTCGAACCCACGAGTGGCAAAAAGGGAAAAGTGAAAAGGAAAAATTGAGGGAGAATCTCGTCATTTCAATTCTCACATGACTTTCCACGACGATTCCAGAGTGGGAAAGCAGCTTGAGAAAGTTTCAAAATCTAAACCTGCAGAACCAAAACCGGCATCGTCATCAATGGGCTGACCAAAAGAAAGTGGGTCCAGCCCAGAAATTTCAGCAGGCCCATCATTCGCCGCCGAATTGGAGCCCACCATTGTTTGCTGCTGGTGTTGGCGATGCTGGTCCAGTAAAAACGCTGACGTATCAAGCGTCGGCAAATACCCTGCACCCGCTGGCGGTAACCTCCCGCCGGTAAATCCCACCGCCCTATGAGGCTCCGGCTTCATCACCGGCGCCATTGACACGTTTGATCCAGCACCGAATCTCACGCCGGTAACCTGCTGCACCATCTGCCTGAAATTCGCCGGGTCCGCCGTGATAAACGTCGTCTGCGACCGCTTCGAAGCACGCGACTTCCGTCTCGGGATCTTCCCGGCGGCAACACGTTGTCTCTTGGGAGCGGAATCCTGGTCGGAGCCGGAGAGGCTGGAAACTGTTGGAGTTGGAGTTGCGGTGACGGTGGTGGTGGCGGAGTCGGTATTTACGAGGTTTAAAAATGGAGAGCGTGCGTCCTCCGGAGTGGCGGAGAACGATTTCTGAAGAGCCTTAGTGAGGGTTTCTGCGTCGCGAGCTATGTAGTCAGCGAGCCACGTGTCACCCATGGAGGAGCGAAACATCCACGGTTCAATGCTGGCAAAATTCTCCGATGAAGTCATAGAAAGAAAAATGAAGTTGTTATTAATGAAAACGGTGAGTTTAAAGAGGTGTTATGAGTTGTTATTTTAGGAAAAAAGAGAGAGAGGGTTAATTGAAGTTGTGCTATGAGTGTAGTGTAGTAGAGTTGGAAGTTGAAACTTGGAAAGTAAGTGTGAGGAAGAGAGAGGAGTGAAATGGGGGGAAGAAGAAGAAGGGGATAGAAGGAGATAAATAGGGCGGTGGAGGGTATTTTGGAGAGAGAGAGATAGAGAGAGATAAAAAGAGAGAGAAAGAAAGCGCGTTGTTCGGGGAACGAGAAGACACGCGTCATTTTGTCCGTACGTGCGTGAGGTAAGATGATGTTGATGCTGAGCTTGGCGGACTCTACCTTCAATTTAACCAAACTCAACCATGGTTTTCTCAAATCTAATCAACCATCAACGTAACGCCCTTCTTTGCTTTCCTTTGGTTATACTAGTTAATTTTAATCTTCTATTTTTTTAACATGAAATTGATTTTTTTTTTTAATTTTTTTTAAAATATGTTAATTTTAATTATTTAATCAATTAAACAAACTAATCAACTAAAATATTTAATAAATTATCTAAAATTCAATGAAGATATTTTTTATGGAGCTAAAATTACTACATTACATTACATTTAAAATCATTTTTTGTTCCCCATTTAAAATAAAGTATAAGTTTATGGTTGAGTATCGTGTTTGGTGAGTTTCAAGTACTTGATAACATTCGAGTACTAAGTGTTGCAGTCTAGAATGAATTCCTTCACCATCATAAAAGAATTTGAGTGCACATTTCTTTAACTAACTTCTCCATGTGTTATCAAAATTAGTTAGCAACAATTATAATTAGTAGTTAGAATGTTAAGCGATGGTGAATATTATAGTAATTAAAATTAAAGTTCTCTGAATGAAAGCAATAGCAACGGGATAGTGAAGCCTTAGTAGCATACTGTTGACTGTTGAGATTGTTTGACGGTCATGCCGCGTCCTCCTCATTTTTACGCGTAAACTCGCTTCCCAATTTCTCTTTTTTATTTATTTGAATAATTTATTTACTTACTTATATTTATATATTTTAGATGGCTTAAATACTCCTATATGATTAGTCCATGTTAATACACACTTTTTTGTTATAATTTTGTAAGTTTTTATTTATTTTTTTATTTGTTTTAATTACTATTAAATTAATTTTTATCAAAAGTTGATCAATGCAATTTTTTATATTGTTAATAATTAAAGAGTTAAATTAAATATTATATATTACATAATTTATTTCAATAAAAACCAATTTTATAAAGACTACAACAAACAAACAAATACAAAAAAGGAACAAAAAAATTGTAAAAATCAAAATAAAAAAAATACTTACAGAAAATAAAACAAAAACGCGTACAATTGCAGAAACTATTTATATATTTAATTTATTTCAAATTTACTAATTCACACTCATCCATTTTCAGTAGACCTGTTTTTTTTTACTCAATTTTAGTAAACCTAAAATAAAAATTGTACCAAATAAAAAATTAATAGGTACATGTAGAACCAACAAAATTTATAAGTACAAGCTAGCAAATTCTATAAAAACTTGCTACCTTACTCTTTATTTATTTTTGGAACTAAAATGAATAAATAATATTTTAGAGATTAAATTTAAAATGTCACAATTTTATAAAAATTAAAAATATATTTAACTCTTTCATTTATTATCATTGTTATTTAAAGTTAAAGCAAAATAAATAGTTTTGATAAAACAAATATATTCATTTATATATAATAAACAAAAATGGAGCCCTATCATAGTTGCACGATGCAACATTTGTAGGGGCATTTAGATGTAGAGAGAAGTGTTCTCTTAAATTATAAATCTAATTGTATTTTCAACATTGTTGTAGTGTGCAACTAATATGTGAGATACAGTCTCGTCTACACAATAAACAATGTCGTATATTTTTGTTTAAAACGCCATATTAGTAAGAGATTAATTCCGTTCACTATAAGAAATGTTGTCATTACTTACACAGCAAATTTTGACTTTACCCATAGATATTTCATAAATAATGTAAAATTATCCACAGATTACCCACGGATACGGGTTCGTAAATAATTGGCTCATAGGTAATTTTTTTCCACGGAAAAGCCTTGAATTATAAACTTGATCACGGCTTCTCCGTGGATAACGTTACGGATGACATTTCCGTGGGTAATGTCAAGCCGGAAGGAAACACTTATCCACGAAAGTGACATGAATAAACATAATCGATGGCATTTCCGTGAGTAACATCAAAATAGAAAAATAAACTAAAAGATCAAATGCACATGCTCTCATCTATCTTACGTCAACTAATCTAATGTTTTTAATTACCTCCTACAACTTTGTATAGCAACTTTATATAGCAAATACACACAAGACAAGACTATGAAAGACTAAAGTTTTTAATTACCTCCTACAACTTTGTATACGTCTCATCTGCAACACATTTATAGAACAAAGCATAAAGAAGCTAAAATTTATAGAAAAGCTACTATGTTTATCTTCTATGAGCTATATATAATTATAATTATAAAAATAAATAAATTCAACACATAGAATATTCACCTTATAAGAAAGTCCAACAAAGCTTTTTGTCAACATTGAAGTTATTTGTAGCATTCTCTAACTCATATTAGGTAGAAGTGTATGCCTTTGTATCAATCTCTATATATGCTATGCAAAAATTAAACTTAACCAAGGATGAAATTGTATGAACAAAAATTACATTTATGAATATGCAGGAAAATAAGTTAAATAGTTAGAGAACTATACTGCACAATATATAATATAGTAATATAGTTCTATATAGTATCATATATTAAATATTTAAATCTCTTATTTGAGTGCATCATCACCATATATTAAAGAATAACTAATCGTAAGTAATTATGTTTTCTTTGTATACAATCAACGATGCGATGCAACGAAACCGAAGTAATTCAATTCAAATAGCATACAAACTCGTTGAAATTTCTAAAAGTATCAGTTACATTGATAATACATTCGAAAAGCCAAGCGTAGTTGCAGCTTGAAATGGAAGACATTAAAGCCATGAGCGCTGAAGCAGTGGCAATTTGGTAAGGCATCATTGATTCCACACAAAAACTCAAGTCAACAGGAGACCTAATCACAACAGAAAAATTTATTTGAAATAATGAAAGAAATGAGATGTTAGAACATAAAAACCTCCAATATGTGTTTTATACGGTTATCCACAAGTAGAGACAAAACTCTAAATTTAGAAATCAAGCATCTTTAATGAAGCAACTCAAAAACAAAATTCTATATAAATTGGAACGGAATTTGAAACTTGGTAATATGAAGCTAGAAATACATTATATAGCAAATGTGTGGTAGCTAGTCCTTGATTTTCTTGTAGTGAAAATAAAAAACCAAACAATTAGGAACAATGTCTAAATACATGACAAAAGAAAATCATTAGACAATGAAATATTACCCTCACAAGACCAAAACAACTAACTTTAAGGATAATAATGAGTACCCAAAATTCCATTATGCATAGATATAAGGTCCAATGCAAAAATGAGCATATATAGTCTTACTTTCTATATTGTCTTAACAAATCTCATTAGGTCATTTCTTCCTTCAACACTGTATAACATTGAATTGAATTGCAAGTAGTGTACACATAAGGAGAAATTAATAAAACTCAAATTCAACAAGAAAAAAAGTTAAACAAAATAAAATTAAGAAGTTGAAAGAGTGGAGTAAATTGCCATGAGAAGGCTCAACTACTTCCTTTGTAAATATTTTCCCTATTGCGCACCCAAAGAGGAAATAGTTGAAACTAGAAAGTATTCATAATCAATAAATAATACCTAAAAAAACAAACACCCAACGAGAACCTTTGTTCTACAACGTAATTAAAGGCAACGTTAGGAGGACAATTAACAAAAAACAAAATGGCAAAAAGTGAGACTGATTAGAAAATATTGAGAAAGCAATTATGGGAGCAAGAAACTAACCTTAACATTAACTCCTTGTTCTTCTTGATTTTCCTTTTTCAACAACCACACAACCATGCCTCTCTACACCTGCTAGCTAGCAAACTCAATTGCGATTTAAAATCTGAAATATGTTCCAAAATCATGTATTTGAAATCTATTCTAAAATGAAAGCCAAAACACATACTTTCCTATTCTAAAGTGACAGAAAAATCAATAAATGGGAGAATTGCTTTTATGCATAAGTATATTAAAAAACACATACTTTCATTAAGTAAGAACGCATGAAGTATACCTAAATCATGCTAAAGGAATAATTTTGAAGCATACCCATGAAGTAAGAACGCAAAAATAACTAAGGAGTATGTGTACAATCATCACTACAATAAAAAAGAGATAAATATCTTAGTTATGCCTACAATTCTAAACTAGTTTCAGATTTTGTTTTATGCTGGTAAAAGGCTATAATTGTTTCCATTTAGTATCCATTTCAATGCATTGTTTACCAAACGTTTCACTAACGGAACACCAAAGCTAATAGCATATCAGATTTACAAAAGCGGAAAAGAATATAAGAGGGACATAAAAAGATAATAAAAAATCAGATCTGATATCAAATTAAACATTTCCAATCAACCAAAAATTAACAATAAGTAAGCCAATATCAAATTTATGAAGAAAATGAGTTAATGTTATAAATAAAAATTGGTTCTTTAAAGTTAAAGAACATAAACCAGATCAAATGGTGAAGTAAAACAACGATGTAATTACCTTTTATAGAAAAGCTGATTTTCAGATTTTTCAAAGAGGAAGAGTTAGAGTTTCAAAATAAAATTGGGGTTTTTAGTTTTTTTAATCAATTAATGAGAAATAAATGGAAAAATAAGACACAACCATGAAGAAGGAGAATGTCATGACGGCGAATCAAGTTCTTACCTGTGATGTAAAATGCCTTTGAGAATTTGGATTTGAAATTTTAGGGTTCCAATCAAATATGTGAAAAGAAAATAGGATAAGCACATAAATTAATCAACTATTTCTTCCTTCCTTTACTTAACAAATAACCATGAAAAATGAACAAAATAGAGAGAAAGAGAGGGAGAGACAGAAAGCAAGCGATAAATAGAGAACGACGTCGAAACTGAGAGGTTGTATAGTTAAGCGCACGTCAAAACCGAGGCCGGAGAGTTCAATTTATGCCATGGTTGATGGTGGTTTTTTCGTTTAAGGTTCAAATGGAGAGACCAAAAGTTGAAGGGGATAGTTTGAATAAGGGTATTCTGTGTTGAGGCAAAAACCTTTTTGATGTATATTTTAATGACAACAAACTTTATGGAATAAATGATTAAGTTTTATGAATGGTGATCTACTAATGATTGCACTTGAGTTTTATTTAAGGATGATGAATTGAATAATCAAACAAGCAAGATCATTTGAAAGAAGCAAGATCAAATTTGAGAAAACAGAAACAGAGAATGTTCTAGTTATTAAACATATAAACGAAGAACATTCTTGACAACAGTCTGAAAAAAGAAGATCATTCTGGACAACAGATCATTGTTGACAGCATTCTGAAAAAACGAAGATCATTCTGGACAACAGTTTGAAAAACGAAGAATGTTCTGGTTTTGACAGCATTAATCCAAGAACATTTTGGTTTACAAAGAACAAAGTCTTCTTTAATTCAAGATCGATTTGAGCTACGAAAATACATCAATCTACATTGCAAATCACTAGTATTCATTACAAAGGAACATAATTATATACTCAAGATCATTTTGGACAGATTCTTTCCATAAGATCAACAAAAAGAAAAGCAATGCATCAAGAATAAAAAGCAAGACTAATCCCCAAAGTTGATGGCTAAAGTAAGCAAGTACAAACTGGACATAAATGATAAAGTCACTGCATTACTGATACACGTACAGAACAAAAAAGCTTGGCATGCAATTGCTGTCAGAATTGTCAAAATCCAGCAATCACTCAAAACATAAACGAAGAACGTTCTCCGTTTTCACAACTTTAATCCAAGAACGTTCTGGTTTACAAAGAGCAAAATCTGCTGTAATTTAAAATCGATCTAGGCTGCAAAAGTACATCTATCTACACTACAAAACATCAGTATTCATCACAGAGGAATTTAATAATCTACACAAGATTGTTTTGAATAGATTTGATCAAAGATGATCAACAAAGGCAAAGCAAAACATCAAGATCAATCTCCAAATTGATGAGCTATGAGCAAGGACAACCATGACAACATGGACACTGCTGCTGCACCTTTTTGCAGAAAGCACGTCATGTTTCCGAGACAAAGGACTGACACACAACAACTGTCAAAATCCAACACTCATACAAAACAGAAAACGAAGAACGTTCTTGTTTTACAAAAGAACATTCTGGTTATTCTCCTTTAAAAGGCATAATTAAAACAAATAATTTTCAAGACTGCTCAAATCATTGGTGAAGCCAAGAACTCGAGATCAATGCCCAAAGGTGAAAAACAGCCTCAAGTCTGATCTCCAAAATTGATGAGTTGTGAGCAAGGACACAATTACATTGTACTTACAATATTCTGCAGAAAGTTCTGCATAAACCTGACTCAAAACAGTGCTTACTAACATGTGACAACTAATTCACTCACTCATTCACGTTTTCCGTGAGACCCAAAAGCAAGAACGTTCTCCGTTTGTCAAGAACGTTCTGGACAACAAATAAACACATGTTTAATTGCTTTAAAATATATCTGACACTTGGGAAATGTGTCCAACGAATATATTCATTTTAAACTGAATATTCAAAGTCTTTTAACATCTATAAATTGAAGATCAATTGGAAGATGAAGGCAATAGTTCAATTTACAAATCTACCAACACTTGTTCAAGTAACAAGTCAAAAATCTCTTCAAGCAAACTCCAGCTCTCTTCACTATATCTTTGGATCATTATTTACTGAGCTTGTCTTTCATTTATCTCAAACAAGTGTTAAGAAGTTTCAAGATCCCAAACACTTTTATCATACACATCAATTGTAACTCAAGTCTATCTTTTATGTTAGATTGAATGTGTTTGTAAAAATCCTTTCAAGGTTGAAAGGTAATTGTAAAAATCCTTTCTAGGTTGAAAGGTGAAGATTGTAACAGATCAAGGTTGATCTGGACTGGTGGTGTAAAAACCAAGAACGTTCTCCGTTTTGAATATTTAATTAGTGAAAAATCTCACGGTTGTGAGGACTGGACGTAACCCAAGTTGGGTGAACCAGGATATATCTATGTGTGATATCTCTTCCTTTATCTCTATTTATTTCTAGTCTTTTGATTATCAAATTAAATATATAAGTTAAATTGTGTATTTTTCACTAACCAATAACGTTCTCCGTTTTCTATTTTCATAACCAATATTAATCTTGAGTTAAATTCTTTAAGTTTTAACAGGAAATTTTAAAAAGATGAAACCACAATTCAAATCCCACTTTCTTGTGATTGACATTGCTACTTCATTCTGAAGGAGGTTTTAGTATGGGTGTTATTAAAGAGATTTCTCCCTTTTTTTTCTAAACATATAAAGGTTATATAAAAAAATAACAAAAAGCGTTTTTTTTTAAAATAATTAATAAAAATCAATTATTCACAGATAATTCGTATGCACATTATAATTATTCTCATAATTTACCTACGGAAAAACTGTGGTAAACAAAATACGAAAATAATTTATGAGAATTCGTGTTTTTTTTAACTTTATCCACGGACTAACCGTGGAAAATAATTTTAAAAAAATTAATTTATTTTATAACATATTTACTCACGACTTTTCCGTAGATAAAATATAATTTACTCACGAACACAGATCCGTGGATAATTTTCCGTAGGTATATCATTGTTTTCTTATAGTGGTTAATTTCTTAAATAATTTCACAAATTTTACTCTGTAATGTCGTTTTATTTTGTTCATTTATAATTTTTCATACAAATATCTATATCACGGAATCTATTGAATGCATGTGAAAAAATATTTTTTTTTATTTATGATCCATACAAATTAAGTTCTATTAGTAATGAAGTAAAATAATATATAAGTAATATATATTACTCATTCATGGAAAGTGATACATACTTTGTCATGGAAATTTCCAAAATATATTTGGAATTATCTAATAGTTATATTAATGTAACAAAATTAAAATTAAATAACTTAATATACCATTTAGTCAAGTGGTTGCAATGCTTGAGTTTAATTCAAACTAATGCATCTTTTAAGTTATCAAGAATTATAAACTTTTTCAAGAGTTGTTTCTTTCACCAATTGTTATGAGTTTCTCTATAAATAGAGACACTTTAGAGGCAGAAAGGAGAACACAAATTTCATGTTACATGAGTCAAACTTCTGTTAAAAATATTTCTGAGTTATTTCTTCCTTTCTCTAGTGCACAAGAGTAAATGAAGAAACTTTATTTTGTAAACTATCATTGATCGATAAGCTTGATGTGAATGTGTAATTCACTTCAAGGATTTCAAAGTATCATAAAGGGGATTTGCTGGTTAACCCGTTTGTATCCAATATATATAGATCGGTGGGGGCGAATCGAATCTAAAGCTTAGTGTGATACACACACTTTGGAATTTATTTGTACAACATTCATTATCATCAATTTCATCTTCTTCTTGTTCAAGATTTGCATCATACCTCCAACAAAAGGATCCAACATACTTATATTGTAGTGTGGTCAATTATGGTCAAGAAATTAATTATCTATGTAAAAATATTTTTTAATTTGTTAAATGATTAATCATTTTAATGATGAAATTCATTTATTTTATTATGGAGTTTTTAATATGTTAATTGGTTTAAAGTATCTGATCTGTATTTTATCGTTTTCCTTTTAAGTTGACTATTTAAATATTTAAATATTAAAAGTCAATAGTAGTACATTGAAAATGACTAAAAAATGAAAGATAAAAGATGTATTTTAAATTTTAATAAAGTCGAGAGATTTGGAGTAATTTAAAATATGCTTTCTATATGTTTTTTTGGTTTTATGGATCAAAATATATTTTTTAACTATCCAATATCCTATCCATTATTACGTCTTAATTTCTTTATTTTTTAATTATTGGTTTAAAGTTCTTTGCATGTATTAAAGAAACTATTAAATTTTACTACTTTTCACAACAAAAGTTTTATATTGTTTTTAACAATTTATAATCTCAATTCGTTTATTATTTCTATGCAATAATTTAGTTAATAAACAAAGATACTTGAAAAAATAACATTTAATAAACGTACTGAGTAGTACTGTTTGAAAATGACAAATAAAAGAATTTTTTTCCTTCTGAAAATGTGACACTTAAAAAAATGGAGGAGTATGTTCTTACTTAAGTTAACTATAAAGTTTTTTTTTTTCTTCTTTTTAATAAAGTTATTTATTAAGTTATTTGTTAGTCAGAAGTTTTGCACTTGTGCAGTTGTAGACTTGTAGTTTCTCTCAATTAGGAGTGACAATAATTTTGTAATTAATTTTCTGTTTTCATAATAAATTTATTTCTGTGTGAAATACAAATGTCGATCTAGAACTATCATTACACAAATAATAAGTAAACACAGACAACACTATACTAAGCAACACTAAGAAAATATCATATGTAGAAGTTTTGTTACTCAATGAGGTTCTCTCAATGCCGACTAAAAGCTAAGAAAAAATTCTCATAAAATAGAACTAAGAAAAGTATCTTCAACTCTTATTTTTGGTTGAAAAACCAAATTGTCCTATTTAATCGTCAAAATTTTGACTTTGAGGCGTGATATTGTAATCGTTGTTTAAAACAAATATTATTATTTTTTGTTCCAATAAAACAAATATTTCTATTCGTAATATCTTCTATAGATATTCTTTTGAGATGATTTTTGTTGAATAAAAAAATATTCATCCGTTTAAATGTATAAATATATATAAAAAAAACAATACAAATTTAATGTCAGCTGAAATTAAAAATAAATAAATATGCAGACAAATTCACATTCTCAAAGTTAATATTATAAAACTACAATACCTAACAAAATGACAAAAACATATCTCTTGATCTGTAGCATTGATGGCTGGCTAAGTCATAGATTCAATTAATTATAGTGGATCAAAGTCAATTTGTCAATCTAAACTAAATAAACACCGTAACAAGATAAAAAATCAAACAACATCACATTAAGACAAAGAACAAAACAATGATGCATCTATGCCAAAACTACTTATTTAAATAAAATGAGAGAAAAACGATGTATAGAGGACATTTCGAGCCAAAATTTGCTCCAAACCACCTTATCTTTGACGATTGAGGAAAAAGGAGAAGAGGAGTAGAAGAAAGACTTAGAGAAAAAAGACCACAATGTTTTTCTTATTTTGACATGAATTGTGTCATTGAAATGTTAGAATCAATGTCTATATACAATTCTTATGTATACTATGATGCCAAATAAAGTTTAGATATAGTTAAGTATATTTTTAGTCTCCGTAGAATTTCAAAATTTTATTTTTATTCTTGTAAAATTTTATTGAATTCTTAGTTCCATAATATTTTCTATCATAAATTTTAATTCATGTTATTAAGTGAACTCATGTGTTTCCTTTGATTTTTTGAATGTTTTTCTTGCAAACTTTTGTTTAGAACATTATAAACTTCTCATTCACAAAATTTAGATTTTTTTAACAATAAATTAAATATAATATTTTAAGTGTCAAAAGCTCAAGAAACCAAAATATTAAAAATTTGGGCCTAACAATTGAATTTTGTGCTCATTTTTTTTTTGCATAGAATTATATCATAGTACATAAAATGTATGAGTTTTCTACTTGCCACCTCCACCTATAGCTATCACCCCCAAAATACTTAAAAATATTATTTTACCCTTTTTACTATATATAAAAAGTTGAATTTCTTTCCTTCTCACTCTTCACTCACACTTTCAAAACTTTGGCAAATTTTCCCATTTTTGAAACTTTCGAAACTTTCGAAGCAAACAAGTAAGTTTTTTTCGAACTTCTTGATTAATTTGAAATATTTGAAATGTAATTTCCTTCAAAAAAATTTCATAGTTTCGAACAATACGAAAACTTTCGTGGAAAATTCCTGAAATTTCAAAAGTTTCGAAATTTTGAAAGTTTCGATCAATTTGAAACTTTCGAAACTCACTATTTTAATTTTTTTGAAAGTTTAAAATTAATTGAAGCTTTCAAAAACTTATTTGTTAAACCTTCAAAACTTTCGAAACTCATATTTTTAAATTGAATTTATTTGTAGAATCTACGGTCGGTGTAGCAGGAAGTTCACCCTCAACTCTATTCATACTTGATTTAATTTGAAAAAATATACTAAATTTAATCAATATTTATATGTAAATACAATATTGTAAAAAAAATAATTTAATTATTTTGAAAAAAAATTTACATTTTGAAAATTTGAGTAAAATTCAAAATTTTGGAAACTTTCATCTTCATTGAAAGTTTCGAAATGTAAAATTACGTTTTGAAAATTTGATTTTCGAAACTTTCAAAAAATCTTTGTTTCGAAAATATGAAAATTCCAAAAATATACATTTCGAATTATTCAAAACAATTTTTGCTAAAGTTTCGAATGTGTGAGATGTGGAAGTATAAAGGAAAAAAGATTTCAACATTTATATATAGTAAAAATGGTAAAATAGTCTTTTTAAGTGTATTGAGAGGGTGAGAAGTATAGGTCGGGGTGACAAGTAGAAATCTCAAATTGTATCTTTAAAGTTTGCCGATACATCTAAGTGTAATGAGTCCTTTTGTGATTTATGAAAATGGATTAATCAATTTATGGGTGTTTCTTCTCTGAATTAATTAATTTTGATGTTTAAAATACACCTTTTAGACTTTCGAGAAGACTTGAAGGAGAAAAGAAACTTTCAAATCTTATGTCATAGTAGATTTTTATTTTACCAAGAGGGGCTATTTTTATTCTCTTTTGATTCAAGAATCTTGAGTCGGTAAGTTGAATGGAGTTCTTCTAGAGTTTGAATCAAGTTAGGTTAAATTGAAAAAAACTCGCATTAAAATCAAGTTGAATTTTGAGCTAAACTAATTTTTATTATTGAGTTAATTAATAGAGAAATCTTCTCTTTCACTTGTGATCCCAATATAGTATTATCAGAAGAGTAAACTTTTTAATAAACTTAAAAATTAATTTCATTTGCTTTGACTCTCTTCCACCTTTTGTAATTTAAATACGGTATTAGAAGACGAAAATTTTCCATACACCTCTGTTTTCTACTGATTATCCCCTCTTCATTGGTGGAACTAAACTAATTTTGAAATTGATAATCAAAATTTATGTGGATCATGCATTGATTTGCTTGATATTGATAACAAGTGGAGAACAAGACAAAGACAAAGAAAGAAACCAATATAAATAATACTTTAAAATATTTAACTATTAATAAGCACTCGTATTTTGATGTCTAGCTTATATTGTATGGACGTTACCAACCTTGTCATCTTCATTCTAAATCGTGACAAAGATATTATAGCAAAAAAATGTATTTCACATCTTTTATATCAATTAATTCTAGCTATAGTTGTTTTAATGTGGATGATATATTTATATATGTGTTTTATTCTTAGCACAAATTGAAGAGGTTACTAATTGATTTCTTAATTGAGTTTGGCATTATTCAACTAGACAAGAAATAGTTGGTTAATCTCTTAATTGGGTTGAATCAATACTATTAAGTAATTTTGCTTAACCATATATGAGTGTTTGATTGAAAAGAGTATATCAACCTTTTCATTAATACTTAGTTTTGGTTGATTCAGATAGGTGCGTGTTGAATTGTAATCTTAAAAATCTATTATTTCTTTTTGGTCAGCTTTTTTTACTATGTAGTATATCCAAAGAAACTTCAACAACGATTCATGGATTTCACTTTTAGATAGAATGGTTGATCTTGGAAAAAAATTGACCATCACAAAAAAATAAACATATCCACGAATCCATCGCGAACTAGGTCAAAATTAAAGTTAGTTTTTTTCTTCTTCTTTATATTTATGTTGAATAATGAAAACCAATAGGATGAATAGGATAGAGGATGGTAATCTCTCATCCATTTTCTTGGCACAAAAATATAATTTTACATCAATATAGAGGTATACAAAATACCCTCTCCGCCGGAATAAAATATAAATAAAAATATTGTCAGAAAAATTGATGTATCTTGTTAAAAATTATGATCAGACCTGCATCACTAAGGATATATAAAAGAAAAAAATTGTGACAGAGGCAAGTTCATTAGTCGTTAGCAACAATCATCTTACAAGTATAGTAGTGATGCAAGTCACTTCATACAAGTTTCAACTGAAATTTTGCTAGACTAGGTAGGAGAAACTAAATTGATTGACTAACATACATGTATTCATTCAGATTGCTATAGCAATTGCAAACATATATAGCATCAAATTTTGAGTATAAAGCATAATAATAATAATAATAATAATAATAATAATAATAATAATAATAATAATAATAATAATAATAATAATAATAATAATAATAATAATAATAATAATAATAATAATAGTAATAATAATAATAATAATAATAATAATAATAATAATAATAATAATAATAATAATAATAATAATAATAATAATAATTCACCACAGACCTATAGCATCTTACCAAATTAACATTCAAGTGAAATTCTATTGTTTTCTTGTTATAGTCCTACACAAAATCTTAGTTCCTTGATCAATTTATAAAGTAACCGAATGTGAAACAAACATCATATATATCTAATGCAATTTTCAGTTCTTTTAGTCATGGAAATTAAGTCAAGATTACAGGGACCTTGGAAGAAGGCCTTAAAGGTTTGGTAGCTTTCAAAGAAATAGACGTTGCAATGCAGGGAACATAATATTTTATCCACTTACTTCCGTTTCTTCTTGAGAAACTATCTCAGTTAAATGTTAGATGATTAAAGTCAAATATCTTGATTTCTATTAATTGAGGAAATACTCGGCCATTTAAATGTGTCAAACACCACATTAATGGAAGAACAATTGGTTAGAAAGATTTCCAATTTTGGAAATTGCTCAGTTAAATATTTGTATATGAATTGAAGGTCACAGCAAGTTAATTCTTAAAGGAGAGACTTTTGTTCAATTCTTAGTTGCATGCTTAAATCTCAAGCTCACTATTATATCTCCACATGAATTGAGAAAACTGACTTACAAGAGGTATATAATGATTCTAGATAGAACTCAAATTTAAAATCGAAGAAGGAAAACTTCATATCCCTTTAAACATTTTTTTACAAGAATTCAAAACATTTTACTTAGCACACATCTTTATGTAAAATAGTTTCATTGCTAACCCAAATTAAAACAAAAACTAGGAAGAGAACAATTAATATGATTTAATTGACCATTGTCTCACATAGATGAATATGTGTAGACATCAGGATGGAAGATTGTTATAACATCAAATTTATCACAAAATAAAACCAATAAGTGAAATGTAATGATCTACACCTCATACCAACTCTCAATCATTTATTGTGTCGTAGTATCACTTCATTCACATCTTCTTTCGTTGTTCAACCAACATTTATTCACATAACAATCATAAAGATCTGGTGTGTATAAGGTTCCATTGTACCAAAAGGTCTTCATTAAAGGACAATTTTCAATTATTATTTCTTGACACTCTGGCAGCTCAACATTGGAAGGGAAAGAGCTTCGACAGAAATATTTGAGTCTTGGAAGACTGTTTAGTTTAATTATCCACAAAGATGGGAATATGATCTTAGCCTCATGTTGTTGTTGTCGTCCTTGTACACAATTACTCCCAATTATCTCCTCCATCTTCTCGCATGCATACACTTCAATCGACCAAAGTTTTGGTACCATGGAAAGATCCAGAAACACATGTTTCAAATCATTGCATTCGCTAATAGTTATTTTTTGCAAATTCCTAAGGCCTAAAATTTGACCATGATTTTTCCAAATGTGCTTTAGCTTTGGCAACGAAAACAATTGTATGATCCGTAACTGATTAGGCATCATGTTATCATTTGATTCAAATATCTCTTCTAAACACTCACACTGAATTACACATAGTATCTCCAGATGTGAGAATAAGTGCATCATGTTGGATGGGATGCAATTTAGTAGTTTATGACAGTTTTCAATCTCAAGCTTTGTAACTCTTTTGATGTAGCCATGAAACTCTTCATTATCTCTAAATGTCTCTAATTTTTGCAACTCCACCTGCAAACATGCACACACTTGAAATTGATGTAGTCTATATTCAAAATTAACGATTGAGTTAGGAGATCTCATTTGTGTGTACCTTATATTTCTCTAAATTTTGAAGATAATATATTGTCAAATTAAGGTCTCCGTGTGTATAAAGTTCCATGCTAAAATTCCATTCTAGGCTATCAAGGTTGGGTGTGTTTACAATAACACTTCCATGGGGAAATGTTTTCATATTTGAACACTCTTCAATTGATGACACCATGATATCATAGTCGTAAGCACTTGAACAAAAACACTTGAGCTTCGGCACTCTTCTAAGCACCAACGTCTTTAATTGTGGAAATGAAATTTGAATCTTATCATTATTACGGGTCTCCTTATTCTCTCCAACATTGCACAATGGGATACTATAGTCATAATCTCCTAAGCAAACACATTCCAACTTAGGAAGATCAGCAAGTATTAATTTCTCCAATTTAGGAAATAAAGTCTTGACTTTGTTGCCTCCTTCTATATATTCATTTTCCTTTGTAACTATCTCCTCCATCATTTTACAATTCTCAACTTCTAGTGAATGAAGTTGCACGAGGCTTCTGGACATGGAATGAGATAGCAAACTCTTCAAATTGTGGCAATTTGAAACATAAATATTTGTTAGGTTCTGGAAGCTTACAACCTCCCCCTTTTTTGTATATGCTCCTCCTCTTGATCCAAACACTTCAACTAATGAATCACAATAACTTATAATGAGTTTTTTCACATGTTGAAGCACTTGTATCTCGTTGTACGGTACAAGCATAATCAATTTATGATACTCTTTGATATATATTTCAGAGTTTTTTATAGAGTATCCTTCGTTATGTAGTTTAGTCCAATTCAACATCTCCAATCCTTGTGATGGAACCTGTAAAACATTCATTAATGTGTTTGCTAGAAATATAACCTTACTTTTATTCCCAAAATTCAAAAGAGTTAAATATGCTTTTAGTCACTCTAAAAATTTAAAATATTGTTTGTAGTTCTTATAAATTCTTTCTTCGAATTTTAGTTCTCATAATATTTTTCGTGGATAGTTTTGGTCCTTATAAAATCAAAATAAATCGAGACTTTATCAGAATGCTACAAAACTTTTCATATACACTTTATGTGTTATGATAGAAGTCTTTGCAAAATATGAGCTTAAAATTTGAAGATTTAGTGGATAGTTTTAGTCCCTATAAAATCAAAATAAATCGAGACTTTATCAGAATGCTACAAAACTTTTCATATACACTTTATGTGTTATGATAGAAGTCCTTGCAAAATATGACTTAACAACAACGAATAAAACTAACGGGTGAAAGTCGAAGATTTTTTTTATAGAGACTAAAAATAAAATTTAAAACTTTTATAGGAATTAAAACATATTTAACCAAATTCTAACTTGATTATCTATAATTCTACAATTATTAATCGTTAAAACATACATAATTGTTTATTTGTGGGCCACTTAGACTTTAGGAAATGAGACTTACAAATGATTTAAATCCTTGAATAATGGCATTGATGTCTTTCTTCAGTATATAATTGTTCTTGAGTCTTAGTGATTTAATTTTTATGGTGAGATCCTCAAGCTTAGGTGTATCAGAAAATCCTCTTGAAAACACTTCCATATTGGGACAGTCTACAATATCAACTTTCTCTAGTGATGGAAAATGAAGATTATAGTGACCTTGGGAGAAAGTCTTAAGGTTGGGTAGGTTTATAAGAAGTAGATATCGCAATGCACGGAACATAATCTTATTTTCACTTGTGTCTATCTCTTCTTGATGAGATATTATTTCCTGCATGTTCTCACAATCTCGTATTTCTAGCTTCTCAAGACGCTCAAGACTACTCATGAATGAATGTGAAAATAATATGTTGATTTTGTTGCATGCTTCTATGAGAAAAGATGTTAAGTTTGGAAACAAGAACTCATCTATTAGTGGGAAATGTCTTATGCTTATTTGATCCCCCACATGTTCATCCTACAAAATAATAGAAAATATCATTTTACAAATCTTACTTACTTGTTCAAGTAAAATTATCAAATATATTAAGCAATTGATTGTTTTGATACCCACCATGGAATGTTGTTTATCCTCAGATTCATATGTTCCACAAAATTGAAGACTCGTCAGATTAGGCAAATTTTTCAAGCAAAGTGATTCTAATACAACAAAAGAATTTATCATGCCTTCTATCTTTTCTCTCCAAGCTATTATGGTCTTTAATTTGTTACACTTTTCAATTTTGATGGTCTTCATGCGTGATAGAATGGTGAAATTACATTGTTCTTCAAAAAAAAATAATAAGTCCAACAAATGACAGTTTAAAATGCGTAGACTTTCTAGAGTAGACATATGACTTTTTCCTTTCCTGCTCTTCATTTCATTAATAAAAGGTACACGATCAAGGATTTCTCGAGCCACTGATGTTTCCTGCAAACATAAAAATATTATTAAATAAGATACTTGTCAAAATTATTGTGGTTAATGCTATTAGTATTAATCTATAAAAATATTGTCTCTATTCAAAGGAGTCAATATCATCTCTTCAAATTATGTAGCAAACTATCTATAAAATGACATTTCATACCTTACTATTTCTCTTATTTGTGTTTCCTTGATGAATACTTTTGGGTATAAATGGCATACATCCAGAGGACCAAGTAGAAGATTTTGAGTTGTTTTCTTTAAAATTTTGAAAATCAACATCTTTTATATTTGCACAATTTGTGTCATCGACGTTGTTGTCTCGCTTTGCATCAACATGGATTGGTAAGATAGATATCTCTAACATAGGACAATCATCAATATCAATTTGCTTCAAGGATGGACATTCTAACCAAAGCGAATCTGAACAAATACTCATAAGCTTTGGAAGTTTTGAAAGTGATAAATGATGTAGTTTATTGAAGCCAATAGATTTCACATGTCGTTTGTTGTCATCATCTTCATTTATGCTCAAAACCACTATATTCTCAATCGACCGACAACAACTCACTTCCAGTTTTTCAAGATTTGTTATTGCTTCAACAATATTAGAATTAAAAATATGTTTTAAAGAATTACAACCCGAAATTATTAAAAGTTTCAAATTTTGAAAGCCTTGGACACAATGTGGAACAATGCCCCACACGTATGATAAATTTTTTTGGTAAGATATCTCAATTTTTGTTAGTTGAGGAAACAACCATTCTAGTGCTTGGCCACTAGACTTCAAATATCCTTCCAAGTCAAACACCACCTCTAAGGAATGGCAACTTTGTAACAGTATTTTATCTAATTTTGAAAATTGTTTCATCCAATTAGATGAAAACAACTTGGCCATAATATGTGAGGATCTAAGATGTTGTGATCCTGATAGTTTTTCATTCAATATGTTTGTAGAATCACTTATTTCAGTAGCAACACCCGATTCCTGTACATATATAACAAAATTTATTGATATTAACTATATAAAGTTTACTACAATAAATTAATTCGTTGAATATATAATGGAAAATACATGCACAAAATCACATTGGGTCCATTTAATTTGCTAAAGAAAAAATATTGATCATAATAGTATAGGACAAATCTTTAAGGTACCCTAATTTTTTTTAGGCTATTTGGTAGACAGGGAACATATTAAAACAATGAAAATATAAAATTAACCGTATAAAAAACATTTTAAGATGATATATTGCTAATAATGCATTCAGACATCTCTCATGATCAAATAATAATAAGACAACTACTATAAAATAATAATTTACTTACTTGATTTAGCTCATTCAAAATGGTAGCATTGTTGAAGCTAGTAAAACTTGGGAGGTTTATTAATTCCAGTTCAACCAAATATGAGAACTCAGTCATTAATTCCTCGACTTCATGATGATTAGATGAATGACATATCTCTTTTAAATTCTTAAGATTTTTCAAAGTTAGTGTTTGAATTTGTGGGAAGCCATTGTAGTGAATAGAACCATCTATGAAATACTTCAAATTAGGACATGAATCAACCTTCAAATATTTTAAGTATTTATTTTGGCGATCATGTAATAATTCGGTCATAACATTTTTCAAGTTTTTCACCTTCCTTATTGAGAGAATTTCACATTTGTTAACCAATTGTAAGATCACTAATGTGTTACAAATAGATTGATAATTCATAGCACACACATGCAATACATTTAACTCCAAAAATAAAGAGCGACGTAAACTAATATAAGGATCCATATAAATCCAAAACTTTTGTAGATTGTTGAAATCGAAATCTTTGAGAAAAATTTCATCCCCGCTAACTTTCATTTCAACAACCTTTAACTGATGAGATATCTTTTTCAACTCTTTGATAGCAGCATCATTATACTTCCAAGGAAAATTGAACATTCTTAAATAAAGTTCTTCCAACTGAGTCAATCTTATAAAGACATTAGTAGAAATAACATTAAGATCATCACAATATGTCAAATCCAATAATTTTAGAATGCTCAAGTTTCCTATTTCAATTGGTAGTTCTTTGATATTAGAATGTGCAAAACTTAGGATTTCAAGGTGTATAAGTTCCTTACCAATTATAGATATGTCTCCAACATCACAATGTTCTACTTGCAAAGTATTGAGATTACCTGAGACTTGAGATAAAGATGGCAATTTCGGAATGCACAAATTTTGCATAGATAAAACTTTAAGTGCATACATTCCTTTGAAGAAATATTCAGGCCAAAAGATTGGGTTTGTTTTTATTGCCCTTACTTGTAGAAGTTTAAGTGTTGCACACTGAAAGCCATTTTCTAACTCTTTTGTATCATCCAAGATAAGTGATAGTGCATTGATGTTGTGTAATTTTTCTTTTTTTATGGACTTAAAATTGTATTGCACCATAAATCTATATTCTGCATTTTGAATTGCTACATATAAGACAACTTCGCGTACAATATCATGCATCTTCACACATCCTTCAACATTGCTATCCAACAACAAGAACTTTCTCTTCAAATGACACACCAATGTATCCACTCGATCTCTTGCTTTCCATGAAGAAGTAATGTCTTCGAACAATCTCAAGCCCAATGCATGATTCAATAAACATTCAATAGGAATGTCAAAGTCTTCCGGAAACAATCCACAGAGCATAAGGAAGAACTCGTGTACATTACTATTCAAAAACTTTAAACTAAGCTCAATACTAGGGTGAACAGATTTAACAATACCAGAGGGAGAAGTTGATTTTTTCAATTGGCTAAGTGCATCCGCCCAAGCAGACTTTGTTTCATTACTCAAAGCTCTTCCAACAGTCACAATTGCAAGAGGTAAACCACCACATTTCTTTGCAATCTCTCTTGCTATTGGATTGATATCACGTCTATCTACAACTTCTCCTGCCATTTCTCGAAATAGATACCAAGCTTCCTCCTCGGACAACACAGGAACTTGATAATTCACTTTGCTTCCCATATTTTCACACACTTTTTCATCCTGTGACGTGAACAATATTTTGCAAGTTTTTTCATTTTCCCTAAAAGGAATTCCAATACACTCAAAATCAAGAATGTCCCACACATCATCCAACACAATTAGGACTCTATTAGCTTTACTCAGTCTCTCAAATAATTGCATTGCTCTTCCTGGTAGACTGTCTTTTTTACTTTCAATGCCTAAAAGCTCAGCAATTTCAATTTGGATCTTCTCATAATTTATATTTTGAGAAACCACTGTCATCACAACATCATCAAATAACTTACTTATTTCTATTGATTGGATGAGTTCTTTTACGAGTGTGGTTTTTCCCACTCCACCCATTCCACAAATACTAATCATTTTGACTTGATCATCCTTCAGTTTCTCTATGACTTCTGTTATAAGTATTTTTCTAGACATTAGGCTTTTAATATCTTTTGTGAAGGTAGATCCAAGAGTTAATGCAACATTGGGGTAAGATATGACCTTGAATTTGTTTTCTTCCTCCTTCAAGCTTGTAATATATTCTGTGCTTTTAGTACCTTGTTTGCCTAATGAGTAATTCAATGCAAAATCTGGACATTTTCCACCAAAGAATTTTTTGTTCTTTTTAGCTTTATTTTCATCAGAGAGCAATTTTTGCAATTTTATTTCAATACTTGTCACATCAGAAAGCCATTTTTGAACGTCAGGTGCAATTTCGTATCCTTTCCTTTTTTCAATGTTCACCCTTATTTCCAGTGTTTGTTTTATCCTTTTCAAATTCTCATATTCTTCCTCCAAATTAGATGTAATTTCTTTGTGTTGTGTCAAATATTTATAATGCTTCACAGTTGAGTCCACAACTAAATCTCCAAGTTTTATGACAGCTTCTTTTACTAATTCAGTAAGACAATCCATTTTCTTTTACCTCAAACAAATGTGTATCTAAAAGAAAAATGGTGTATTAGACATGCATACAGCTAGCGCTAACAAAATATATATAGGTAAAAATTTAGATGCACAAACTATAATTTTATTTGGTGAAAGAGTATGATAAATTATTTCATATTTCATAGAATAAGACTTCATTTCAATTCTTTAATTTATAGAATGAGAGATCAATAACTTATTGAGTTTAATTTATCTGATCTCAATACTTATTTGTTCTTTTTTTTCTACTTATCATTCAAGCTTTAATATCAATTTTAAATATTCATATAGGATTTATAAAAATAATATTCATATATATATATATATATATATATGTGAGTTTTGTGGAAACTTTACCCGGTACCCCCACAATATTTTAAAAATATCAACTTTACCTTGAAATTTTTTATTATTTTATAAACTTAATTTTTTTTTCACCGTCCAAAGATTTCCGGAAATTTTGGGATTTCAAGTTTTCCGGTACAAAAATTTAATTTTTAAACTATCAGAAAACTTGGGGGTTCAAGTTTTCCAGAACAAGATAACATTTTTTTTTTTTTTGAAAAAGTTTTATTTTTAAATCTCCAGAAATCTTGGGGTTCAAGTTTTCCGGAACAACTTGAACAAGATGTATTCTGGAAAATTTGAAATTTTTTTTTTCGGAATTTAACTTATGTACCGGAAAACTCTGGTACATAATATATTATTTTTTGAAAAAATTTTAATTTTTAAACTACGGGAAAACTAGGGGGTTTGAAGTTTTCTAGAACAAGTTGTGTATCGGAAAACGTGAAAAAAGTTTTTCGGTACAAAACATATTTTTTTTGAAAAAAACTATTTTTAAATTTTCGGAAAACTTGGGGTTCAAGTTTTGCGGAATATAACTTATGTACCGGAAAACTTGAAAAAAATTTCCGGAAAAAAAAATAAAATTTTGGCATTCATTTGTGTACTGGAAAACTAATGGTAATGTGAGTGGAAATAAAAACTTTTAATATTTATACGACGGTAAACACGTCATTTCATAACATTTGTGGGGGTAGGAGAATAATACGAGGGGTATATGGTATAATTTTTGAGTTTTATTCATTCAAAGGAGAGTTTAAAGGAGTCTGAGGGGTATAAGGAATAATTTTTGAGTTTTTTGGTTTCGAAAGTTTCAAATTTTCAATGGGGGTCTTACTTTTATGTTTTGAAGGTTTCAAATGTTCGAATGTTTGCAAATATGTGATTCGGACAAATGAAAGTTTCGAATGAAATGGGTGAAAAAAGAGAAGGTAACTTTTTCGGAGGTTTTTATAGATAACAACAGGTTTTTATAGTATTTTCAATGGGGATGGGGGTGGGAAGTACAAGTGATGGGGTGCACGGTACAATTCTCTTAAAATAATAACTTACTTGTAATAGAAATTTCCACATATAAGGTGCATTTAGTTTGAGTTTTTGTGGACCAAAAAATTACTTTTGAATTAAAGTATGAAAAAATAACTTTAAAAATAAAGCTGAAGTTATTTGGTTTATTTTACTTTTTAACTTAAAAATGATTTTAAGATAGACATTATTTCATAGGATATTTCTACAAAATTCTATTTTTTCATAATGCTATAGTGAACTGCAATTTTGATTTATTTTTTTAGTATACAATAAATAATCAAATACATTATATTAATGAAAATTCTTTTTAAAATAAATAAATAATTTCAAATTTATAATGTAATAAATAATTTTAACCTAAATAATATTTATTGATCGACGCTCTTTCTTTCAAAGTTTTCTTTAATTTTTTAAAAACTTTATTTGAAAGTTTGGTATAATGATATGAATGTTAATTTTATATTATATTAAAGTTTAATACAAAAACTTTGATTAAAAAAGTTTAATCAATTAAGTAGTTGAGTTTAAGTAATTAATAAACTTTAAACTTTGTTGTAATAACCTTTGTCTAATCCTTGCAGCTCTTGTGTTTGGATTAGTGTTATTAATTTATTTTTCCATTTAAAAAGTATAAATTGGGCTAGTGCAATAGCTAGATAGAGTTCGTAATACATTTTGCAATTTCAAATGATGAATTGTAAATTGAGATAGTACTCTATTTATCTTTAAAATAAAAATGTAAATAGAATAATTTAAATATGGTAAAATTTAAAAGAAAAAATTAACCAAAAGTTGATATTGCTTGTATCGAATGAGTTGGTATATCTATTTTTTGTAATATAGGTAACTCAAATTACAAAATTTTATGTGATTATTTAAAGAAACGGTTATTTAATTAGGTAAATAATAGTAAAATTGTAACCAAAACAATTTGATTTAAGTAAAAAGTTGGAGAGAAAAATTGCACCGAAATTATATGCCAACTTTATATATAGGTATAAATATTTAAAGAAAAATATGTTACTTGATTGAATAAAAAATGATAAAATTGTAAATAAAATAGTTAACCATTTCCCAAGTCAAAAATGTATGTGACCGCATTAAAAATGCACTTGAAATAAGATTTCTATGAAGAGAACAGGTCTTAGCAAAGTATGAAGATGAAGAGGCTTGAAATCGATATTTTCATATCCATTTAAACTTGATGTAGTTCAAGCATTTATAAAATATTAGTACAAGAACATAAATAGTTATAATTAAGAGTCATCAGGTTTTAAACAACCAACGCACTTAACAAGAAGTTAGTCAAAAACAAAAACTCACTCAATAAGCTAACCTTTTTTTTACTTATAAAAAAACTAACCTTTTTATATTATTGGTATTACACATTTTTTTAACACAAATTAGTTTATGTCTTATTAACTACTTTTTTATGTAATAATAATCATATTTAACTACTTTATTATAGCAACCTTAGATACATAAATAGGATAATTAAATTTCATTTAAATTTATAAATAAAATATCATTTTGTTGCACACACGAGGAAAGTAAATATAAATACAAAAGAAACAAGAAAACTTTCATCATTGGACACACAAAACTAAAAAGAAAAATTGGTTCTGGAATTCCTCAGAGAAAGCAAATATATACAAATGTTTATTAGCTTTCCAAAGAGCAAGACTATATAAATTTGAGTGTAATAGTAACAAGACCCTCACCAAATTGGGTGTTTACAAGAAATAACTTTGCTTAAGAAATATATATATATTTCTTAAGCAAAGTTATTTCTTGTAAACACCCAATTTGGTGAGGGTCTTGTTACTATTGAAGTTTAAGACTTAATTGAACGGTGGTTTTTGGTTCTAGGATTCCTCAACCATCACAGAAGCAACTTGTGGTCTAAGAAAGAATTTAACTTAACTTAAAAGAAGGGGAAAATAAAGGAATTGGTTCTTACATTAGAGAAAAAAAAATTATACTAAATTCATTATTTAATTCGAACAAGCATGCAATTATGAATGCAAAACAAACACACATACCAGTAAAATTCTCAGAATTGAGTATTTAAAAATATATTAAATATGAGATGTATAAAGTAGTCAATGTTATTACTAATTTGAAATTAGATACGTCTAAAACTATGTAGAATTTCTATGAATCTAGAAATGCTTTAATTATAGAAAAATGTGGGAAGTATCTAGAAGCGGGTATTAATTAGGAAGCTCCTAGAAATGTGTCTAAAGTTTTCTATTTGTACATATAAATACCTCATTGTACTTGACATTAAACATTAAACAAATTGTAGGTTTTCTATTAGAAATACCTTCCTTTCTCTAACAAAGTGGTATTTAGAGCTTGGTTGTGAGAGTTGAGAAATTGTGACTCGTGATTACACTACTTTCCACTTTCCTCTTCTAAAAAATAGAGAATTATGAAAAATGGTGCCTTCGCATGAAATTATTGCTCGGCGCTCAAGGTGTATGAGAGATTGTTGAAAAAGGCTATGATGAGCCACAAGATGAAGAGGGATTGTCTCAAGTTAAGAAGGAGGTTTTGGCAAAGACAAGGAAGAAGGATAAACAAGCTCTTTCTCTCATTCATCGGATGATTCTATGTTTGAGAAGGTTGCTGATGCTACGGATTCAAAGGAAGCTTGGAAGATTTTTGAGAAATCACTCTAAGGCATTAACAAAGTGAAGAAGATAAGACTTCAATCTCTAAGGGGAGATTTCAAAGATTTGAAGATGAAGGATTCCAAATCAATTTCAAATTATTGCTCAAGGGTGAAGACAATTGTTAATCAAATGAAGAGATATGGAGACAAGATAGAAGATGTTCGTGTAGCGGAGAAAATTCTTTGTTCCTTGACTCATAAGTTCGATTATGTGGTGTGTGTTATTGATAAATCAAAAGATCTTGACTCAATGTCCATTGAGGAATTAGAAGGTTCATTGCAAGCTCAAGAAGAAAGAATGAAGAAAAGGCAAGAGGAGCCATTAGAGCAAGTTCTCAAGATCAAAGCTTCGTTGAAGGATGACAGAGGATTCAATAGTCCAAACGGACATGGACGTGAACAAGGAAGAGGACGTGGTCGTGGCAAAGGAGGAAGAGGAAAATGTTTCAATGTGAATCAAACTACAAAGAAAGAAGTCACTCATCACCAAGAATTCTTGGAAGAGAAAGAGTTTATGGCTATTATCAAAGTGAAAGGAGATGTGACAAATCTAAAGTTGAATGTTATAACTGTCATGAATTTGGCCATTTTTCTTGGGAATGTTGTAATGCTCCTAATCAAGAGGAAGAAGAGGCTAATCTTATTGACGAAGATGAAGAGTCAACTTTGATGCTAACACTCAAGGAAGAAGAGAGAGATCCTAATAGTTCATGGTACTTGGGCAATGGTGCAAGTAACCATATGTGTCGATGCAAAAAAGAAATTTGTGGAGCTTAATGAAAAGATGAATGGAAATGTTTCCTTTAGAGACTCATCAACAGTGAAAATTGAAAGGAAAGATACGATTCTAATCTCTTATAAAGATGGGAGCCATAAGTTGATTAGGGATGTATACTATGTGCCTAAATTAAAGAGTAATATTTTGAGTTTGGGACAACTTCTTGAAAAAGGATATGAAATTCTCATGAAAAATAAACATCTTTGGCTTAGAGATCAAAATAACAGTTTAATTGCTAAGGTTCTTATGTCGAAAAATAGAATGTTTATCTTGAACCTAAGAACTATAGAAGTAAAATGTTTGAAGATGAGTGTCCAAGATGAAGCATGACGTTGGCATATGAGATATGGCCACTTGAACTTTGGTGCACTTAAAATTATGGGAGAAAAGAATATGGTGAAAGGGATGCCCTCAATCAATCATCCAAATCAATTGTGTGTAGGTTGTCTTCTTGGCAAGCAAGCTAGAAAAAGTTTCCCTAAAGAAGCCACATCAAGAGCAACTAATGAGTCATTAAATTATGGAGAAGCAGTGAAAGCTAAAAGGTGGAAACAAGCCATGGATGAAGAGATCAAATCAATTGTGAAGAACAACACTTGAGAATTATCAACTATTCCAAAAGGCCATGAAGCAATTGGAGTCAAATGGGTGTACAAGGCTAAAAAGAATGCTAATGGAGAGATTGAAAAATACAAAGCAAGACTTGTTGCCAAAGGCTATAAACAAAAACATAGAGTTGACTATGAAGAAGTTTTTGCACTAGTTGCTCGCATGGACACTATTTGTTTGCTAATCTTTGTAACAACTCAAAATAAGTGGAAACTTTATCAACTTGATGTAAAATCGGCATTTCTAAATGGCTATCTTGAAGAACAGGTTTATGTTGAGCAGCCAATGGGGTACTTGATTAAAGGACATGATAATAAAGTTTTGAGATTGACGAGAGCGTTGTATGGATTAAAGCAAGCACCAAGAGCATGGAATAGTCGCATCGACAAATACTTCCAAGACAATGAGTTTGCTCGTTGTCTTAATGAATATGCTATTTATGTCAAAGTTTGTGATAATGGAGATATTTTGATTGTTTGTCTCTATGTGGATGATCTTATATTCATTGGGAGCAATTCAAGTTTATTTGAAGAGTTCAAAAAGGTCATGGCGCTTGAGTTCAAGATGACTAATATTGGGCTCATGTCATACTACTTAGGCCTAGAAGTAAAGCAATTGGAAGAAGGTATATTTATTTCTCAAGAAAACTATGCAAATGAAGTTTTGAAGAAATTAAAAATGTTTGATTGCAATCCGGTGAACACACCAATGGAAAGTAGATTTAAGTTGTCAAAGTTTGAAGATGGACAAAAGGATGACCCTTCTTTTTTCAAAAGTCTCGTCGGAAGCTTAAGATATTTAACATGTACAAAGTCTGGTATTCTATATGCGGTTGGAGTAGTGAATCGTTTTATGCCTATAGTCGTATTCTATAGGCATATATTCGTGAATTTTATTGATTCAAAGGAGGGTCTAAGGCCCATTTTATTAATGGATATTTTCCACATATAAGAGTACGTTTAGTTCGGATTTTTGGAAACCTAAAAGTTACTTTTGAATTAAAGTAGAAAAAAAGAATTTTAAAAATAGAGTTGAAGTTGTTTTATTTATTTTACTTTTTAATTTAAAACTAATTTTAAGATAGAAATTATTTCATAGGATATTTTTACAAAAATCTATATTTTCTCTTAAACCTACAGTGAACTGCAGTTTTGATTTATTTTTATAGTATATAACAAATAATCAAATACATTATATTAATGAAAATGCTTTTTAAAATAAATAAATTGTTTTAAATTTATAATGTAATAAATAATTTTAACTTAAATAATATTTATTGATACATGCTCTTTCTTTCAAAGTTTTCTTTAATTTTTTAAAAACTTTATTTGAAAGTTTGTTATAATGATACGAACGTTGATAAGTTTTATATTATAATGTAAAATTTTGATTAAAAAAAGTTTTAATCAATTAAATAATTAAGTTTAAAATCGTTATTGAACTTCATTTAAAGATGAATCATTTAAAAAAAGAAATAAATTTAAATTTGAATAAAATAATTATTACTCAGATTTGATTTACATATCGAACTTCGAACTATTAGAGTCTTTTATCTTTATAGAGAAAATAAGAGAACAAAAATAAAAATAAAAATAAATATTATATTGAAAATTTCTACTTATAAAAAAATATGTAATATTTTTATTGGAAATATATCTATAATACTAAAGTTTATTTTTATGAGCTATTCATCGGTATAAAACGTTGTGGTGTAATTTCTTTTTTATAATAATTGCAGTCCATTAGTCCAAAATAACAATTGCAGTGCAATATAGGCATCTTAACATTTTTTAATAATAAATAAATTGCATGTGACTACGGACCAAAAAAATAAATTGAATGTGACTATAAAAAAATTGATTGTGATAATATTTAAATATTTCAACATTAGAAATCGAAGGGTGAAACATTGAAAAACTTTAATAAATAAAAAAAAAGTTGGAAAAACTACCGAAAAGTTGTGTAAAAGTTGCTATCAACAACTTTTGCAAAAGATCCATTTTACTATATTGTCTCTTTCATAAAATAAGCTACTTACATATTAGAGGGATTTTACTAAAATGATCGATTAAAAGGCACGTATAAATGCCGGGTCTTTTTTTTTTATCTATCCAAGTTTGATTGATAATTAAACCATTAAGAGAGAATTTTCCAAACAATCCAAATATATCACAAAATCATTAAGCGAATTTGTCAAACAAGTCTAAATTTTAATCGGAATTTTTATTTAACTTGATTTCCTATGGTTTTCTGTTAATTTATTGTTAAATATATCATATAATTTTTTATTTTGAAAATGAATATTTGATTATGATATTTAAGCGCAATTTAACTAGTGAAATCTATACATGTCTTCTATCTATAAAGAAAAGAAGATATCAAGTTTTGGTGTAAATTTTTTCTTCGAATATTTGTTTTCATTTAAACAATTTTATTTATAATGTTATCCTTATTTATCCAATCAAATAATATTTGGTGTAAATTACATTTGAGATTTTTTTTTTATCTTATATAGTTATAACAAATATGTCTTTTATCTTTTTTTTTTCGTTTATCATTTATTTTAAAAACGTGTAGGGGGATAATATATCTAAACATAAACATATAGATTTTTTTCTTAACCTCGTGGATGTTTTGTACACCTGAGATCACGACATGTGTATTGTACAGGTGTTCTTAATCATATTTTGATTGTAACGACTTTGTTGTAGTAACATTTCTCTAATCTTTGCAGCTCTTGTGTTTTGGATTGGTGTTATTAATTTATTTTTCCTTATAAAAAAAACTGAACTAGCGCAATAGCTAGATAAAGTTCATACGATTTCAAATGATAATCGTAAATTGAGATAAATGAATGATAATTAAAATTTAAAAAAAAAAAAAACAATTACACCAAAAGTTAGTATTTACCTATATCAAATGAGTTTGTAGGTCTGTTTTGTAACAAAGGTAACTCAAATTACAAAATTTTATGTGATTATTTAAAGAAATAGTTATTTGATTAGGTAAACAATAGTAAAATTGTAAACAAAACAATTTGATTTAAGTAAAAAGTTGGAGAAAAAAATTTGTACCAAAATTATATGTCAACTTTATATATAGGTATAAATATTTAAAGAAAAATATGATATATGATTGAATAAAATAAGATAAAATTGTAACTAAAATAGTTTAAATGAAATTACTAGAACCATTTCCCAAGTCAAATATGCGGATTTTTTATATTTTTTTTTTGACCAAATTGCCACATTCCGAAAAAAATATACAGAAATGTCCTACTTTTTTGCCCCAGTTGCTGATTGCAACCTGGAGATGCGACGCCCTGAAGAGAGTTTTTTTTCATTCCTAATAAAAGGTCGCATCACAGAGATAAAATATCGTATAAATTATTTTAAAAAGGAAATTAAAATTGTTTTGAATCACACATCTAAATAAAAATAAAAATTTATCAAAATAATGGAAAGTACATATTCAAATATAAGACAAACAAAATTGTTAACCCAACACACAAAGGAAAAATAAATAGCAAGAATATTTGGAAATACTTACCAAGGCTCACATGGAAGTAAAAAAATAAATAGTAACTTTTGACTGAATAAGAGATGTTGATTGGCGTTCCCAAGGGCAATAATATAGTTTAGATTGAGAATATGGAAATTTGTCTGTGTAAAAGTAACCAAACCCTCAACAAACTTGAGAAGAAAATATACTTGAGTAGTTTCCAAAAAAAAATGACTTAAGAAAAGTAAATGATGAATGGAAGGAAGTTTAAATTGGAATGCAAAAATAATATAATGAAATTTTTTAATTCAAGGATTCCTCAATTAACAAAGAAGCAATGTATTGTTCAAGCAAGAATTTGACTTTACCTAAAAGAAGAAAAAGAAATAAAATCTCTTCACATTTGAAAGGATAAAAATATTCTAAATTCATTTAATAAGACGCATATGCACTAATGAATACAAAACTCAGTATACATATCAAGCAAAGTATAAAATACAACAAAAGAGAGCAAAAATCGAGAGATTCTCTATAATTATTAAAAATGATATATGCATCAAGTAAGAAAAGAATACAATTATTTTTCTTTAAATATCCAAAAATTGAGGCTATCAAATATTCTCTCTACTATTTAATCCTTGTTAAGAGTTTTACATTGAATCAGATATGATCTCACAATGTGTATTAAGTGGAGGCCTTCATTATCTTACAAATAAGTTTTATAAGAATTAAATTAGACTCAAACCAATTCTAAAATGATATGAATGATTATCCATGACTCACTAGATCAAGTGTTATCAAGTCACCACTATCAGATCACGCTTCAGATATTAAGAGTCCCATATTAAAAAGATATAACTATACAATGTCTTTATAATTTGGGACATTTTCACCTTATAAGTTGATTTTGTAGGATTAAGTAAGGTTCAACACAAATTCTATGAACTCTTAATGCAGTTAAATAAACCCCTAATTTTTTATGTTGATTCAAATTTCAAAATCACGTTTTTGAAAATAAACCTTGATAAAATTGTCCATTTATTTCTCATGTTTTATGTTTTCATTTTCATTTCAATGAATAAACATAAGATAATAAATTTCTCGCTATTTTATGTTACAATTTTTAAATATTTTATGTAACAATTTTTTAAAATAAATCTAACAGTTAAAAAAAATTTAGAAATGTCAAAGTGTTGTTTTTACATTTTTTGAAAATATATTATTTTTAACTCATCTTTGATCTTTTTTATATCATATTTATAGAAAATGAAATAAATGTTAATGGACCCTTAAGTTCTACCAATTCTGACCATTAATTAGTTAGCACCATATATCCTATGGCTTTTTTTCAAAGTTAGTTCATTTTACAGTGATTAATATGCTTCTAATAATGTCAATAAATAAAAATCTTTCAATAATGTTCAAGATGAATATAGAATGTGTTACTTTCTCCTCTTGATTTAATCACAAAAATTGGTAAGTTTAAGAGAACATGCTCACAAAATAAAACCAATCAATGTACATATTTCCTTTCACATCCACATCAAGCTATAGCACTTTAAAAGGCAATTTGACATCTCAACATAACAAGGGAAGGAGCTTCGACCGAAACATTTGAGGCTGGGTAGCTTCTTTAGTTCAATTTTCATCAATTATGAGAATATGATATTTAGTTAATAATTGCAGTTTCACCAAATATGAAAACTCAATCAACAATTCTTTGACTTCATCGTGATTAGATGTATAGCACATCCCTTTCAAATTCTGAAGAGTTTTCCAAGACAATGATCGAATTTGTGAAAATTAATTGGAATGATTGGTAGAGTCTATGAGATACTACATGTTGGGGGATAAATTAATCCTTAAATCTGTCGATGGTGGAATTGGACAATCATGCAAGAATTGACTTATAACATTTTTCAAGTCTTTCACATTTCTTATTACCAAGATATCACATTTCTTTATTAATTGATAATCTAAAGCACCAACTTGCAATATATTTGACTCCAAATATGCAGACAGCTGAAAATTAGTATAAGGATCTATATAAACCAAAAACTTTTGTAGATTGTTGAAATTCAAATTCTTGACTAAAATTTCAATCCTTCTAACTTTCATCTCAACAATCTTTAGTTGATGAGATATCTTTTTCAACTCAACGTTGTATCATAATTTTTCTTCTAATGAAAAATGTTTATCCTTAAATAAAGTTTTTCCAACCGAGACAATTTTATAAAGACATTAGCAGAAATGACATTAAGATCATTATAATTTGTCAAATCCAATAATCTTAAAACGCCGAAGTTTTCTATTTCAATCGGAAGTTCTTTAATATTAGAGTGTGCAAAACTTAGGACTTTTAGGTTTAAAAGTTCCTTAGCAAATATAGATATGTCTCCAACATATCAATATTCTACTTGTAGTGTATGGAGGTTAACAGAGGCATGGGATAAAGATGAAAGTTTTGGAATGAACAAATGTTGCATAGAGAAAACTTTTAATGCACTCATGCCTTGGAATAAATGTTCAGACCATTGATTAAGTTCATTTCCTTTTGATCTCACATGTAGAAGTTTAAGTGTGGTACCCTTTAAGTTGCTTTCTAACCATATTGTCTCATTCACTATAAGCGATATTGAATTTATGTCATCCAATTTCTCTACTTTGAGCCTCTTCATGTCTTATTTCACCATAAACTTGTGTTAAGTTTGAAATTCAACTAAGATGACAACATCATGTACAATATCATTCATCTTCATACACCTTGGCACATTGCTGTCCAACAACAAAAAACATCTCTTTAGATCACTCACCAAACTATGCACTCGATTTATTTATTTCCATGGCTCACCAAAAGCTTTAAACAATCCCAAGCCCATTGCATGACGTAATAAACATTCAATCGGTATGTCAAAGTCTTCTGAAAACAGGCCACAAAGCATAAGGAAATTCATGTGTTCTATGCTTCCCAAAAATTTGAAATTGAGCTCGATGCGCGAGTAAACAAGCTTGTGAACATTTGAGAAGGAAGATGATTGGGAATTTTTTAATTGTTCAGATAATCCTCCCTTGCAGTAAGCTTTTTCTCGTTTTCAAGTGTTTTTCAAACAATTGCAATGGCAAGAGGCAAGCCTCCACATTCCTTTGCAATTTGTTTTGCTATGGGATAAATGTCAGGTTCATATACAACATCACCCGTCATTGCTTGAAATAGATACCATGTTTCATCCTCAAGCAAAACAGAAACAAGAAAATTCACAAGGCTTCCCATCTTTTGACACACTTTTTCATCTCATGACGTGAACAATATTTTGGTATATTTGTGATTATCTCAAGATGGAAGTACTACCCAATCAAAATTAAGTTCGCTCCATACATCATTGAGCACAACTAGGACTTTGATCTTTCTGTCGTCATCAATTTCCTTCACTTTTTAAATTAATTCTCTGCCTCTTCTTTCCACACTTTCACTTTTCAAATTCGAGCTTAAACAATCAGTCATTTGACTTTAGATATTCTTGTAATTTGGATTTTGGGATATCAATGCCATGAGAACTTTATCAAATAACTTATCTTCTTCAAATTTGATGAGTTCTTTCACCAATGTGGTTTTTCCCACTCCACCCATCTCACATATGCATATTCTGTGACTTTATTTCATTTCTTAATTTCGAAGCAAAGATATAGATAATGAGTAAAACAGAGCCCTAAATAAATCAAATCAAGGAAGGTTAAAATCATGCAAAGCATAATTGTAATATAAGGACACAATATATTATTAACTTGTACATAAATACATACAAACCAAGGAATAATTTCAGCACCATTGTTTCTATGTCTATTAATGGCAACTTCATGAAAAATATTCTGACCAAGGCGGCGCGGAAAATGGCGGTGGCCACGACAGGGTAGTCTCCGAAGATGGAGTTATTTTGCATCTATGTCCCTTTTTATTTAAAACTCTTATACTCTATATTTAAATTTATAAATCAAAATGCACTATTTTTTTTTTCTAAAGGATAATTTTTTTTCTATGCGGTAATGTCGTATGTCCGAGCGACAATCTATAACCTTTTAATTTTTTATTTTAACAAATGAATAACTATTCATTTAATAAATAAAAAAAATAAAATTAATTAAAAAATAAAATTATATTAATAAAATCAAACAAAATACATTTAATAGAAAAAAATTAATGTCGTTGAGGAGATGTGTCAAAACAAATAACTTGTTATATTATTTTAACAATTTCCTCATATTTTGCAGATAAATTAGAAACTTAATTATATTTTGTTAACAACTCCCTCGTATTTTTCCTGATCTAATAAATAAAAATAATAATAATAATAATAATAATAATAATAAAAGTAAATAATATTAATAAAAATAAACAATATATATTAAATTGAAGAAAAAAATACATCAAATGTGAGTAGATTTACCAGCACCGGTGGAAAAATAAGAGGGAGTTATTAATAAAATAGAATTAAATTGCTAATTTATCTGCAAAATAAGATGGAGTTTTTAAAATAATATAGCACTTTATTTGTTTTGGCACATCTATTCAATCGCATTAACTTTGATTTTTTTTTTTTTTATTAAATATGTTTTGTTTGATTTTATTAAATGTAAAATTACGTTTTGAAAATATGGTTTTTGAAACTTTCGAAAAATCCTTGTTTCGAAAATATGAAAATTCCGAAAATATACAAAGTTTCGAATGTGTGAGATGTGAAAGTTTAAAGGAAAAAAGATTTCAACATTTATATATAGTAAAAATGGTAAAATAATCTTTTTAAGTGTATTGAGGGGGTGAGAAGTATAGGTCGGGGTGACAAGTAGAAAACTCAAATTGTATCTTTAAAGTTTGTCGATACATCTAAGTATGAGTCCTTTTGTGATTTATGAAAATGGATTAATCAATTTATGGGTGTTTCTTCTCCGGATTAATCAATTTTGACGTTTAAAATACACTTTTGAGATTTTAGAAAAAAAACTTTCAAATCTTATGTCATAGTAGATTTTTATTTTACCAAGAGGGGCTATCTTTATTCTCTTTTGATTCAAGAATCATGAGTCAGTAAGTTGAATAGAGTTCTTCTAGAGGTTGAATCAAGTTAGGTTAAATTGAAAAAAGCACGCATTAAAATCAAGTTGAATTTTGAGCTAAACTAATTTTTATTATTGAGTTAATTAATATAGAAATCTTCTCTTTCACTTTATGTGATCCCAATCTATTATATATATTTAAAACAGACTCCTCACTCTCTTACTGCCACCTCATACTAATTCCTCCACATGTGCAAACATTTTCCACCTCATCAAAAAAGTTGATGTGTACGCCTATCTATTAGAGAGTTCTCATGTGTTTTTATGTTTCACCTCATTTTCCTATACTTAGTTTCTAAATAATTTTTCTCTCTTTTAATCCCTCTAATCCCTAAGTTTTTTAATGGCTTCCTCCAACAGTTTCTTCTTCCCTCTTGTGTATGCCTCAATCAATGTCCGCTTCTGCTTCGTTATCCTCGCAAAATCATCTTATGCGAAATCATCTTCTTCGATGTCCCTCCGCGGTTACTCTTCAAAATCGCCGATTCTACTCCAAAGATACCTGACCGACTCTGCTCGAACGATACCCCGAAAGAGGTATAGGTTTAATCGTTGCAACAAAAAATATCCTTCTCTTTGTCCATTTTTGATTTTGCTGCTTCTCAGATTTTGTCCGCCATAAATTCTATTATGTTCTATGCAATCTTTGAAATCAATTTGCCTCATAGTGACTTAATGTTGTGACAAGGTATATCAATATTTTTTCCCTCACCCTTCTGAACTATTTTCCTTCTTTAGTTGTTTTTAAGTGTCACTTTGCTTTGTGTGTCTCATATTCTTAGTTTTACTTCAATGTAGTATATGTTGAGTAGCTTACAAGTTGCAGTCGAAGCTGCGAATAAGTCCAATTCGGGAAGCACAAGCCCTACTGATGCAGGCCACTACAACAATTGGCTAGAAGACACTAATTTTTTCGCAAATCCTTTCACTGGGTGGAGGAGGGAGATGCATCACTCTACTCAGCTTTGATTGGAGGTGTTCTTTCTTTAACATTCATTTCACTTCTTCTTATCAGATAGATGATCACTTTTCAGATAAGAAAAAGTTTGACTCAAGTAAATTCTAATCATGTTTAAAAGATATGTGCCATTGAATTGGGAAATAATTAAAATATGAACAAAAAAGACAAATTGGATCATTTTAAATTTCAAAAAGTTATTGACTTCGATCATTTTAAATATCACGAAGACAAATCTGCAGGTATTGTGGAAAATTTTCAAATTTCAAATGTTAAAGTTAATGACTTCGATCATTTTAATTAACGATCTTTGTTGGAATTGTGAAATTTTTTATTTTAAATCGGATATATTATAATTTTAATTTGCAACTATTCAAACTATTTTTAATATTAATAGAGTAATCATAATCATTAACATTTTGGTTTCAAAACCGAAATCCAAAATTTATAACAATTCGGTTACAAAATATTAATTGTCAAACAATTATAAGTATACATCAAATACAAATAATTGCAAATGAATTATTTTAATTTCATGTCAATTAACACTATAAAAACAACAAATTAAATTTAATAAATTTCAAAAAAAAATAAAATTGACCAAAATTCAAAGAGACATGATTTTGTCAATCATTTGTAAATATTTATATATTATATATATTTATTAATATTCAAAGTAGAAAATCAAATACAAATATTTTTTGTTCTCTCACTTTGCAGAAAATCACTCGCTTTACACAACAACAAATTTCACATCTCTTAAATACAAACTTTGCAAAACAAATTCAAATGGACTATACTTTTCTTGAACATGTTAATGATCAGCGCCATAATTAGAGTATCAAAGTTCGAGTTGTTCGCATGTGTATTGTCTACACCATACAAAGTGAGGATGAACCAATCTCTTTAGACATTATTTTGTTGGATGAAAAGGTATACAATCACAATGATTGAAGATTGTTATTTGCATTCAATTCCGTGTGTGTGTATATATATATATCAACTTTCTTTTCATATTTTATTTTATTGTAAATCAAATATATTTAAATCTTTTTGAATGATCAACTCTAAAATTATTTGATCACCGGCAAATGATTCTTACAGACCTATCGTAGGAACAAAGAAGACATTGTTTTTTACAACAACTATCTATTATCTATTATCTATTATAATAATTAAAACAGAACCCTCAAAATTCTTCATCTATGCCACATCCTCCAATATTTGCCAACTCACCAAAATTCTGATGTGACACATTCCAAATTCATATTCTATTCCATTATGTTTTGTTTCTTCAATATATAATGCAAACCTTTTTAACTTGCCCAAATACAATTATTTCATATATTATATAATTTCAGCTTTAGTTTATCACTCAATGACTCATCAATACACTTAAAAAGCTCTAATTACTCATCAAAACTTTCATTTCAATAACTCATACAAAAAAATACAAACCACCCAATATCTTCAAATCATCACAATGAAGAATTTTGGGGTTCTATTTAATTATTATAATAGATGTTAAAGTTCATATATCAATATTATTGCATAGGAAATAAGTTTTTTTCCCTATGTTGAATGTGTCTCCCATAACATTTTTTCTTTTTATAATTAAAACAACACAAATCATAATTGAAACAACAAAAAAATGAATAATATTAAATATTTGGAAATAAATAACTTCTAACTATTTCATTATTCAATCAAAACTTTCTATGTCTTAAACATTCACAAACTTTTCTTGCCTATAATTTTTTTCAACCACTCTTGAAGTTTCTTGACCGTGTCAAATAATTATTTGAAAATTTCAAGACACACACGAATGAATTGTTTCAATATTTTGGATTTAACAAACTACCACTCAAGAATGAATGTTATAATATATCACAAAGCACATAATTTTATTTAGGTCATGCTTAGATCGATAGTGAGATTGACAGAATTACGATTAACATATAAAATTAAAAACGTGAAAAAGTACATAAATTTATAAATCTAATGTTTCAAAACTAATATAAATTATATAAAATGAAGAAATATTATAGCTAAATGTATAACTTTAACAATAAAGAAATACATAACTATTTAACAAATATATTATTAGAAGAACCACTTCAATGAAATCAAAAAGCTTGAATAAATCAATTCCACATTTAAATATATTTTGCATGAGTTGTATTAGTCAACAATGTTTTACTTTTTCTTTTACTAAAGCAAACCTAGCTTATATATAATTATTCAAAACTATATTTACCTTTAAGTACATAAACACTTGAGTATATTCTACTGTAAAACAAAATTAACATTACTTTTAAATTATATATTATTGTTATTTTATATTCAGTAATATATTAAATTCTACCGCGCAACCCGCGGGTTAGTATCTAGATGTAACTAAAATCCAAGACCCAAAAATTACCATTCAAAACCATTACTTTGAGTTTACTTCCTTCAAATCACTAGCACAAAGATTAGGAGATAAAGTAAATCTAACGGGTAATAATTCTTTCAATACAAAATTCAACTTCTAAACTATCAAAGAAACATCATTTGGTACTAACTATTTTTTGGATTGCAGACATAATTGGAAGACTGCGTTTGTTGGACATGAAGAACAAGTTTATGTTGTTGACAAGCCTACAAAAATACTCAGACTAGAATCATTGGAGATGAGGATAACTAGAAATCCAAGTCACCGCAACCGACAAAGTCCAACTCAAATGACGGAGGGATATAAAATAAAAATGTAAAATACAAGAAGAAGTGAAGTATGGAGATGATGATAATGATAAGGAGACAGATGACAACCCATTATCCAAACGAAAAATCAAGGTACAACAGAGCCATAAAAACATTCTCATATCATCATCAGATGAAGAGACAATCAAGACAACAGTTACAAAAAAAAAAAAAAAGATTGTGGTCGAGCATATTACATCCTCTAACGAAGAGTCCGTCTTTCTACATACCTTACAAGGAGAACAAAAAAGAATAAACCAAAAGAAAAACAATTGGGGTGTAATGAAATCGATTAATCCAAAAAAATCAACAAAATAAATCAAAAACTTAAAATCGGGAATACAAGATAAATGTATTTCCAACTATTTCACTTTAATCATTTTTAGTTTCAGCAATAAAGTAATACATTTTATAACTCAATTGTATATCAATTGAGTCTATCTCTTAATTTCAATTATCAAATACATTACTTCAACATTTGACATATCCATCGATCTCAATATTAATATGTTACTTTATTTATTCAAGTCATTTGTCTAACAACGGTACTTCTCTTCTATAAATTACATTGGTTCAATTATATATATATTATTGATATAACTACTAAATTGTAGATCATTGGACAATTGGAACATAAAACTTCATATTAATTTTTTTAAAATCCACTTAAATTAAATAAATAAATATACACCCACGCAACGCGCGGGTTAGCATCTAGTATAGCATTATAGAAGAGTAAAATCTTTAATAAACTTAAAAATTAATTTCATTTGCTTCGACTCTCTTCCACCTTTTGTAATTTGAATACGGTATTAGAAGAGGAAAATCTTCCATATACCTCTGTTTTCTACTGATTATCCCCTCTTCATTGGTGGAACTAAACTAATTTTAAAATTGATAATCAAAATTGTAAGATCAGATGTGCACCTAAGAGGGGGGGGAGGGTGAATTAGGTGTTTGGAAATTTTAGTAGTTTTCAGAATTTTAGTGATCGATTTTTGTGCTTAATGATAGTAGATGAAAGAGTAAATAGCAATAAGTAAATGAACACAGCAGATTTATCCTGGTTCCCCTTATAACCAAGGGTACATCCAGTCCTCTTGATCACCACAAGAGATTTCCTTCACTATTGTCAGAATATGTACAAGTCCTCACCCTAGGACCTTTGCTACAATCTTCTAACAAACCTTCTATGATAGAACACTACTATCTTAGATAAAACACTTTAAAGAAAGTACAACTTTCTTTTACAAACACTTGTGATTTGATTAGAGTATAGGAGTAAGAAAGAGGTAGAATGATAACAATCCAAGATTGATTCAAGTACGTTGAGAACCTTAAGGATATGAAAATGATATGCAAGTACTTGAATTTATGAAAATGACTTTGAGAAAAATTCAGAAAAGTTTGTTCAAAGTCTTTAAAGTTGTGTGGTAGGATTGTTGTTGGTGAATCTGAAGTTGTGATGTATTTATAGTCCATAAACATCTCTTCAGATTCGTGGCCATTGATCCAAGAGGTTTGAGGAAGAATTGCAATGTTTTAGATTCGATTCAGAACTGAAAAATTGCATTGCTTCCAGTTGTATTCGAATACAGACTAAATGTATTCGAATACACCTCTCTGCAACGTTCAAAATTATTCAAATTTAACACTGTGTAGCCGAATACACTTTGATGTAGTCGAATACAGATTGGTTAATTTGGCCACTGACTTGCTGGTGTATTCGAATACATTAGGATGTAGTCGAATACAGATGAAGGGTTTTAGCTACTGACTTAGCAATTCTTCATCTGTATTCGAATACACCAGGATGTAGCCGAATACAGATGAAGGGTTTTAGCTACTGACTTAGCAATTCTTCATCTGTATTCGAATACATGATGTTGTATTCGAATACACTTTTGCATATTGTTAAAAATATTAATTCTAATACTTTGAAAACAAAATTTTTGACTTTCAAAAATGTTATTTATGCATATGTAAAGATGTAAGGTTGTCTTGTATATGATCTCATGGATTGTATCATTTACCTTTACATAAAACATCTATTTAATTCATCAAAGGATGTTTGGAGACTTCTTCTTTTTGAGCTTGTCGCTTTGAGCATGATCATCATTGGTCTTTTGTATCATCAAAAACATGTATTTTACAAAAATATATGTGGGTCATGCATTGATTTGCTTGATATTGATAACAAGTAGAGAACAAGACAAAGACAAAGAAAGAAACCGATATAAACAAGACATTAAAATATTTAACTACTAATAAGTACTCGTTTTGGATCCACGTACTCTGATGTCTATTTTATATTGTTTTGACTTTACCAACCTTGTCATCTTCATTCTAAATCGTGACAAAGATATAAAAGAAAAAACTTGTGACTGAGCCAAGTTCATTAGTTGTTGGCAACAATCATCTTACAAGTATAGTAGTGATGCAAGTCACTTCATACAAGTTTCAACTGAAATTTTGCTAGATTAGGTAGGAGAAACTAAATTGATTGACTAACATACATGTATTCATTCATATTGCTATAGCAATTTCAAACATATATAGCATCCAATTATGAGTATAAAGCCTAATAATAATAATTATTATAATTCACCACAGATCTATAACATCACACCAAATTAACCTTCAAGTGAAATTCTCTTGTTGTCTTGTTATAGTCCTACACAAAATCTTAGTTCCTTGATCAATTTATAAACTAACAGGATGTGAAATAAACATCATATATATCTAATGCAATTTTCAGTTCTTTTAGTCATGGAAAGTCAAGATTAAAGAGACCTTGGAAGAAGTCCTTAAGGTTTGGAAGCTTTCTAAGAAATAGACGTTGCAATGCAGGGAAGATAATATTTTATCCACTTACTTCTGTTTCTTCTTGAGATACTATCTCAGTTACGTGTTACATGATTAAGGTTTGTAAAATAGTTTCATTGCTAACCCAAATTATAACAAAAGCTAGGAAGAGAACTAATAATATGACTTAATTGACTATTGTCTCACAGAGATGAATACATGTAGACAGCAGGATGAAAGATTGTTATAACATCAAATTTATCACAAAATAAAACCAATCATTGAAATGTAATGATCTACACCTCATACCAACTCTCAATCATTTATTGTGTCGCAGTATCACTTCACTCACATCTTCTTCTCTGTCAAATTCACATTTAGTGCAGTTCACAGAAATTTCATGAATATATGGTGTGTATAATGTTCCACCGTCCCAAAAGGTCTTCATTAAAGGACAATCCTTAATGAATATTTGACGACACGATGGCAGCTCAACATAGGAAGGGAAAGAGCTTCAACAGAAATATTTGAGTCTTGGAAGCTTCTTTAGTTCAATTAACCACAAAGATGGGAATATGATCTTAGCCTCATGTTGTTGTCGTCCTTGTACACAATTACTCCCAATTATCTCCTCCATCTTCTCGCATTCATACACTTTAATCTTCGCCAATTGGGGAAGGCTTGTTGCCATGGAAACATCCAGAAACACATGTTTCAAATCATTGCATCGCCCGATAGTTATTTGATACAAATACATGAAGCCTAAAATCTGACCATGATTTTTCCAAATGTGCTTTAGCTTTGGCAAAGAAACCAAGTTTATATCCCTTAATTTATTATGCATCATCGTGTTGGATGTGATGCAATTTAGTAGTATATGACAGTTTTTAATGTCAAGCTTTGTAACTCTTTTGATGAAGCCGTGAAGCTCTTCATTGATATCTCTAAATGTCTCTAATTTTTGCAACTTCACCTGCAAACATGCACACACTTGATATTGATGTAGTCTATATTCAAAATTAACGATTGCGTTTGGAGACATCATTTGTGTGTACCTTATATTTCTCTAAATTTTGAACATAATATATTGTCAAATTACGGTCTCCATGTGTGTAAAACTCCATGGTGAAATTCCAATATATTTTATGAAGGTTGGGTGTGTTTAAAATAACACTTCCATGGGGAAATGTTTTCATATTTGAACACTCTTCAATTGATGACACCATGATATCATAGTCGTAAGCACTTGAACAAAAACATTTAAGCTTCGGCACTCTCCTAAGCACCAACGACCGTAATATTGGAAATGAAATTTGAATCTTATCACTATTACGGGTCTCCTTATTCTCTCCAACATTGCACAATGGAATACTATAGTCATAATCTCCTAAAAAAACACAACCTAAGTTAGGAAGATGAACAAGTGACAAAAACTCCAATTTAGGAAATAAAGTCTTGACTTTGTTGCCTCCTTTTATATATGCATCTTCCTTTGTAACTATCTCCTCCATCAAATTACAATGCTCAACAACTAGTGTTTAAAGTTGCACAAGGCTTCTAGCCATGGAATTAGATAGCAAACTCTTCAAATTATTGCAATTTGAAACGTAAATGTTTGTTAGGTTCTGGAAGCTTACAACCTCTCCCTTTGTTGTATATGTTCCTCCTCTTGATCCAAACACATCAATTATTGAATCACAATTACATATATTTACTCCACTCACATTAGATAGTTGAGTCCAGTCCAACATCTTGAATTCTTGTGATGCCACCTGTAAAACATTCATTAACGTACTTTGAAGAATAATTACATTAACATAGAGGGATACTATTATTAATTATATAAAAATATATACATAAATGTAATAATTTATCTATAAGACTCACAAATGCTTTAAATCCTTGTAGAATGACGTTGATGTCTTTCTTTTGTATATAGTTGTTGCTGGAGGATTCACTCTTCATGGTGATATCCACAAGCATAGGTGAATTACAACATCCTCGTGAAAAAACTTCCAAGTTGTGACAGTCTTCAATTTCCACTTTTTGCAGTGATGGAAAATCAAGATTATATTGACCTCTGGAGAAGGCCTTAAGGTTTGATAGCTTTATAAGAAGTAGATGTTGCAATGCACGAAACATAATCTTATTAGGACTTGCTTCTATTTTTTCTTCATGAGATATTATTTCTTCCATGTTCTCACAATCACGTATTTCTAGCTTCTCAAGATGCTCAAGACTATTCATGGATGAATGAGAAAACAGGATGTGGATTTTGTTGCATGCTTCTATGAACAAAGATGTTAAGTTTGGAAACAAGAATTCATCTAGAAGTGCGAAATGTCTTATGATTATTTGATCTCCCACATGGTCCTCCTACAAAATTAAGAAAAATATCATTTACAAATCTAGTACTATGTATTTCTTTCTTCACTTCCAAGTAAAGAAATTAAAATAACAATTATGATTTTCTTTGACAATCTATATGTATATTAAATCTCTTTGTTCACAATACCTTTTAATCTACATGTTCAAGTGAAAATATTAAATATACTTAGCGACAAATTACTTTGTTACACACCATGTAATGTTGTTTATCCCATGATTCATATGCTCCAAAAAAGCAAAGCCTTGCAAGATTTGGCAGATTTTTCAAGTGAAGAGATTCTAGTAGAGAAAACGAGTTTATCATGTCTTCTTTCTTTTCTCTTCTAGTCAATATGGTCTTTAACTTCTCACACTCTTCAATTTTGATGGTTTTCATGTGTGAAAGAATGGTGAAATTGTATTTTTCATCATCAAAAAATAATACATCCAACAAATCACATTTTACTATGCATAAATCTTCTAGAGCATGCATATGGCTTTTTCCTTTCAAGCTCTTCACTTCAACATTAAAAGGTACACAATCATACATTGCTTGTTTTACCGATGCTTCCTGCAAGCATAGAAAATATTATTAAATAAGATACTTCTCAAAATTAGTGTGGATAATACAATTAGTATTGATATATAAAACATTGTCTCTGTCAAATTGGAAAATTATGTGGAATACTATACATACAATTATGGAAAATATATAAAATGAAATTCGATACCTTACTATTTCTCTTACTAACATTTCCTTGATGAATAAATTTGGGTATAAATGGCATACATTTAGAGGACCAAGTAAAAGATTTTGAGTTGTTTTCTTTGAAATTTGGAAAATCAACATCTTTTATGTTTGCACAATTTGTGACATCGACGTTGTTGTCTCGCTTTGAATTTACATGGATTGGTAAGAAAGACATCTCCAACATAGGACAATCCTCTATATCAAATTGCTTCAAGGATGGACATTCTAACCAAAGTGAATCTGAACAAATACTTGCAAGCTTTGGAAGTCTATAAAGTGATAAATGATGTAGTTTATTGAAGCCAATAGATTTCACATGTCGTTTGTTGTCATCATCATCATCTTCATTTATGCTCAAAACCACTATATTCTCAATCGACTCACAACAGCTCACTTCCAGTTTCTCAAGATTTGTGATTGTTCTAATAATATTAGAATTAAAAATATGTTTTAAAGAACCACAATTTGAAATTATTAAAAATCTCAAATTTTGAAAGCCTTGGACACAATGTGAAACAATGCCACACACGTATGATAAATTTTTGAGGTGTGATATCTCAATTTTTGTTAGTTGAGGAAACAACCATTCTAGTGCTTGGCCACTAGACTTCAAATATCCTTCCAAGTCAAATACCACTTCTAAAGAAATGCAATTTTTTAACAGTATTTTTTTCTAATTTTGGGAATTGTTTCATCCAATTAGATGAAAACAACTTGGCAATAACATGTGAAGGTCTAAGATGTTGTGATTCTGATAGTTTTTCATCCAATATGTTTGTAGAATCACTTATTTCAGTAGCAACACCCGATTCCTGGACATATATAACAAAAATTTGTTGATATTAATTAACCTATATAAAATTTACAACAATAAATTAATTCGTTGAATATATAAAAATACATGCAAAAATCACATTGGGTCCATTTACTAAAAATAATAATTTACTTACTTGATTTAGCTCATTCAAAATGGTAGCATTGTTGAAGCCAGTAAAACATGGGAGGCCTCTTAATTCGAGTTCAACCAAATATGAGAACCCAGTCATCAAATTCTCAAGATTGGATGAATGGCATATCTCTTTAAAATTCTTAAGATTTTCCAAAGTTAATGTTTGAATTTGTGGGAAGCCATTGTAGTGAATAAAACCATCTATGAAATACTTCAAATTAGGACATGAATCAACCTTCAAATATTTTAAGTATTTATTTTGGCGATCATGTAATAATTCGGTCATAACATTTTTCAAGTTTTTCACCTTACTTATTGAGAGCATTTCACTTTTGTTAACCAATTCTAAGATCACCAATGTGTTACAAATAGATTGATAATCCATAGCACACACATGCAATACATTTAACTCCAAAAACAAAGAGCGACGTAAACTAATATAAGGATCCACATAAATCCAAAACTTTTGTAGATTGTTGAAATCGAAATCTTTGAGAAAAATTTCATCCCCCCTAACTTTCATTTCAACAACCTTTAACTGATGAGATATCTTTTTCAACTCTTTGATAGCAGCATCATTATTCTTCCAAGGAAAATTGTACATTCTTAAATAAAGTTCTTCCAACTGAGTCAATCTTATAAAGACATTAACACAAATAACATTAAGATCATCGCAACATGTCAAATCCAATAATTTTAGAATACTCAAGTTTCCTATTTCAATTGGTAGTTCTTTGATATTAGAATGTGCAAAACTTAGGATTTCAAGGTGTATAAGTTCCTTACCAATTATAGATATGTCTCCAACATCACAATGATCTACTTGCAAAGTATTGAGATTACCTGGGACTTGAGATAAAGATGGCAATTTCGGAATGCACAAATTTTGCATAGATAAAACTTTAAGTGCATACATTCCTTTGAAGAAATGTTCAGGACAAAAGATTGGCTTTGTTTTTATTGCCCTTACTTGTAGAAGTTTAAGTGTTGGACACTGAAAGCCATTTTCTAACTCTTTTGTATCATCCAAGATAAGTGATAGTGCATTGATGTTGTCTAATTTATCTTTTTTTTATGGACATAAAATTGTATTGCACCAAAAACCTATATTCTGCATTTTGAATTGCTACATATAAGACAACTTCACGTACAATATCATGCATCTTCACACATCCTTTCACATTGCTATCCAACAACAAGAACTTTCTCTTCAAATGACACACCAATGTATCCACTCGATCTCTTGCTTTCCATGAAGAAGTAATGTCTTCGAACAATCTCAAGCCCAATGCATGATTCAATAAACATTCAATAGGAATGTCAAAGTCTTCCGGAAACAATCCACAAAGCATAAGGAAGAACTCGTGTACATTACTATTCAAAAACTTTAAACTAAGCTCAATACTAGGGTGAACAGATTTAACAATACCAGAGGGAGAAGATGATTTTTTCAATTGGCTAAGTGCATCCGCCCAAGCAGACTTTGTTTCATTACTCAAAGCTCTTCCAACAGTCACAATTGTAAGAGGTAAACCACCACATTTCTTTGCAATCTCTCTTGCTATTGGATTGATATCACGTCTATCTACAACTTCTCCTGCCATTTCTCGAAATAGATACCAAGCTTCCTCCTCGGACAACACAGGAACTTGATAATTCACTTTGCTTCCCATATTTTCACACACTTTTTCATCCCGTGACGTGAACAATATTTTGCAAGATTTTTCATTTTCCCTAAAAGGAATTCCAATACACTCAAAATCAAGAATGTCCCACACATCATCTAACACAATTAGGACTCTATTAGCTTTACTCAGTCTCTCAAATAATTGCATTGCTCTTCCTGGTAGACTGTCTTTTTTACTTTCAATGCCTAAAAGCTCAGCAATTTCAATTTGGATCTTATCATAATTTATATTTTGAGAAACCACTGTCATCACAACATCATCAAATAACTTACTTATTTCTATTGATTGGATGAGTTCTTTTACGAGTGTGGTTTTTCCCACTCCACCCATTCCACAGATACTAATCATTTTGACTTGATCATCCTTGAGTTTCTCTATGACTTCTGTTATAAGTATTTTTCTAGACATTAGGCTTTTAATATCTTTTGTGAAGGTAGATCCAAGAGTTAATGCAGCATTGGGGTAAGATATGACCTTGAATTTGTTTTCTTCCTCCTTCAAGCTTGTAATATATTATGTGCTTTTAGTACCTTGTTTGCCCAATGAGTAATTAAATGCAAAATGTGGACATTTTCCACCAAAGAATTTTTTGTTCTTTTTAGTTTTATTTTCATCAGAGAGCAATTTTTGCAATTTTATTTCAATACTTTTCACATCAGATAGCCATTTTTGAACCCCAAGTGCAATTTCGTATCCTTTCCTTTTTTCTATGTTCACCCTTATTTCCAGTGTTTGTTTTATCTTTTTCAACTTCTCATATTCTTCCTCCAAATTAGATGTGATTTCTTTGTGTTGTGTCAAATATTTATAATGCTTCACAGTTGACTCCACAACTAAATCTCCAAGTTTTATCACAGCTTCTTTTGCTAATTCAGTAATACAGTCCATTTTCTTTTACCTCAAACAAATGTGTATCTAAAACAAAAATGGTGTATTAGACATACAGCTAGCGCTAACAAAATATATATAGGTAAAAATTTAAAACCACAAACTATCATTTTATTTGGTTAAATTGTTATTGAACTTAATTTAAAGATGAATCATTTAAAAGAAATTAAATTAAATTTTAATTAAAATAATTATTACTCAGATTTTATTTACATATCGAACTTCGAACTATTAGAGTCTTTTATTTTTATAAAGAAAATAAGAGGACAAAGATAAAAAAAAAAAAAAATTTTAAAATTATATTGAAATTTCTACTTATAAAAAACTATGCAATATTTTTATTGGAAATATATCTATAATACTAAAGTTTATTTTTATGAGTTATTCATCGGTATAAAACGTTGTGGCGTAATTTCTTTTTTAAAATAATTGCAGTCCATTAGTCCAAAATAACAATTGCAATGCAATATAGGCATCTTAACATTTTTTAATAATAAATAAATTGCATGTGACTACGGACCCAAAAAATAAATTGAATGTGACTATAAAAAAATTGATTGTGATAATATTTAAATATTTCAATATTAGAAATCGAAGGGTGAAACATGGAAAAACTTTACTAAATAAATAAAAAAATAAATAAAAATAAAAATAAATAAAAAATTGGAAAAACTACCGAAAAGTTGTGTAAAAGTTGCTATCAACAACTTTTGCAAAAGATCCATTTTACTATATTGTCTCTTTCATAAAATAAGCTACTTACATATTAGAGGGCTTTTACTAAAATGATCGATTAAAAGGCACGTATAAATGTCGGGTCTTTTTTTTTTATCTATCCAAGTTTGATTGATAATTAAACCATTAAGAGAGAATTTTCCAAACAATCCAAATATATCACAAAATCATTAAGAGAATTTGTCAAACAAGTCTAAATTTTAATCGGAATTTTTATTTAACTTGATTTCCTATGGTTTTCTGTTAATTTATTGTTAAATATATCATACAATTTTTTATTTTAAAAATGAATATTTCATTATGATATTTAAGCGCAATTTAACCAGTGAAATCTATACATGTCTTCTATCTATAAAGAAAGGTGTAAATTTTTTCTTCGAATATTTGTTTTCATTTAACCAATTTTATTTATAATGTTACCCTTATATATTTGTTTTCATTTAACCAATTTTATTTATAATGTTACCCTTATTTATCCAATCAAATAAGCAATTTTTAAAATGCAAAATTACATTTGAGATTTTATTATGTCATATAGTTATAACAAATATGTCTTCTTTGTTTTTCGTTTAATTCATTTATTTTAAAAACGTGTACCGGTTAATTTTGTTTTCATTTTCATTTAAAAAAATGCTAAGGTGGTAAGCCAAATAGAATTATTATTAATAATTTTATTTTTAAATTTTTTTTATTAGAGTAAAGAAACCCAGAAAATGTATGTACGTCTTCATCATCTTCTTCTTTAAATAAAAAATAAGATAATGTTCACACAAATACACCTCCAAATAGCATCAACCTTAGTGTTATGTTCACTTTCTTTCTTTTTCTAAACTCAAAAATTAAATTCTCCAAATCTTAATTAAACCCTAGTTTATTATTGTGTGGACTATCACATTATATTTAGTTTGTTACTTCTGTTTTACGTATAAAATATGGTAAAACGAACTGTCACATATGAAAGTACTAATTTGACCCCAAAAAAAAGTGTAAAAACATTACAAATTTTAGAATTTAAGAATAAATCATTTAAGCGGAATTATTATAATAGAAATTGAATGTTGAAAATTAGAGCATATGGGGAAAAATGATCAAAAGAATTTTGAATGCTTGAGAATATAAAAAACTTTCAAAGTCATTTTGATTAAAAAAAAATAGTAAAAGTAATCTAATGACTTATCTCTATATATTAGTCAATAACTACAAAACTAAGAGTTAATCAGCTTCAACAAACTAACTGATTCTTAACTAACAAATTGAATCACTACTCTTAATAACCTCCCTCAAGATTATAGGGGATAACATAAACATATAGATTTTTTTTTCTTAACCTCGTGGATGTTGTACACTTGAGATCACGACATGTGTATTGTAGAGGTGTTCTTAATCATGTCTTGATTGTAAAGACTTTGTTGTAGTAACATTTCTCTGATGTTTGCAGCTCTTGTGTTTTGGATTAGTGTTATTAATTTATTTTTCCTTTTAAAAAAAATTGGACTAGTACAATACCTAGATAGAGTTCATATGATTTCAAATGATAATCATAGATTGAGATAAATGAATGATAAAATTTTAAAAAAACAATTACACCAAAAGTTAGTATTTACCTATATCAAATGAGTTCGTAGGTCTGTTTTGTAACAAAGGTAACTCAAATTACAAAATTTTATGTGATTATTTAAAGATTATTTGATTAGGTAAACAATAGTAAAATTGTAAACAAAACAATTTGTTTTAAATAAAAAGTTGGAGGGAAAAATTTGTACCGAAATTATATGTCAACTTTATATATAGGTATAAATATTTTAAGAAAAATATGATATATCATTGAATAAAATATGATAAAATTGTAACTAAAATAGTTTAAACGAAATTACTAGAACCATTTCCCAAGTCAAATATGCATGTGACCTCAATAGAAATGCACTTGAAATAAGATTTCTGTGGGAATTGGAGGGTGAACTCTAAGACATGAGGAAAAGAGTATTAGTACAAGAATAAAAATAGTTTTAATTAAGAGTCATCAGGTTTTAAACAACCAACTAACTTAACAAGAAGTGAGTGGGCATAGCTTATGCCTTATGTTTAATAAATTGACTTTTTATATTATTGGTATTACACATTTTTTTGACACAAATTAATTTGTCTTATTAACTACTTTTTTATGTACTAATAATCATATTTAACTACTTTTATTATAGCAAACTTAGAAACATAAATAGGATAATTAAATTTCATTTAAATTTATAAATAAAAAATCCTATTGTTGCACATACGCGGAAAGTAAATATAAATACAAAAGAAACAAGAAAAGTTGCATCATTGCGCACACACAAAAATAAAAAGAAAAATTGGAAATACTTACAAGAAAAATTGGTTCTGAGATTCCTCAGAGAAAGCAAATATATACAATAGCTTGAGCGAATAAGAGATGTTAATAAGCTTTCCAAAGAACAAAGTAATTTAGTTTAGAGTGACTGTAAAAATTTTAGTGTAACAGTTATGAATGGGTGTGTTTACAAGAAATAACTTTGCTAAAGAAATGTAAATAATGAATGGACAAACGGAGGTTTAAAACTTAATTGGAATGCATTGATGATATAATGGTGGTTTTTGGTTCTAGGATTCCTCAACCATCATAGAAGCAACTTGTGGTCTAAGAAAGAATTTAACTTGACCAAAAAGCAGGGGAAAATGAAGCAATTAGTTCTTACATTATACTAAATTCATTAATTATTGCGAACAAGCATGCAATTATGAATGCAATACAAACACACATACCAATAAAATTCTCAGAATTCAGTTTTTTAAAATACATTAAATCTGAGATGTATAAAGCAGCAAATTTATTAGAGCATCCTTATTACTTTGCTCTTGAAGAGATTTAAGGTATACCTTAAAGTAAAGAAAACTATATAAAATAACAAAAGATATTATGTACAAACATTAAAAAAGACATGTATCTGGAGTAAAGAGAATAAATTTATAATCCCTGAAAAACCAAAAAAGATACAAGCTGAGAGTGATACATGGGAATATATAACATAGTAACTTAAGGAATAGAAGCAATTATAGAAGCAGCAGCTACCAAACATTCTCTATTTTTCAACCCTTTAATGTTGTGACTAAAAAGTCCACCTAGTTAGTTGTATTATGGGTTCCAAGAATTTAGTTAAGAAAACCGTTTGTATGATGGTTAGAAGAACACAATTTTTGGGTAAAAGCCGCCTTTTTGGACAAAGGATTATATAAGTGACCATGCATGAAATTAGGTTCATCATTATTCATTTCTTAATTACACATAGGGTGCTAAATAAGAATTTTCGCATATAAATAAGCCATACAATGAAGGTCAAAGGACCATGAATTTGAACTAATAACAGATATTAAATGATTGACAATTATAACAGATATTAAATGATTGACAATTATAACAGTAATTCATGGCATTGGTGTTAAACAAGAACTTTTAAAGCAAAAGTCTAATTTTTTTTCATTTTGCGAGGGCAATTACACAGAAAATAGAACAAAGGCAAACAACTATTTCAAACCGAACAAGAGCAAAGAAAAATTGACCAGCAAAGAAAAATAGCTCCACATTCCAAAATCTAAAGTAGTACCAATTCTGACCATTAATTAGTTAGCTCCATAATAGCAGCAACAATGTCACCATTGGCAGCTTTGAGAGCCTTCACAGCTCTTGATCTTGGCACACCAGCTTGAGTAACCACCAACTCGATATCCTTTGGATCTACACCAGTCTCGTCTACATCCTCATCTTCTGGAGCAACACCGGAGGATTCTGGTTTCGCTCCAACGTTGCTCAAATTAGGAGCCTTGAACTGCTCTGCTGCCTGAGTTTGTAGCTGTGAGCTCAAGTCTTCAATCTTAGCTTCCCCGAATATAATGTAGGTGTCGGCAGTTGGGCTCTTAAAAACGTCAGGTTTTGAGATGACAAACAAGATCTGAACAAATAGAAAGCCAAATTCAATTTTGTCAAATACTAAATACTATAGTGATTTGGAAAAACCGCTAAAAAATGTGTCAAATGCTAACATTCTTGCTCTTCTTGACTGTCACACGACTGACACCAGTAACTGGTTTCATTCCAAGTTTCAGCATTGCCTTACGACTCTTCTTTTCACTTCGGGTCTGTTTCGACCTTCCAGATGCATCAATTTCATGACCTGCAATAGAAGATAAAAATCATGTTTGTTGTCCTACGTCGTAGCTTCAGTTCATGTAACAATAGCAGTATTAAGCAGTCATACAGAATATCTAATCTGGTCTGCAAAATTCACACAACCAATTTATGACACTAGTATGATTTATCACAACTCTCAACTCAGATCTAAATACAGAACAGCGGAGAAGGAACTCTGGTTTGACTTCAATTTGTACTATCAAATCAAGCAAAACATCACATTTGTACTGATCCCAATGTTGAACATTTTAGTGAAGAATAAAATTTTACAACTTTGTGAACCATGATTACCATTTACCACTTTGTAAATTAATACCCAAAATGAAAGAATAAAAATAAAAAATACCGAATAATATTTGCAGGCAACCATTTGAGATTAAAAATAGGGCACTTGTAGAACTAAACAAACGAAACAAAACCAATCTAATTGGCAGTGCATTCCTTTTACTATGTACTAATTCCTACCAAATTAATGGAGGAATGCTACTCAACCTTTGCCAAATGAAAAATAAGATAAGCCACAAGCACAACAGAAATTAATCTTTATTTGCAAGCTCACCTTCTGCATTGTCATCTTCCTCATCATCATCATCCTCATCATCGTCGTCCTCGTCATCATCATCATCCTCAACTACAGGCTCATCGTGCTGCAAAAAGATATTACTCAGAAGTTCAAAACTAGAAAACACAGTAAAAAAACATGCAATTGAAAAATAAAGCAATTAAGTTCTTCAGCAATAATAAGTTTTCAATAAATATTTAGTAATCATAAGAACATATTAAGCTGTAAAAAAAAGTAAATAAATAGACAATTACATTGGTACTACAATGGTTAAATTCCTCGGGATTTCAAATACATGTGTTCTAACAAACAAGTTCTACTCCGATTTTTCATATGAAAATAGACTCTAATTCCTTATACAAAATAGATATAACATGTAAATACTCATAAAGCTTTCAGTGTATAAGATACAAAAGGTTCAATCATGACACAATCATTCAATACCAAAATCTCTGATGTCAAAAACAACATGCAAACCACATAAAATTGATAAAATACAGTAACATCTAAAACCCTAACTATTTTTATACACAATCCTCTAAAGACCACAATACACAAAGCAATAAAATGGTTAACAGTTACATTAAAAAAAATTCAAAAACATTATACACAATATCAAACAACGATCCACTACGATTAATCAAAAAAATGAAAATGAAAAAGTAGAGGATGAAAAAGAGTAGTGTGGATTACATGGATCTTTTGTTGTTCGAGATGGGTAGCAAGAAGCTCTTCTTTGGTTTGAGCAGTCATAGTGATGTTAGTAAGAAGGGTAGTAGATCCAACAACACAAGCACAGACAACACCTCAAAACCCTAGAAAAGAATTACGATGATTTTATACTATCTCTATTCGGGTTGCCCCGTTTATTATAACCCGTTCCTTCCTGTCTTCTCCCGTCCTGTTTTTTCAATGCGATTTTTCCAGTAAAAAACGAGTAAATACCCAATTTGGTGGGGTAAATAATCACTTTGGTAAATTGTATCAATTTAGTCTCCACTTTTCAAAATAGTTCCTAATTTTTTTCGTTAAATAAGTTATTCCCTCTATTAAATTTTTTATCTAATAGTGTTATAAATGGTTTAACTAATAGTGTTATAAATGGCACGTTAGTAAGTAAAATTTATTGACGTTTTTACATTCTCTCACACTCATTCACAGTCCCCAAACCACAACATTTTTACTCTATTTTTGCGTTAGTCTTTTTCTTTTCTTCGATCATCAAACTCAGTTGCAAAGTCTTCTTCTCCAATTTTATTTCCTTCCTCCATTGATTTTTTCTTCCACCTTTGTTCCTTTTTTAAAAAAAATGAACTATATTTGCAAAAAGGATATGAAAAAGATGGGTGGTGGTTCTCAATTTACTTCATTTATGAAAGGGAAAAGCTATATTGGTAATTCAGAACTTGATGAATGTATTGAGGAAAATTGTTCAATTCCTTTTTGTTTATGCGGGAGGAAACTGTGATAAGGATTTCAAGGACAAATGTAAATACGGATCGACTTTTCTTTGGTTGTCCGATTTTGAAGGTAATGTTCAAATATGCATTTTTTTTTAAATTCTTTGTTTTGTTGTGTTTGGGGGATTTTACTCAAAAAAACTTAAATTATTTTGTTTTGATTATTCCATTATTTTTATTTCTATCATCTATCATAGCTTCTTCTCCCATTAATGATTTGAGATATTATATTTCAGAAAGAGTATTGTTGTTCCTACCTTCTATGGTGTGATGAAGCTCCAGACATATTTGTTACTAAAGGTGTTGTTGTTGCTGGAATAAAAATGAAATATTGAAAAATGAAAATGAACTTATAGCCAAGATTGATTGATTGATAATATGACAAAGACAATAATCAAAGGTTATGGAAGAATACAATGAACTTATGTTGAAGCTTATGGACAAAGTTGAAGTTGTAATGAAAGAATAAACTCGATTGAGAGAAGTTTTGGTGAACATTGTGAACAAGATTGATGCAAAAACAACAAAAATATTATCATGTTGTCATGTGCTTTTTGATGATGTTGTTAATTGCATTATGGATCGATAAGCTTAGTGCATAGGTTGTGAATGTAATGGTTATTAATGTAGTTGTTTAAGTTAATTGTTGATGGATTTAAATGTAAGTTAGTTGTTTAATTATGTATATGTTTGGTAACACCGATAAGTTAACTTATAACTTATTGAATTAATTTAAAAGTTTATTTGATTAAATTATATGCGTTTAGTTAATAAACTTTTTAATTTGTTTGTGTTAAAAGTTTATTTAGTTAATTTGTTTATTTGTTATCTGTTAAAAGTTTGTTTGTTTAATTTATTGAATCAATTCTAATGGCATAATGTTAATAACTCATGTTATATGTCTGAATCTCCTATAAAAAGAATGCAAAACACACATAAGAAAATTTGCTTTAAAGTTTAGAATTATTTTTTTTTATTTTTTTTTACTAAGTTTTGGATTGCATTTGTTACATGTTTATTTTATTTTTTTTCTTCCTTAAAATTAATAAACGGAAAGGACTGAAATAGTAATCGACAATGAGTGAGAGAGGAAGAGAATTTGCTCGAAAATTCATATTTTACTTTTAAAGTGTTTTTAATAAATTCAAAATAATCAAACACTTTATTTTCAACATTATTTTGTCTTTGCACCCTTTAAAACACATTGCAACATAGAGAAATTATTTGCAAACGATTGAACGAAAAAGATGAACGCAAAAATGGTACAAAAATGTTGTGTTTTGAGATTGATGATGGTGAATGGATTTGAGAGAATGCAAGAAAATAGTATGTGATTTTGGTTGACTTGGTATATAAGGGGTGTACATGGGTGCGGGTCGACCTGTCAACCCGATCCCAACCCAACCCGATTTTTACCCGTACCCGATCACTTTCGGGTCCAACCCAACCCAACCCGTTGAAACCCGCTTATATTTGGTTCGGGTAATTGGTTTAATAATTTGAACCCGTCGACCCGATAACTAGTTATATTTTTTTTAAAATTTTGTTTGGCAACCCAGCAGCAGTCCAATAGGGTTTCAGATATTATTAATAACTGATTTTTATATGAATGATGATCCAAGGTGTTTATGCGTCTAGTCTAAATACTTAATTTTTCTCGCAATTTAACGTTTAATTTGTTTTGGCCTTGTAATATCGTATATGCCTACTCATAAAATTCGTATCTAATTTTTGAATTGTCTTTTTCAAAAGAGCAATTTAATTTTTTAGTTAAATACTATTTATTTAAATGTTATATTTTGTTATAATTTTACATAATAAAGGTATGAACGGAAAGCTTATGCTTATAATGAATTTAGTTTAAATTTTTTACATTTTTTAAATACAAATTTTTTGAGTTAAATACTATTTATGAACAAAAATTATGCTTATACAAAAGTTTATGATGAATTTAGTTTAAATTTTTTATATTTAAATCTATTAAACACTTTTTTTAGTATTTTATTTGAAAATAGTAAGTACTCTAATTATAAATAAATGAAACACTACTATTAAAAAATATGGTAGCTTAGTAAACTAAAATGGTTGGTAGGTTATGTGTAATGATGAAAGTAATGTGGTGGACCAAGCAGCAATGCTAGCTGTTTTCTCCTCACTTTTATTATTAATATTTGTTTTTGCATATTCTCAATTATTCCCTCCGAGACTTTGAGAAACTTGTTAAGTGCTTGTACTTGAAGTTGACATTGCTTAGAATTGATGAATTTTTATATTTTTATTGATACACTGTTCTTGAATTTATTTATGTATTTGAAGATTGTTGAATTTATTTTTTTGTGTGAGAGAATGATGATTTTTTGAAAGAATTGAATGATGTGATTGAAATTTTATAGTTTTTGAGACATTTAAGTATTAAATATATTTTCATTCAATATATGTTCCCGTAAAATAAAAAACAGGTTATTATTTATGTATAACCCGTCAACTCAACCCAACCCAACCCGTTTTTGATTGGGTCGGTCCGGTTCGGGTTAAATGAAAAAAATACGGGTTTAGAACTTAACTCAACCCAAAGATAATCGATCGGGTCGGGCATCGGGTTTTGTCAAAACCGGCCCAACCCAACCCACGTACACCCCTATAATATAACTAAGTTGAAAACACGTGATAATATTCAAAAATAAAAAAAATATATATAAAAAAAACATCCATAAAATTTGCTTAAATGGGAGTTAACGTGTCATCTCATCGGTTTGTAACGTTAATAACTGAGTATTTACTCGATAAAAAAAACTTATTCATTTGACTCATATTTATGAGCAGTAGACGTTAATCAAATAAAATTATATATTTAGTCATTTAAATTTTACTCATTTTGGAGAATTGTCCATTAAATTATTTAGTATACACTATTAACTTTTTTTTTTTCGTGTGGGTATTAATTGTGGCACCTCTAAGTTCACCACATTACGGAAGTCTACCTCATTCCACTAAACTCAATTTTCGTTAGTTGCACTATTAATCTTCTAATTGTATTAAGTCTTTTAAATTTGATCATTTTTTAGAATTATTATAAAGAAGTATTAAAATATAATCTAAACAACGTTGTGAGTTGACTATTCAATCTACTATACAAGTGAATAATATTAATGACACTATTTATGTAGATAGACCTCTATTATCAAGTTTTTAGAGGTTATATGCCTAAATGATTGTGATCAAATATAAATCGTTTATAACATTTAGTTGATATTTTCTAAATAATTAGTAGGAGTGACGTATTATTGCATCATTTAATATGATTTTAATGATCAGATGTTTTCAATTAAACTTGATATTGATAAAAGTCAAACAAAAGACTAATAAATTATACACTAGATGTTAATGCATTGATTCAATATTTTCATAAAGGCAGGTTGGTTGGTTTAAACCTTGTTCATGGTGGAAGAAGGTGAAGCTTTGAACCATGGTTATTTGGTGTGTTTTCCATTTTCATTTTCATTAAAAACAGATGATGGAGAAAACATGTTTGATTAAAATTTTGAAAACATTTTCATAGAGAATATTTGAAGAGAAAAAGAAAAAATTGAAAACATGAAAAACTTGTTTTCAAACTGAAAACGCGGTGGCATAGTTGGTAATATTAAGAACATGGCTTTTTAACTTGCACTATCGCTACTGTCTACTAGTGATATATATGAATATGCATTGCAGCAAATTTCTTTCTTGTTTTTTCAACAATTATAATTCATTTAATTAATTATAAAGTATTTTCAAGTTTTTTATGTTTGAAAGAAGATCTTTTCAATTTATTATTATAAATAACTAATAAAATAAACGGACATCTAAGTGACATTAAATAAAAAATTATAAGAGAGATAAATTAATAAAAGATAAGTGATGATAAATAAAATACGCAACAAATATTTTCAATAAATTAATATCAATTATACAAAATAAATAAATAAAATAATTTTTTGAAAAAATAGAGAAGAAAGAAATAAAAAATAATTAATGTAGCAATAATAACTATTTAACAACGGTCCTCGAAGATTTTTCACATCATCCCTTTACTAAATTGACAATTTACATATTTTTTTATAAAAGTACAAATAAAATAAGTTGATTGCACATCAAACATAAAAATAAAATGACACCAATTTGTTTATATTTAAAATTTTATTATTCTATCATAAGCAACATTTCACTCAGTGCATCTTTAATGCATTACTCACGCAAAATAATATTGATTCAGATTAGACTCATGAACGAACTATAGTGGTGGTGTAACTCATCACTTAGGGTTGTGGTGGTACGTTTGTGCAAGGACTTTGACGATCATGTTAGTATTAGATTGAGTAAGAGTAGAAAGAATATTCTTGCAAAAGTTATAGGAATTTGATAGATTCTGTCTGGCGAATCGGATCTTTAATCCTCTCATAATAGATCTAGATGTATAATTCTCGACGAATTGGATCTTAGCCTAAATTAGGACAAATACTTAATAGGTACTCCGATTGAGCAAAAACAAAGTTCGATGATTAATTAATTGTAATTGTTCTACAAGCACTCTCTTATCTCTTAATGATCACATGTGTACCTCACCAAAAAAAATATTAATATATATTTATAGTAAATGAATTATTATTGAAACAAAAAGTTGAGTTATTAATGAGACTCATTCAATAATAAATTTAACTATGATATCGTAATGGGGGGATTCATAATTAATTAGATAATAATGTAAAAAAAAGTATAAATAAGATAACTCATAAATATTTTTTTATAATATTTATTGCACTACTTTTATATAATATTTATATTTTACAATATTAAAATGTATTTAAAAAATATTTTTTTTAAAATGAAAGTAAGAAGTTATTAGAAAGTAGTTTTCAAAAAATGAAACAAAGCACCTTAATTTTTCTACAAGCAATTCACTGGACCAATTCTCTAGGATTACAACCAATCACATTTGAACTCCGTGTGAAGTGAAATTGGTTGTGGACCATGTTCTTAGCAGCGATGCTTTGCACTTTGAGTTTGGATCCAACTTCTTGTTGAGGTAAAAATATTTTTGATATATGTTTTAATGACAATAAATTTTATGAAATAAATGATTAAGTTTTATGAATGTCGATCTAGTAATGATTGTACTTGAGTTTTATTTAAGGAACATGAATTGCATAAGTGAACAAGCAAGAAGTCATTCACATCAACAAGTGCATAAGTATTTATGCAATAATGAAAAAATCTTAAAAGGAATATCATATATCAATCATTCAAGAGAATCATAAAGAAAGTGTTCAATAAATTCATACATATACTAAAGTATCTTAGTGATAAATCTGAAGAATTTACAACATACACAAAATAGGAACATAATAAATCTGAAGAATTTACAAAATCAATCTGAACAAGATACAATATAGAATTAAACAAGGACTAAATTGAAACCCAAATTTTTACTATAAATAGACACTCAAGGCTGAAGAAGAAAATCATCGAAAAGAAGAAAAGAGTAACTCAAGCTCAAAGTTCTCAATTCATCTTAGAGTTCAAAGAGAGAAACACTTGTTCATGTTAGAAATAATTTTTGAATGTTCTTTTCTTAGAGTGTGAGAGTTATTATTATTATCAGCTTTGTTAGAAGCAACTACTCATGTTCAAATCTTTTGTATTCAACCCAATAGTGGTTTAGTTCCTTCTTCAATCTGGTGTTGTCAGGTTGTTAGGAGAAGATTTGGCTTGTAGGGTCAAGGTGGTTAGTTCCTCAAAAGTCTGGGGTTGTTAGGTTGTTTGGGAAGACTGACTTGAAGGGTCAGGTGCTTTGTAATTCAAGGTATTTGAATTAGTGGATCAAAGTCTTCTGAATGAGGGGACTGGATGTAGCCAAGTTAATGATGAATCAGGATAAAGCTATGTGTCAAATTATTTATGCTTTCATTGTTTGCTGCCTTTGAATCTGATTGCTTCTACTCCAAGTAAGTCACCAAAACCAAACTAATTTTTTTAATTATTTATAAATTATCAAAAAGTTGTCAACTTTGGCAAACACAATTCAACCCCCCTTCTTATGTTTGCACCTTCAGGAATAACATTCACCAAAATGTTATGGTTGTTCTATTAAAGAACAATTGACAATAAGAATATTTTTGGAATTGCATCATGCAGTAAATTAGTCGGCATTTCGCACATAGACTTTCCTTCATTTAATGAGCAATTAAAAGTCAAGATTTAATGGTCTATTTGCAAAAACAAACATGCAAAATATTCTGCAAAATGAAACCCATATTAATTTCTAAATTGATGACAGATTGATCAGAAGAACATTCTGATTATTCCTTATTAAAGACAAAGTCAAGATAGATCATTTTCCACAGTCCAAACCATAAGTTAAAGAGTATCAAGGCTATTCAAACCAGTGGTCAAGCCCAAAACTCGAGCTGAAGGCCCAAAGGAGGAAAACAACCTCCAGAATAATGACCAAATTGATTTACAGATTGATGAGTTGTGAGCAAGGACAATATGGATATGAGTACACTGTTGCATCTTTTTGCAGAAAAGCTCGGCATACTTTTAAGCTAAATGATTGACATTTCACAGCCTATTCACGTTTTCCATCAGAACCAAAAGCAAGAACATTATGGATTTGTCAAGAATGTTCTTGACAACAATATAAATATGTGTTTAATTATTTTAAAATAGATCTGCCACTTGGATGACGTGTTTAACATATATATTATGTTTAAGCTGAATATTGAAAGCATATTTTCATCTATAAATTGAAGATCACTTGGAAGATTGAGATAGGAGTTCAATTTGCAATTTACCAACATTTGTTCAAGTAAAAACAAATCAAAAACTCTTCAAGCAAACTCCAACTTTCTTCACTATATACGTGGATCATCATTTACTTACTTTGTCTTTATTTATCTCAAATAAAGAGTTGACAATCACTAGATGTCAAACACTTTTATCATATACATCATTTATAACTCAAGTCTATCTTTTATGTTAGATTGAGTGTGTTTGTAAAAATCAATTTTAAATTGAAAGGTGACTGTGAAAATTCTTTCAAGTTTGAAAGGTGGCTATAAAAATCCTTTCTAGGTTGAAAGGTGAATATTATAATCGATCAAGGTGTGATCAAGAGCAAATGTGTGAAGGAGAACATTCAGTTTCTGAAGCATATAGTGAAAATCTCACAGTGGTATATTTTTTGTGTATGATATTTCTATCCTTTATCTTTAATTATTTGTACGTACAAACCACATTTCACTTAAAACAAATCTCTTTTATTTACTTCTAACATATTCAAAAAATTATGGACATTTTGTTTCGACCAAGATTGATCTTGAGTTAATTTTAATTAAGCACAAGAACCATAATTTTAAAAAGATATCACAATTCAAATCTTCTTTTTTATGATTGATATTACCATTTTATTTCTCACCTTGTCGAGAAGCCCTTGATGGTATGCAAAAATATTCAGTGGCTTTTGTTAGGCGTCAAAGAAATGTAGTTGCACATGGCAACTGTGTTTAATTTTTGTTGCCAATTTTTTCATTACGGTTTTTTTTATATAGTATTGTGGTTATTATCTCTAATGAATGATATAAGAATTCTTACGTCCAACGTTATCCACTCTAATATATATATTTTAATATAATTTTATTTGTTGATTGAAATTTAAATCTTATCAAATTATATGGATCATAAATAAATTGTGGAATTCATATGAACTCGGCCAATTGAAAGAATGTATTAAAAGAATATATTTCTAAAAAAAATTAGAAATAATTTTATCTAATAAATAAATAAATAAATAACCATTTCACATTTTTTTGTTATTATATTTTTGTAATATTTATTTTAATTCTTATATATTTATATTCGAGGAACTAAAATTAAATAAAATATTCTACCTATTATAAAAATTAATTTCAATATAAACATATTTTAAAGGAACTAAAATAAAAACAAAGGCTAAAAGCAAAAGATAATATATTTGCAAACACAAAAATCAAACTTTGTTTTATATGAACTAAAAGAAAAAGATAATATATTCAAAAGAATCAAATACAATTTTAAATCTATTATTTTTCTCTATTTTTTGAAAATATGAAAATATGATTCATTTTTTAGTATCATCTTCCTTTCTTTATTTCTCTATTTACCTATATATTTAATTTTTAATTCTATTTTTGTTTGTGATGAAGTATATTAGAAAAATATGGCTGTGAACCTTTTGATCCATTGATATGAATCTTTTAAATGACAATGTTAGGGAAGTGACACTTCACTCTAGAGATAAAGTCAAGAAAAAAATTGAAACAAAAAAAGTAACAATTGCATTTGCAAAGAAGAGCTAGATACAATAATATTAAGAAAACTACAAACAAAAAAAAAAAACGTCTTCTCTTAAGAGATCCGTTCTTACATGTGGCACATTACTCTCATAGTTTAAAACTTCATTGTTTGACAAAAAAAATAAAAATTTCATTGATACTATGGTCAATTTCTTAATTTTTAGGACCAAATCGCACTCACCTACATATCAAGGGTCTAACTTCAGAGAATTACTCCATTTTTTTACTATTGTCAATGTTATGTGGACTCTTTCTCTTGGACAGCTAATGATTTGTTCCTTCCTCCTCTAGCACTCGAACAGAGCTAGAGCGGTTAATGGCCATGCAAATTTCAGCAATGGTTTCTCCAGGAGTTGCAGCCGATGTAGTTATGAACAAACGTGGCGCTTCTCAAATGACAAATCCCACCCAGGAATCCATGTTCAAATAAATATAGTAGAATTCATCTCATCCCAAAAAAAGAAACTACCGTACACGTTCATTTAAGAGGGAAAAGATGAATTACACAAGTCAGTCGAATTTGACTTGGGATCAGACTACAATCCCTGTAAACTAAACCATGTTTTGAGAGTTCACCGACCAGAGCTTCCACCAGACCATCCATTGTCGGAATTTCTCTTGGATCCAGTTCCCCAGCCAGAGTTTCCATGTTCAGCATCGCTCGGACCAGCACCACCACTCCCACGTCCCCAGCCAGCGTTGTTGTCACTAGTACTAGCTCCACCTCCACCCCAACCACCAGGAAATGCTTCCCTTCCAGGGGAATTTTGAACCTTAGCTCCTGGAAAATTGCTTAAACCATCATCCCCATCTTTCGGGGCGGATCCCCATCTGGTTGTACCGTAACCAGAGTCCTGCCTTTCACTGTTGGAGTTGTGTCCTCTACTGCTATTGTTATAAGAACCACGACCACGGCCTCGTCCTCCACCATATGGACGAGGCACTCCACTAGGGTGTTCATCTCGATTCCCATTGTTTCTGTAATCAGACCGTCCTGTAAAAATAAAGAAACAAGGGCATAGTAAAAGTTTGTATAAAAAGAACTGGAAAAATGAAAAGTTAAAGCAATTAGTTGGATGACACGTGAACTGCAAACAAGGAGAACAAGGTAGAACTAACAAAATGCAGAGTTGAGGAAACCAATAAATATGTCGATAACATGAGAAGATTCATGATAACTATCACATTTAAAAGCAGATACTACACTAGCAGATGATATCCAAACAAAAAAACTAATTTAAATTCACGTCACCCAACTATTTTCACTATAATACAGTAAAACCAACAAAGGAGATATGTTTCAAAATTTGATGTACCTGTCCGGGAACCAGGAGTAGAAGATCGATCTCTATCGTGAGAGTGACCTCTCCAGCCACCCTCGCTGTTTGAACCACCCCAGCCACTACCCACAGATGCCCCTGATGAGCCACCAGTTGCAGGGCTTCGCATTGGTACCATTGCAGCTACAGATCTAATGGAAGGTGCTGAATCATTTTGTGGATCGTCAATGTGCCTTTGAAAATATGACACAAGCCGGTCAATATCCTCAAACATCTTTTTGCGGAACCTGAATCCTTTGGGGTAAAGACCAATGTACTCATGGTGAGGATTTGTACTTCTTATAAAAGTCAATATAAATGTGCCAGGATGTTCATGAGCGATGCCAAAACTATAGACTATGCGCATGGGATACTCAGCCTTTTCAATCCTCAAAAGTTCATCAACTTCTGTTTTTGTACCCTTCTTGAACTTGCGATAGTTTAACATTGTTTTTAAGTGAGTCACCAAGGGATCAACATAACGGTCCATAACCTAAGCAATAATGAATAGGAAAGAGTAAATCATTGAGTCACAAAAAAGGATTCCAGAACGCCAGAGGAATACCTTACCTCATCTAAATCTTCAAAAGTGTCCTCTCCAATTTTTAGTGTCTTTCCAATTCGAAGTAAGCTTGCGATGTCCTTTTTTTCCTTCCCACCTTCAACTATATCCTTGTGGGCATATACTCCATCGTGAATTTTAAGAGTCAAAGTAAGGTATGAAGGACCACGGGAACTAGGACGGAAAATACTTTCTCCAGGATCCTTGTCCGACAAATACTGTATAAAGAGAGGTAAAGTTAAGCATGCACCTCATCAATCATTAAACACAAATCCGACATATCCTTTTTCCTTGTAATTAGTACATGCTGCTTGGAAGATAGTTTTTCATAGACCAAATCCTAATATTGTACAAATGTTTTTCCTAAATTTTACTACTTTTTTTTTCATGTTTACTCACTAATATATTAATAATAGTTCTCACATCAAAAACATACAACATCTTTAGGAACTAGGACTACAATGATTTATTCAAATCTATGACATCTAATCACCAAGATTCAAGAGAAGAAAATTCATTATTTCAGAAATATGGCAGCTTATTCTTCAATACAGGCAATAAATAAGTGAGAATAATAAAAGAGGAATACTAGCAAATACTCTTTTGAACATGCTTCTTATTATTGGGTAAAATTGATGTAGGTTCCCACCAAATATGAGGTGCATCTGATTAAATGAGACCAATACAAATTCATATTGGAAAGAGCATGTCAAAAAATGTATTGCTAGCATTCCTCATAAAATAATTATTGCTAAGGAGCCAACAAGAAAGGCCTCTCATGTTGACATTGCACAGTCAGATATATCTAGTATCTAGGGAAATAATACAAAGGTCCTGGGTGGCATCTGTATGCATCTTCCTCAAAATTCCGTAAATCTATTGGAAGTAGTTACTCCAAAACAATATTACAAAAATTACCAATCTGTTGGAAGTATCCAAAGAATATTAGGATACAAACAGTGGTGACTCAACCCATGGAAGTCTAGGAGTCAATTATCAATCAAATAAACTTCATGTAACCAAGGATCAGTGCTATCTTGCACAGATAGGTCCCCATGTGCATACACAGAATAAAAAAAATTCACAACTTCGGATAATATAACAAATCTAAAAAACAGGTCAATAGAACGCCAGAAATAACATAAAGTTACTAAAAAGCAAACCTCCATTGCTTCATCTGCAGTTATGTTCTGAAAGCGTGGATGAACAATCATCCTTGGCTTGAAATGCTTCTTTGCAAGCTCCTTTTCTTTCCGAGTTTTGTCTTGCTCACTCGGTAAGCAGCTCCGGTCTTCGTGGTAATATGGATCAAGATCATGGTTGTTCTGCAACCGATCACTTCTCATTTCACTATCTTTACAAACAAGGAAGACTTGATACCTGTTCTTTTGGATTGACTTGATTTTACAAGTGAGCATGTCACCTTCATGTAGCCTATCAGATAATTCTATTATATCTCTCCAGTCATCAGTATAGTCTTCTTTCATAAGGATTCCAGTCATTCCTGATTCAAGCCCACATATTGCTTTTTGGGCTTGCAGTCTGCGAACTGTTACTTGGACCATTTTACCTTCAGCAAGAGTCTCTTCAGTCTCACCTGAAATCATATAAAACTCCTCATCCTGGCTTGGTTCTTCATATTGCTTACGCCAATCCTGAAAACCTTGAATCAATTCTCTTTTTATATCATAGAAAGTTTCAATTTTGTCTTGACGCTCTTTGCCAGCAGCATATTCCTCAACATCCAGGTTTTTCAAATAACTAGGTCGATCTCTCACATGTTCTATGGCCATCTCCAGTGCATCATCATCATCATTTGCATCACCTGTGCCATCTTCCTCATACACATCTTTGGCCAACTCCTGGGCAAGAATATAAGATTCTGGATGAATTCGTGTATCATCCAGCAAATCAATAAATTGGCTGCTGCTAGCGGCCAATCCACTTCGCCGGACACGCAAGAAACCAACCGCGTTGACAAACACTTTTTTACCAAGTTTATGTTCAGTCAAAAAATCTTTCCGAGTAAAAATTGCACCAGCTCTTACCAGCGATCTCTGCAAGAACGCAGCTTTCCGTGGACCAAGCCCCGAAATAAATTGTAACGGAGCAAATAACCATTCATGACTTATTGCTAAATTGATGTCTAAGCCGACCTGATTGGTCACATCTACCATAACCTGCTCAACCATCCCAAATTTATCATCTGGGTTGAGAAAACTCTCCAAAGGGCTCAGTTTCCATGATAGTATTTCCTTTCTGGGTCCACACAATGTCGCAACCATTGCCAATGGGTTCTGGAGATATCGACCAAGCGCAACAGCCCGCCTCACTATACCTGTCAAAGTAACAATAGAAGGATAAATTATAGGATTCATTCATTAAAGAGGGTCGGCGTACACCCAACACAATATTTACCTAGCTGCTGCGAAGGAAGCTGTTCAGAGGAAATTCGAGAATTTTCATAAAGACGGGGCAAAGATTCATCCCCATACACAATGCTGAGCCCATCCATTTCATGCCCAACATCTCTAGGGTTTTCCTCGACCATCTTGAAAATAACCTAGTAGAAGAAAAGCAAACCAACAGATGAGACCCACAATATATATGACACATCGTATGCAAAAAAATAATAATAATTCAGACTGATGACACCATGACCAGACCATTTTTTTTACAGCTTAACAGTAACTATCACGCGTTATCCAGAAAAAAGTAAATGTGCTGATTTTATTCATCAAATAAGTTTATACCAATTCCTACTAACCGAAAAATTATTCCAAAACTCAATACAGAAATATTGTATGAAGTAGTCCTATATGATGTTTCAGATGTTGAAATAGAGTGCTGGAGAAAAATCAGGTATGTTGAGTAAAACAAACTACTAGTCGGTGAAAGATAGATTAGAGGGAACATAATGGAAAGGGGATGAATATGGGAATAGGAATAAGACTGACAACTGAACTGATCAATATCATTTCCATGTTTGATAAGGTGAATTATATTGAAACAGAAATAACAATTCCTAAAATTATAGGTATAGGTATTGGCATCACAAAATTCACCGAAATATAGAATGTAAACATATAAACCAAGATGTCAACCTCATATATATCTTCCTTCAAACGAGTGCAAGACAAGTTAACTGCTCCTAAAACAACAACATGTGGTTGGTGATCTGTCATAAACTTCAACACACGTTCTTGGTCATTCTTCTTCCTTTGTTGGTCACTGGTGCTTTGTGACCTTAAAGTAAGTGACCCAGTGTATAGCACATCTTGCACTTCTCCAGATGAATCTAACATAACAAAAGTTGTTTGTGGCTTTCCAGGGCCCCAAGAGCAGGCCATAACCCTAGGAGCAGCCTCATCATCTGAGCTAAGATCATTTTCCTTCTGTTGATAAGGCCCCACAGAAACCTTACTCCACAAGGCCTTCCCATACTCCATAAGTAACCAATGCTTAGCTTTGCTTGCTAAGACGCCTCTTGCTTCTTTTTCCATTGATGGTAAAAGAAATCGAAAGATTGCATCATGCAATATCAGCTTCCTCTGTTCATTCCACAGTTGAGCAGATCTGCTAACACTATCACTAACGTAATACTCATTGAATTGGTCTATTAACTTATTTAGATACTCTTCAGGAAGCTTAATAGTAACTTGAATGAGTTTTTCCTCTTCTGCCTTCTGTATAAGGAGCCATTGGGCATCCTCAAATTTAGACAAAGGCTTCTCCCGCAGCCACTTCACCCCAAAAAACTGATGGAACGAATCTATGGTTATATTTCCATCAGCAGTAGGGCAGGTTGACACCACAGCATGGTCAATAAAGTGGCTTCTAACATGTTTCTTTATGCTAGGCTCACAACTTATCTCAACAGCTGCCTGAAACAAAAAATAACCATATAACCAAACAAAGGATACATTTTAATGATTATGAGCAAAGTTACAGTCCTACAGATACATACCATGTGTCTAGCACATTTAAGTACTTCTTCAGGAGTATCATACATAGCACATGTGAAGTTAGAAGCCACCTCTTCTGGTGTTTCCTTTGGATCTTCCAACTCTTGCTGTACCAAGAGGGCAGACAAAACAAAACCTTTAGTTTAGGGTCAAAACAAAAAGCAGTTCTAAATTCAAGCACTCTTACCAGCTGAACTAGAGATAGACATAATCCGAGTTGCTCAGAACTACACCCAAACCTGCTTGCAACCTCCCACAGACCTGCCTTGCTGAAAGAGCTATACATTGACTTCCGTTTTGGCCTTTTGTATTGTCCTTCATCAACACCAGCTTCACCTGGTGGGAAATGCAAGTTGAATTTGGAGTCAACATCATCAACCTCCCTCTCTGATTCTGCCTCCTTCAGTGATCTCATAACTGATTCAAACAATTGCCTATTCAAGTTTAGTCTTGTTTCATCATAGACGCGACGAGACTCTTCTTCAAACCGTTTATTGTAGTATAATTGGAGGGCACTCTTCCGCTTCTGAAGAAGTAACCACTTCCTGTCCAGATCCTGTAGAGCCCAAAGTATCTAAACAGTGCACAAGGAATCAATTTGCAGAGTTTTTATCATGTTATCAGTATCAAACAATATATTAATATATTTGCAAAATAAAAGTCACAAAAATAAATCATAACAGACCTTGTGCCATTTTAGAGTAGGTGTCTTGTTATTCTTATCCCAAGTCTCGTCACCAGCTTCAGGTCGCTCAAGGTCTTTCAATAAGCTTAAACACTCCTCCTTTCGGTACATGGAAATAAAAGGAATCTAAAGGACAAGAAATTATAGATTAGCAAAATGGGGATAATATAATATATAGTATTAACGACAGATGTAAATCCCAGGATCAGATGATACTGACATCTAATTTTTGCACATGATACAGTTCCAAAAATCTGACGATATCATCCTTGTCAATTGGTAGCTCCTCCCCATTATTTTGGGAGCTTGAATCTTTCTTGCGAATCCAAGGAACTGCCCCATTTTTAAGTTGACTAACTATCCACTGACTCTCTTCATCTATACTACCATCCAGTGAAGGGGCACCAGTACTCTCCTCCGTTATCTACAAGAAAAACAAAAAAAACAGCTCATCTTGCAAGAAAGCGCCTAATTAATTGAGAAATTTTTGTCTATTTCCACAGAAATCCCAGAAGACCTGCATTCTCTCTGGAATATCAAGCTCCCTAATCCGGTCATCCTTCGGTGTCATATATTTCTCAGCAAGAACAATAGGCTCAAATTCATCTTCAAGTCTAGTCTCTCTATAGTCATTCAATTCTCGACTTTGATTGCGAGCCTCAAGCAACTCATCAACGTCACCAAATAATTCTTGAGCTTCTTGTAAAGCTGAGGACGAGACTCCTGGTGCCTGCCTAGGCCTTTTCACCCCCTTCGGCTTCTTGTACCTACATATAATTGCAGTAACAGAACATTAGATCAAATAATAAGATTCTTAATGATAAAGAATACAGCATGCATTTAAAATACCTCACAGGAGCTCCGTTCTCATCAACTTCTTCTTCATCCACAATGAAGTCGGCCATTTCATCTTCTTCTCCAATGTCGGCATCCTCCTCCTCTTCTCCTTGATCCTCCTCTTCAGCAATGTCTTCGAGATGAGTTCCTGTAATTCATATAAAGAAAAGCACGTTTGTTTTTTTGGTGCATTTTTCAGCATTAAATTTCAACAATGCATTTCAAAACGAAATTTGTTTTAGTAATTTCATGTTCAAATGCTACACTGTTCAAATCAAACTCATTCGGATAAGGATGTTCTTCGGTAAACAATTTCAAACCTATAACTTATCTTCCAAAGTGATGTCTATATAATGCATTGAGCTAGAAGTAATTTTCACCAACTGCCAAATGATGTCAATAAAAAACCAAAAAACACAAACCACAATTCGGACATACCTTCATCATCGCCAAATAAACTGCGTTTAAGCTTCTCCTCAGCAGTTCTCCCAACTTTGCCACTTCCAAAAAACTCCTCTTCGTCAGATTGTCCATAGTGCCCCTCCTCAGTATCCCTCTGGCCCTTTTTCAGTCGCTTGAACTTTTTGCTCTCCTTATAAATTCAAGAAAATTATTTTCAATATAAGTTGTGTATTGAGATTGGTATTTACCAACTAAAGGCCAACATTAATAAAAAAAAAAAACCAAAATAAATCCAAGTTATAAAACCTTCCGACGATGAATATTGATATTATTGTCCTCCAGCAACTCGTAATCATCCTCATCAAGGACATACTCCTCCCTAAAACAGCAGGAATAAATTTGTCAAAATATTTAAATTAAAGATGTTTGCGTCGTGTATGTTTCACAATTTTAAACGGAAGTACATATGCAAATATACATCCAACTTCCTTCAATCATATGTCAACTTGCCCCCATAGGGATAGGGAAAAAATAAGAACACGAGCAGATTCCAGACCATGTGCATTGCTATTAACATGCATGGCATGCTTTTATAAATAGTAGAACAAAAATTTATTAATAGTATGAAAGACATTTTAAAAAATTCATAAGAGAAAAAGTTACGAGCTACTGATGCAATGCAAGACAGATTACCAAATATGTATTACAAACACAACTTATCTAGATTAATTAAAAAAAAAACTATATTACATATTATCAAGCATTTTTCTTTGTTTTCTGAACATAAAAGTTTATTAACTCCAACCACAAGAAGAGGCATAAAAAACACGTAAAGGATAAAGAATCAACTTTTTCTTCCTCTTCTTCTTCTTCTGGCGTTCTTCATCACTCTCTGCTCTCTCTTCTTCATCCTGCTCCTCTTCTTCCTCAATGTCATCAACTATAAATCCATCCTTTTCATATTCATCCTGCCCTTCTGAAGTGAGGGGGGAAGAAAAAAGAATATCAGCACAATAAGATAGCATCAAATAAACCCCATCTAGAGATGATTCCATGTACAAGACTAGCTCCACATTCTACGCAATAAGAAACCATGAAAAAAGTACATTCATATAACAGCAAAAACAAAATGAAAAATATTAAGCACCAGAAGCAGGAAAACAAAAGTTAAAGGATGCAAACTCTTAATCAAAAATCACAGGGACCAAACAGTAAAAATCCACTGTCATTTAAACTAACTAAATAAATAAAACAAAACTCGAAAATAAGCATCATTATTTCCTTTCCATATTGGAACTGCCAAACAGCAACCTGCAGACTATCAACCTCAGTTCATTGGAGTATGGCCCCCAGCTCGGACACAACTCTGAACTTCGAAGACAGTGAGGGAAACAGGAAACCCATATGTATTGCTATTTCATCTTATCTCTACCATCAAACGACAAAAAAGGATATAAAAATTCACACCATGAACAACAACCAAGCCTTATGCCACAGAGTAAGGCCGGCTACATGGATCAAATGATATAATATTCTGTCATATATCATATCTCTGTTCAACTCATTAATCTCTAAGTCTTCTTCTGCCTCTAGTAGTTTGACTACCCTCCATTTAATCTACTTTGCTTACTATATAATCTACAGGTCTCCAAACTTCATGCTCAAACCACGTAAGCCAACTTTCCACCATTTTAACTACGATAGGTGCTAATTCATACCATGGTTTCCCACAAATTCCCACTTACCTAACTAATATTTAAACAGTATATATAACTTAGGTTTCACCTTTCATAGCTCTATGTAACAAATCTAATCCTAAGAAAAATCCAACATAGTCAAATTCATAGTTGGAAATTTGTTTTCATTGCCAAACTTACATCACCAGTCTAACAAAAACAACCAGCACTTACCACAATGACATAGTTTGTACAAACATCAAACAATGCAACATGAGAAAACCCTAATTTGAAAGTCGAAACCCTAGTGTTCTTAAAAATCCCCAAAAACGCCGCCACCAATGAGAACGATAAAGTAAGAAAAAGAACCCAAAAAACAAAAAATCTTAGCACAAAGTACATAAATTTGGACTCAATCAAAGTTCATACCCTCTTCTTCATCCTCATCGTCGTCATCCATATCGCGACCTTCTTCCAAATCTTCGCCGTCAACGGGCTCCCTCTCATCCATATCGAGTTCAACGTCGTCTGCATCCATAGAATAATAACCGAAAATTTTAATAACAAAAAATCGAAAAAGTTAGGGTTCCAATAAGAAGCACTTAGAAGGTGAAAAGAATATTCTATGAGGGAATTTCTAGGGTTCACCTTCTTCGTCAGAGATTACGGCCATGATTGGCGAGCGAAACGCGAAGAGGTTGCAAAAGTGGATATAAAGAAAGAGAAATCGAACGGTGCAGCAATCGAATGAATGGTATGCGAATAGGAAGACAGAATCAAAGCGAAATAGTTTTTGAAATTTAAAAGATCGTAACGGTGAACTGAATATGGTTCATTAAATAGGATTCATTGAGCCACATCATCTCCAAGCAACTCATTTCATTTTCTACTGAAGTTCAGGTCCACTGTACCACAAACAAAACCATATAAAGTCCACAACTTTAATTTATACATTAATATTTTAATTATATTTAATTTTATTATAACTTCAAATATTATTTTAAATATTTCAATTAATATTATTATATATTAATTTAATTTTAATTTAAAATAAAATTGAACTTAAATTTTTTATAACAATAATAAAAATTAAATGTTAAAATATATGACATAAATAATTAAAAATGATAAAAGTAAATAATAATAGGACAACGGTCATAAATTTATTATTATTAATAAAATAATAAAAAAAGATAACAGATATAAATTTATTATTATTAATAAATTAATAAAAAAGGTAACGGTTATACAGCTTGGCACAACAACGGTGAACTCTCAAAAAACTCACATGTTATTACACGCTGGCGGACGAACTCATTTTACTCCCGTTGGAGATGCTCTAACAACCAAGTGAAGAATCGAAGTATCAAAGAAGACGGTGATGTGTAAATATTTATTTATATTTTGGTAATTAATTTGTAATCTTTGATTTTTAATCGCTTTGTTTTAGAGTAAATAAATCGTCCGGGACATTTTTTTTTATTTTTAAAATTGCTGACTACTCTTTTTTTTTTTTAATAATAAATTGTTGACTATTAGGCCATTACCGGTTTTGTAATTTATAATAATGTTGTCCAATACGTAGGTCCCACCTGTTTTGTATGAGATTTCAAATTGTAGACATATTTTGCTTACATTACTAGATATCAGTCATACATTCATATCATACGGTGCAAATTCGTTACTGCATCCAATTCCATGTTTGCGATGAGTATGTAAGAACTACATTTAATTACGGTAATTATTTTATAAAAATATTAGTGTACACAAAAAAATTGTGACTCTTCGTGATAAGGAAAATACGATATTTTTGTGAGCAATAAAAAACGTAAAACACAAATTGAGGAGAGACTAACTCATAAGCATTACACACCCGATAACATGTGTATGGCTACAAGAGATATAACACAAAGATAAAGTAATTAAGGAATAATCTTGAGAAGCTTCATCTTTTACTAGCCAATGTGCACATGTATTGTTTTCCCTTAAGATATGAATGAAATATAACTATCACTATAAATTCCTGCATGACATAAGCAAATTCTTTAAATTCCCCAATTGCATCGGCTATAGGAGCACACAAATGAGATGTAAAAACGTCTTCTTGACATTTTAAAAAATTAAATAGTTTATATTAATTATGATATATTATTTTGATGAATTTTCGGGGGTAACTATTAGTTTTGAATGATTATAGCAATATAGTTTTTAATACACTTTATAAGACATTTTTTTATTAGCCAAAATACACGTGTTCCATTAAATTTATATTGAATTTACATGTTTTAGTGAAATTTATATAAGTTTTAATTAATTAAATATAGTCTATTGGAAAGTACGTGTTAAATAATGTGTCATTAATTACTGTGTTAGCTATTATTTTCAGTAGAATCTATATAAATTTTAATCAATTTTACAATTTTTATGTAACCGTTGTTATAATTATGAAATATGTTACAACTTGGTGTCCTTGTTATTGTTATATTGATGATGTCAAGAGTTATTGTCTTAACTCTTATTATTACTATATTTGTGAAACATGTAATGAGTTAGTGTCTTAATTGTTGTTGTTATTATTACAATTGTGAAATAGATCATGTATTAATATTATAATTATTTTATATATTTTTTAAATATGTCATGAGTTAGTTTATTAGTTGTTATTATTTGTTATCTTCTTAAAATGGTATATGTTATCATGAGTTAGTGTCATAGTTGTTATTATTTGTTATTTTCTTAAAATGATACTAGAGGTTAACCAGCGCGTTGCACGGTAGAATGTAATATATTATTGAATATAAAATAATAATATGTAAATTAAAAGTAATGTTTTTGTTTTAGAATAGAATATACTGAAATATTTATGTCTTAAGAGGTAAATATATTTTTGAATAACTATACATAGTCTAATTTTGTTTTATTTAAGACATTTTTGCTTTATATAGTCTAAAATATTTTTGCTTTAATCTAATTTTGTAACTTTAGTCATTTAGTCCTTATCTTTAACATTTTTTTCTACTTAGAATTGGTTTATTCAAATTTTTTTTTCTTTGAAGTGTTTATTCGAATGATATATTTGTTAAAGTTCAACATTTCTTTATCATAAAAGTTGTACATTTAACCATAACTGGAATATAACCCGCGCTTTGCGCGGGTTTAAATATTTTGAATGCGTTATATATAATTTATTAATGTTGTAAATAGGTAAGGTTATAAGAAAAATATATGAGATAGAAGAAATTATAAAGTTTGTAATTAAATAAGTATTTTTACTCCTGGAATAATATGATAAAAACAATGTTTTGCAAAAGTTTAATCTTAAATTTTTTTTAGAGATGGAAAAATTATTATTAAACTAATCACCATTTTACAACCGTTTTGGGTTAAATTTAAACTCTGTCTATAATATCAAAATCTTACCATTTAACTGACACCTTATGGACATAAAATATTAATCATGATTTAAGTGAAAAATTATATAATTGATAATCGCATAATCTATTTTTATTAAAGTATATAAGTTATCTGAGTAAAAAAAAAAGTATATAAATTATGTAGAAATTATTGAAATTCAAACATTTTTTTGCCACATTTTAAAATATTTTGAAAATGTTCATAGTAAATACATGCATAAATAACTATAAAGAGAAAAAGACACCAAAGTCACTTATTAAATTGACTAATTGTTATTTGTGCATTACATGGTAAATACATGTGTCGATGCATTAATAATAATAAAAATGTACAAAAATTGTATATTGATTATTTTTAATATATAAATAAGTATTTAAAATTATTTGAATGTTTTATCGATTATATTGCTAATTTTTATAAAAAT
>JBBPBQ010020321.1:53428177-53459198 GCA_037974755.1 Cicer yamashitae
TTTAAATATAATTAAACTGTTGTGATCTATTTATGTGTAATCAATTACCAAGAGTAATCTAATATGAAATTAAGTTTGTTATAAAAGTTATATTTTGTTATTGTTAGTTTTAATCATAGAGTTATGAAATTAAATTGTGAGGAATATGTTTTAATTATATATTTTGTGGTCATTTAAGATGACTGTTATATTTTAATTATTAAAATATTGTTATGTATTTAAATGTAATGAATTATCAATAATAACTTAATATGAAATTAAATTTGTAATAATAGTTATGTTTTTTATTGTTTCTTTTTTAACTATATGCAAAGTTATGGTATAAAATTATAGAGAATGATTTATCATAGGGTTTTTTCACCAAATTCATCTTATTCAATTAGCGTCGGACTATAAACATAAATAAATTGTATTTTCTTAATTGTTTGTCTTTTCTTCTTCTATGTGGTATTAAAATGTAATTAAAATATTATGATGTATTTAAATATAATGAATTACCAATAGTAACTTAATATGGAATTAAGTTTGTAATAATAGTTATATTTTTTATTGTTATTTTAATCGTATAGATGCATGAGTTAGTGCTTATGGCCGAACAACTACCAAAACAAATTTCCTAACAAATTTGATATGCTATTTGACATTGTAATTTCTTTGCTAAAGTGAACAGTAGTATTTGTTTATATCCAATTATCTAGTATATATAGTTGAATTAAAAATCTAAAAAAATAAAGGAATTAAAAATGTCATTTTGTGGTTTAAGAATTCAAAAGTGTTCAACAAACTCTTAGTTAAAGAAAAACAAATGATTTGTATCCAGAAGAAAATGTTTTGTCCATATAAAAATAGAACTGAACGACATAGATAAAAATAAATAAATAAATAAAAGATGAGTAAAGTTAAATGGAGAAATAAAATGACATAAGGATAAACTTTGACCCAGTTTATGAAGTCGATGAAAAGATTACATAATCTCTCATTTCCCATTGATATTTGGGGTGAGAATTGAGAAACCATATTAGATTAAAACTACATAGATTAAAAAAAATATATATATAAGATGGATAAATTTTAAGAAAAGAAATAAAATGATCTGATTTGACCCAACCGAGGAAGTCACCAAGAAGTTACACAATCTCACATTTTTTATTGATACTTGAGTGAGAATTGAGAAGTCATGAAAGATTTAATGTTGTGTAAACGAAAAAAAAACTTTGTATCTAAAGTGTGCTATCCACCAAAGTTTAAGAATGAATCGGAAGAATGATTCTTGAGATAATATAAGATATGATGTATTTTGTTACCAACTAATTTGAATATACAAAGTTAAAAATGGAGGAGCACTGAAAGTTGATTGTAGTGAAAAGATAGTAAATTTATTTTTAGAGGAGCTTTGATATTAAAATTATTTTCACGAAGAGCTTTTGTGTTTGGGTTCTCAACATATGTATATGATGATGTGTGTGATGCAAAAGCTAAATTGAGAAATAAAATGTGTAAGATCAATTGTAGAATCATATGAAGGGTGTCACATAGGAATATAAGTGATGTGGAACAAAATTTATGACGTGGCACATAAATGTGTGATGTGTCAATCAATAAAATTAGGGGTTTGTTTTAATATATTATAGTAGATATGTTATGAGTGGTTGTTATAATGATTGATGTTGTTATGATTTGAAATGGTTGTTGTGTTTTGTGTGCTAGATCTTATGTGTGAGCATGTATTACACTACATTAATTGTAAATTACATTAATTATAAACTCATGATAAATCTGACTTGTGTCCATGACGGTCCTCCTCAGTGATCTACGATGACGAGGGGATTAATGTATGTGTGAGATTTTAACATAGTTTTCATGTGTTGATCAACGATCGGTGTAAATGTGAGTATCTAATGATCCAATGTGTCATCTACATAACATTAGAAATTGTGATGGTTTCGGTGTTTGAGGAAAGACAATAATAAGAGTCTGATAGTGAAGGCAGAGCTTATTTGGGATATAAGGTGACTATGATCACACAATGTCCCCAGGAATTTAAAAAAAAATACTAACCGATAGGAAAATTATATAAATAACTCCGGTATAATTACAGAATATTACAACCTAAATTTCAATTGTGTGGATTGTGAGTTTCATCTAGAGATATAAAAATAAAACCAAATGATTCAACGACTTACAAAATTTAATTGAAACTAATTAAATTTTGTTTTACATTTTTTTGTGTGTTCGAGTACAAATTGAACCAAACAAATTATAAATTCGACTTCTATTGATTTGAGTCTAGCTTCATTAATTTAAAATAGATCGTCCAAGATTCATACAAAACAATTATCTTTTATACACTCTATATCAATATTGTTATCAAATGGAAGCTTAAAAAAATATGGTCACCCCAATATTTTCGTTCAAGCATCGCCACTAGTGAAGGACAATTTCGTTAAGCCTTCAAGCGAGGTAATGCCTTGTAGGTCCTCTAGGGAGAATTCCAATGTAGCTTGGGACAATTTTCTAATGATATGAGCTACCATGCAACTTTGGTTTAATTCTAACTAGTCACTTGCATTAGTCTTAGTTTGAGTTGAGTGAATCTACGAGCATGTCATGGACATTTGTTTCTAAATTAAATATGGGAAAGGTTGGAAAAACCTTTTAAAGACAACATTAATTATATTTTCGTTGGATTATAGAACTTGAGACGTAAGGATATTCCTTTAATGGTCTTCAAATTGATAAGCAATCAAGACATAAATATAATTATGACGTGGTATCCATCACATCACAATTAATATCTTGCGTGCTTTATTAACAACATTAATATTTATGTGCCTCACATATTTTATAGTTTGAGATTTATGTACAAATTTATTAGTATAATTTATGTAATACAATCTTTCAATCAAATGGTAATATTCGTTAAGAATTAACTTTTTCTTTTCACCATATTATTCGTTACGAGAACAAGTGTGAGGATTTATTAAACATGGCGTCTCTTCTAAGATTGTTCTACAGTCTTGTGATGTATTCCCCATCCCTAGTTGCATCACATTTCTCTTGTTGATGCTCTCGGATTTGCTCGCTTGAGGCTGTAGTCAATTTATTTTCTTCTTGACAAATAAAACAATGTAACAATATATCAAGTGTTACAACGATGTAATTTAGGTTTAAATATCTTATTTTCCATATATTTTAACGAAATAACGATTTTAATCACACATATATCTAAATTCGGAAATTTAATCCCCTATTTTCACAAATTTTAGGATTTTTCCCCACCACTTATTTTGGACTAATTTATGATTATGAGTTATCTTCATAAATGATATGGCAATGCATATTTGTATTAAATTTTAATATGTTATTATTCATTAGGAATGAGAATAGACTAGTTCGAATTAGACTTTGTAAGACCTGAGTGTTATTTATCATAAAATTAAAGGCTTAAGTTTGACATGTGTCACAAGCTTTTTATAAGGTATGAATATGATATTTATGAAATTACGATACGATATGTTAACCTACTTAATATAATTTTTAAATATTTAATGTGACATATATTTGAAAATTCTAACAAACTAATATATTAATAAAATTAAGTATATTTTTTAGATTTAAAATGACATTTAAAAAAAATTTGATTTTATACGACATTATATTTTTAAGTATATTTCATTGTAATATGTTTAAATATGTCAAAAACTAATGTTGTAAAATATGATTAAATTACTAAAAAATTAGCAAATTTATAATTTAAAACATAGAATTCCAAATCAAATATATAATAATAATAGTAATAAAAAATAATATTCATATTTACTTAATTAGACTAGTCTGGCAAACATAAAATGATTTTTTTTTATGTCATGTGAACCGACAATTTTAACCAAATAGACTTATAAAAAAGTTTGGGCTTTATCTATTAAAAATGTAATAATTTAATTGACATGAGTACGTCGTAGACTAAACAAAAGACCCCTAAACGGTGTAATCTATTCTACCCAATTATCCATGTCATATTTTAATTTTTAATATTTACAATTACTAAAAATCTAAAATTAATTTAAGAATCCTAAAATTAATATTTTGTGTACATGACCAATCACAAAGTAGTTATAATATCAATCATTATTCCACTCCCTTTAATAACTTTTCACTTTAGATGAACCAAGTAAACTGTAACATCTATTTTAGCATATCCACAAACAAACAAAAATATTGTCGCTCGAATGCTTGAGTATGAATTTTAATGGTATCAAGAGGGAACATTTCCACATGTTTGATGCAATATGTGGTTGATTCGAAAATCATAAATTCAAAAGACTGAAGACCGTCATCGCCGTTAAGTTTTTTTTTATGAAAAGTCGTATAAATTTTGGATTTTAGATGTTTCCACTCGCTTATGTGGCCATTACTTTGAAAATTAACGAACTAAAAAACAAAAATAGAGATAAAACTTATAGATTGTCGTAGTGGAATCATAAACGAGATTTATAACGTGTAATGAGAACAATTGGATTTTCTTTGTTTGAAGTTGTGAGTGGGTGGTTTTTTGATTTGGTGAATTAGAAGCAAGAGGTTTTTCCGTTGAAGAATAAATAAATTTTAGATTGCAGTAATCATTAATATTTAAATTAAAAAATAAAATTTGACATAAAATTGTTTTAATAATATAAAAATTATATATTAAAATTTAATACAAACCAGTATTGTCGAGTCATCGATGATGATGACATATTGGTAAAATTGAACTTAAAAATGGTTATTGAAGAAAAATTATAGAATTTGATAAAAAAAAGTGTATCTAAATATATAATATTATATATATATATATATATATGTAATTTTTAAAAAATAGTCCTTAATTTTTTAAACATGTCGGCATTTAATCTTGTACCATATATTATTATTATTTTTGACAGAAACTTGTACCCATATATTGGAAAGCGATGCGTAAGCAAGCACCTATGCAACACAACATCCCTCTTCCAAATTTTGCAAATAGGTTAACAATGAAGATATTTTTGCTACCTCTATTATTCAAAATATTTTTAAAAGATAGTATGCCTTCATACTAGTTCCCAATCTTAGTGTTTTGTTGATTTTTGAATCATATTTGTTTTATTCGTGATTGTCATTTTGTGGTTATATGTAGCATGGGTGACATATGATATGACACCATCTTTTACAACAAAACCGATTGAAAAACAAAATTGCATTTTGACGTCGGTATTATTTTCATACAATTATTTTAAAAATAATTTTTTTTTTGCACAATACAATTTTAATAATTTTAATATGAGTATATATCATTATTATTTCAAGAAGAAGTGCATAAATAAATAAATATAAAAACACTCGAAATCATTATTCCATTATTATTGATATACACGAGCAAATATGATCAAGAAGAAAACGTGGTGCTTGTCAAGTTACCGAGTTAGCAAGGAGTCAAACTCATATGAAACCTTACCTCACCGCTACACAAATGCTTTCTTCCACATGACACCATACATCGTCCTTTTTATTTATTTTAATTGCAATTTTTAAACCTTTGTGCGATGTTAGTGCCTTAGTGGACACTCTCATAATTAATATCAATAATAATCCTAAAATTTAAACATTTTAAAGTCTTATATTCACTTGTATTTAAAATTTATTTGAAATTCTAGCGACTAACAACAACAAAATTCTCATGATTTTTAAGATCGAAACAATAACTAGATGAATATCAATTGAGTTCAACACAAATAAAAAATAAAAATAAATATATCCTTTAAAATTTAATTTGTTAAACCGACACCAATTAAAAACTCAGTCGTAAAAATAAAGATGATTGTGAACTTATACATTTAAGATATTTTAAGAAACTTATAATTAGAAGAAGTGTTATTTATCGTTGTTAGAGTTTTAAATAATTTTTAAACATTGATTCACGTGTTCACCTTAAAGTATGTATGCTATTGATAAAAAAGTTTTAAATTGTCAATGAAACACACTAATTATATATACGATTTTAGAAATAATTATGATTAAAATTAAGTATTATGAAATATCTCTCCGTTATGACTATGAATTAAATACTAATATTTTAGACAAATTATAAGGTGAATCAGTGGTTAAATTATAAGGTGAATCAGTGGTTAAAAGTCACCTGAAATTTTAATGACGATAGACGATATTACTTGAAAGTATAATTTAATGAATGTCTTCGTCTTTACGGCTAAAAAAGAGACTTGATTGTTGTCAGTTAGATGAGTTAAATTTTGAAGGATACAATTGTTTCCCCTTATTTTTATTGAACTAATATTAATCTAATCATTTTCTCGGCAATAAATATTAAGAGAACCAATATATGATAAAGTTGACTTGGTAGCTAAATGGTGAGAATTTGAGAGTTGAGTGGTAATGAAATCGATGGTTCGATTTCACTGTCAGCAAAAATACCTACAATATTAATTATTTACATTGACTATTAAAAAAAAACTAAATAAAATTCTTAACTTATATTTCTACAGAGGATCATCTATATTAGAATTTTATATAATTTTTAAACACTGATGTATGATAAACTACATTTAAAATTTTACTTTTATTAATTACACATTTTTTTTTCAATTACACACAAATAGACTACATAAACTCAACTAACATATTTTTAATTTTAATTTATTAAATACTTAAACTTAATTTTACTTGAAGTCAATTTCACTAAGTTACTTGACTGTAATAAAAAAATAGAAATGCGACTAACAACAGTCTTAAAATTTTTGTGGGATGGTCCACCATAGCTTACACAAATTTTATTCATCTTTGCTTCAATTTCAAAATTTCAAAAAATAAAAAATAAAAAAGCAAAAATGAACAAAAGCACGGTCTCTCCTAAAGAAAATGACACTTGTTGTTAACCTTGCAGCACGAGTTACTCCACTATCTCTTCCTTTCCTCTTCAAACCCTAAACAATCCTCCAATTTTTCTCCTCTCTAACCAAAAAACCACACAAGAATCTCAAAAAAAAAAAAAAAAGAAGTATCAATTATCTGTTTCTCAGTGTTCGTTCTAAAATGGGTGAACCAAACACGCCCCAAGCTGGGTATGGACACTGAACTTCATCTTCATAGTTTTTCTTCTTCTGCATTGTGTTTCCAATGGGAAAAGCCGAAGAAGAACAACAACACCTGCCACGTGGCGCCACCTCATCAGATCCACCGCAAAATGCGGAGACAGAGTGTCGGTGTTCACGGATTCGGAAACTCGTTGGTTTCAGATGCATTCTCGTTTTCCTCTTCTCTCTTGCTTTGTTCCTTTCAGCTTTGTTTTGGTTGCCCCCTTTTCTTCGCTTCGCAGATCACAAGAATCTTCACGATGATTCCAAATACAAAGGTGCGTTTTTTCTTTTCCTTTAATTTTTCCCCCGTTTCGAAATTTTCGCTATTTTTGATTTTTTTTGGTTTGTCGGTGGCTGCATTGTTTCGTCGATATAGATCTGTTTCTATTTTTGGTCTTTTAAAGTTTTTATTTGTAGATTAGGTGTGGTTGTGATTTGTGGGCATCTTAAAAAAAAAGGAGAAAAACAAGACAATTTTGCTGTAATTTTTCTCGTTGTTTTAAATTTTTTAATGCGGTTTAATAAACGGTAATCTTGGAAATAAATTTGCTTCTGAAGTTATAATTAATGAATTGGGCATTTTAAGTATTTAATGACTCGGTTAGTTTTTTGACTATAGTAGTTTGGTTTAATAGCCAATTAAAGAGGTTTAGATATATTGTGAGAAAATGAACTTGTTTGTCGGATCAAGTTTTTCTTTTTTTTCCCATTCTGGTAATTACTTTCATTATACCTATTTATAGTAAGGTTTTGATTTTGACGATTTTTATCTTTGCATGTTTGAAAATGGTTTTGGGAATGCATTGAACAATGGACCTCACTAATGGTTCCTATTTTTGTTTTTAACTTTATTTGCTTTATTTGGTGACTTTTTTTTTTGACAATGTTATTCACAAACTTGGGGCTTTACATTTTCATACTTTTAAGACACTTAAAATCAATCTTGGTTATAAGTTATTATGAAGTTATATACAAGAATTACATTCTCTATCTCAATGGTGCCTATGAATAGAATAGTTTTCCTGTTTTAGGGCGTCACACAAAATTTATGACTCCTGACATCAATCAGGTGACTAGTTTGTTGTCTATCCCAGAAATATTGTCATTTGTGTTGTGTCACTGTCTATCGTAGCATTAGGCTTTGTCTAGCAAATTAGGTTGGATATCATTTATCATATGTTATAAAGTATTGCCGAGAAGAGGAGTCTCAGTGCAACGGTTGCAGTTGCAGCCATGTGATTAGAAGGCCAATGATTTTGAGTCATGCAATCAACCTTTTTGCTGATGCAGAGTAAAGGCTGTCTACGATAGATGCACAATGACAATGAATCCGACCTTTCCTGGACCCCACATGGTGGTAGTTTTGTAGCATCATGTTGTCGTTTTTATCATATGCATTGCCGTGATTGAGCTGGGAAAGTGAGAATTTTCATTTAATGCCCATTGCATTGCTGCGGCATTGTGATACTTTATGCTCAGCCATTAGCTCTCATTGCTATTCCATTCAATATAAACTTATGCTGTGGTATATGCCTGTTGCACTCAACACATTTTTTCACTATAGGAGATTAACAATGTCCAACTGCCACAGAGATTTTCTTACAAATTTAGGAATTAGCAAACATGTTATAGCTTGAAGAATAACAAGAGCTTAAGCGAGGAAATGAAACAGCAATGATAAGCGGTGTAATATTGGATCACAAAAAGTAGTTCTGGAGGTAGGGGAAATCAGCAAGTGGCAAATGGAAATTTGCAGGGAATTGGGTTATTCGGTTTCAATATTGGATGGAGCTGTTGTTAATTGGGATAACTGTAATTCGATATATGTTTCCTTTAAAATATGCATTTTGCATTATACCTCTGCATAAGATTATATTTCAAATCTCATTATACCTCTCACATGTTGTCAGCATCAAGTGTAAAATGTTTTACTGAACTTTCTTCATGCTTGTATGCTCCTATATGTCTCATCTCATTTTAAGAAAAAACTTTGATCCATTGCAGAGTTAAAATTCTATCACTTAATTGTACATTGCCACACCACTAAAAGAGTTTTGACTATACCGACAAAGTCAAACTCTTTTAATAATGACAATTTATAAAATCTATTTGCTTAATGATAATTTTATTAATTTTGCAGGTCATGATATTGTTGCAAGCTTTATTGTTAATAAGCCAGTCACTGTGTTAAAAGATAACATTTCACAGCTCGCGGGTGAAATTTTTGATGAGATAGAAGCTCCCTCTACTAAAGTACACCTCCCTCTTGATAGTTTCTTTTCACGCCCTATCTTAGTATTTGCATATTGACGCCATTGTCCTTTTATTTATTTATATAATAATCCAGGTGATCATCTTGTCTCTAGACCCGTTACCTAAGCCAAACAAGACAAAAGTGGTGTTTGCAGTCGATCCTGATGGCGAATACTCAGAAATGTCCTCGCCTGCCATTAGTTTGATAAGATCATTATTTACGTCCTTGGTAATACACCAATCAGTTCTCCAGCTCACTTCATCCTTGTTCGGAGATCCCTACTTTTTTGAGGTGCTGAAATTTAAAGGAGGAATTACTATAATTCCACAACAGAATGCATTTCCTCTGCAGACAGTGCAAACAAAATTCAACTTTTCTTTGAATTTCCCCATTTATCAAATACAATCAAATTTCAATGAGCTGACAAGTCAGCTAAAGTCTGGATTACATCTGGCATCCTTTGAGGTTTGTCAAATCTTTCTTTTTTCTTACTGTTTCTATGGCATGTTCTTTTTTATGATCATTTTTCATTTGTATTTTGTTTAATTTGTATACATTTAATAATTTCAACTTTCATTTCTGATTCTATGGTAGTAGGTCTTCTAGAATACTTCAGATAACATGTTAATCATAGCTATGCCAATGCTGATTTTGGTTGGGTTTACTGTTTGGTTGCAGAACTTGCACGTCATCTTATCAAATTCCGAAGGTTCAACAGTAGATGCTCCTACTACTATTCAATCCTCGGTTCTACTTGCGGTTGGGATTCCTCCATCAAAACAGAGGCTAAAGCAATTGGCACAAACCATCATGGGACCTCATAATCTTGGCTTGAATAACACTGAATTTGGTAGGGTTAAGCATGTCAGACTTTCATCCGTCTTGCAGCACTCCCTCAATGGCAGTGATACCGGTTCTGCAAGGTCACCTTCTCCTTCTCCCGTGCCTCATTCCCCGCACCATCACCACCACCACCACCACCATCATCATCACCATCACAGTGAACATCTCACTCCTGAAACTTCTCCAATACCTGCACCTGCACCTAAACCCAGGAAGGGTGTAACTCCACCCGAGGTTGGCTCTCCTGCTGCTACAAATAGTGCCCCTGCACCACGGAAAAGTTCTCGAGCTCAGCCTCCCGATTGTCCATTTGAGCGTAGGAAAAGGTCTAGGCGTAGTGGTGGTAGACATGCTTATTTAACGCCTGCTGTTGCCCCTAGTACTCAACAACATTCTCCTGTTCCTATTCCATCACCAAAACCACAAGTTGAACCCCCTACCCCTACACATGCCTCTCATTCAGTACCTGCTTTGAGTCCTTTGCCAAATGTAGCTTTTGCTCATGCTGAGCCCCCACCTAAGAATCAACCGCCTGCAGAATTTCACGGGCTATCATCATCATCACGTGAGTATGATTAATGATATAACTATAGTTTTTGGTTCAATGCTAATGTGTCATACTGTCATTACTTGTTAGTTTTACATTAGAGACCGATTATTTTACATTTTTTTCCCGCATACATATTTGAACCATGCATTATTTATTGTGATATTAAAATTGGTTGCTGCTAGTGGTTACTCAGTTTATGAAGGAAATTATAAATAATTAGCCTAATGACGCATGGCTTAATGTGAAGTTCAGGTTGCTCTATCATTTTACTTCTGTTTTTATTTCATATATACATATATATATATATATATATATATATATATATATATATATATATATATATATATATATATATATATATCTTTCTTTCTTCCATTACAAATGGCCTTGAAGACTTAATCCTAGGCAAAAACCTCCAAAAGGGTTACCAATACTCGAGTTACAAATTCAAGTTCCAATTACAGATTACAATAGTTTTCTTTTTGTTCTCGTGTTTTAGTTCATCTTGCTTGTGCACTGATATCTTCTTTTTGCAGCTTCTGCAGGTTGTATTGGAAGTGTTAAATGGAAATCTTTAATATTTCTTGTACTTGTGTTACATGTGTAACAAAGTACTAAACTTGTACTATGAATGTGAGCGCAAAGAGTGAGCTGCACATATATGAGTGGATATAAGTTGTCATCATGCATGTAAATAGTTGATTAAAAATATCCAGACGGTGTATGTATTTTCAGGTCAAAGTCCACAAGTGGCAGGCCATGCATTACATGCATTACCTTTGTTTTGTGATGTAAGATGAAAAAAAGAAGAAAGAAAATGGAAGAAAAAAAAAAGAAGAAAAGTAACAATTTTCTTTTAGTTTATAATCATTTTAATTTAATAAATCTCTATGTATGGTTCTATTAGCCAGGTAAAGGTCAATGTTGGAAGAGGTTCACGAGGAAAATGTTCCACCAATGATGGCAATGGAAATCACGGTTTTATCGTTGAATTGTTAATGCTTCTAGTTCACCACTAACCCTGTTTTTCTACCTTCGCGAGCTAAATAAGCCAACTAGCTAGTAACAACTGCTAAAGAACATACTTTTCCTAGTTTACATTTAGGAAATCACTATTTTAGTAAATAAACTTTAGGGTTTAGATAATTCTTTCTTATAATTGACAGTATTTTAACATGATTTATGAATTAAAAATATTGAGTCACTTTAGTTTATTTGGGATATTTTCATGGATTAGATTGATTTAGTGTGTGTTTGGTTAAGTGGTGATTAAAATTGAGTTTGAACGAATTGACTCTGTAAAATTTATTTAAATGTCAAGTAATTTATGTTTGAATATATTTAAAAAAAGTGATTTGAATAATAAATTTAAGTGTAAAAATCATGTTTGTATTAAAAGTTACAAATTCTAATTTTAACTTAGAAACAATTCTAGAGACAATTGATTTTATTTTATGATATTTAAATATGTCAAAATCAATTTTACTATTTCAAAATTGATTTTGTCTAAAATTGAAATCAAACATGTCCTTAGAAGAATTAATGTAATAGAGGATTTTAAAATTTTGGAATTATTTAAAATTTATTAGATATATGGAAGTTAGTTATTAGGGTCTGGTGTATGTGGTTGGTTGTTAGAGTGTTGTAAACTCCAGAATACTAATTTTGATTTTTACTTATAAAAAATATAAATATGAAAGTTTATTATTTGAAAGAAGGAATATATGAAAGTTAGTTATTTGTATTTTTGTGATTTTTTAGATTTATGAGAACGATCATACTAGCTCCTACCTTTTCATGTGAAGGGTGTAGTAAATTGCACATGATATCTTCTCGTGAAGAATAGAAAAATGATGGCACAATACTATTTACTTTTATTATTTATGCCTAATTTTGATATGACACCAAGGCAAAAGATCCTCTCATGTGAATTTGCCTCTGACTTCTTAGAACGGTTGAATGAGGTCAGTTTTTCAATGCGTAATAATGGGATGATGTCCACTTGTTCCGAAATCACGGATAATTGAACTCCATTGTGATTGTACGATGTGTTGAATAGTAATACTCCATCTTATTCATCTCAAAATATTTTCCATTTTTAAGACTACAGTAATATTAGTACCGTGAATTTGTCAAAATTACTTTGAACTATCATTATTTTTTCTTTTTTAAAGAGAAAAAATGACATACATTATTAATGTAAAATTATTTTATATTACATCTAATAGAATTCATTTATTATGCTACATCACCCCAATTCATCTATTTTTATGGTATAATATGAAACAATTGATAATTTTTATTAGATGTCAGTGTAAAACTATTTTATACAGACAATAAATATCTATCAAACTCATTTGTAAAATCATAATAGTTCATTGTAATTCTGATAAATTTTATGTGATATCAAATATACTGTAAGTACAACTAATTTTGTCTCTATAAACAAACAAGTATATGTAAAAATAATAATAGTGATGCTAGCGTCAAAATTCAACAGCCAAATTAAATGAAAGGACAAATTGCTTAGAAACTGTAGTAACATGATACTAATCTAAATAACACACGTTTTGTTAATGTGTGTACTAAAATAATATTACTAGAAGTTATTATATAAAAAAAAGAATATTAAAGTCAATACAAAGTTTTAAATAGTATTGTTCCTTACAAGGCCCAACTAGGAAAGCTCAACTCATTAGTTTAAAATAGTTATTATAACCATCCATTTATGGAACAAGTCTGCAACAATCTATTTATGGAACACGTCTATATAAGCTGAAATTTTCGTTTTGATGATCTTGTAAGATAGTTTGAGTTTGTCAAGAATGAAGATGAACTTTGTCTTTCTATGAAGGTTATTAAGAGATTGTTGATGTGTTAAGTGAGACTTAGAAATCTCATATTGGATAAAAAAATAAATATCGAACAACATATAATTGAGATGACTCATACATTTAACATGTTAATATTTGGGGTGAAAGTGGGATGTCCAATCAATGTTGTATGATTACTCTTAGCTCAATGTGATGATCATCAGACTCCTCCCTTATGACCTAACAATATATCATAGTCGATGATTTCACTTATGGATGATTGGATCATTGTATCAAAATCGTTCTGACAATTAGGAGAAGTGTCCCATTAATGATGTAAGGTAACACCGATGCAAATATATATGGATGAAGAAACTTTTTCTTGAGGGGAATATAAAAAATGAATGAATGGATTCACACTTGAGGGATAAATTATTGGTATGTTAAGTGTGAATAAGAATATCACATTGGATGGAAAAATGAATGTTGAAGTGAAAAGACTCATATATCAAATGTCTTGGTTTTAGACGAATATATTGTGTTTAACTCATTGTGTGATTGCTCTTAGTCTAATGTGATGATATTTTGTTAACCCCTTATGATCCAATAGTTGTATCAGATTCAGGAATGACAAGATGACCAATTCATTGTGTCGAAAGTCTTTATAACAATAAGGTGGTAAGGTCGGGTGTCCTGTTGATGTATGTGTGCCAACAACAATGCAAATGTATATGGACAAAAAAAATTAACTTTTGCTTGAAGGGAAGTATATCGAAATGAATAGATGAATTCATACTTTTGGGGAGATTATTGATGTGTCAAGTGTGAGTTATAAGTTCCACATTGGATGAAAAAGTGAATGTTGAGCAACATATAAACGATGAGATTCATATACCCATTACTTTAAGATTTTGAGTGAGAGTGTGGTGTATAATCCACTTAAGTTAGTGTTGGAAATGATGATGATATTAATGGAAGATTGTTGGAAATAATGATGACATTAATGAGAGCTAGTGTTGTTATGAATTGAAAAATAAGGAAGTCCTATATAGGAGGGATATCACACACTAGTAGTGTTTATACGGTGTAGTGGAGGTATGGAACTTGGGGTGTGCCCCAAGAGGTGCTCCAATTTTGTAAAGGAGGAAGAACACATGCAATATTGACCACCACACGCGCACGCGCCGCCGTCACCGTCCGTCCGGCCTGAGCTTGGGCTAAGTGGTGTATTATTTTTTAGTATATGAAAAATTAATAAATTATTTAGTTTTTATCTCTTATTGATACGTTAATTACGTAATTGCCCTCCACCGAGTCAACATTCAATATCTGATCCAATCTTCCTTCCTGAATTCGTGCATCTGCGTGCCCGATCAAAACCCTAATATTTGGTCTCACGCATCTGTTATTGCCCGGTCAAAAACCTTGGTCAAAACCCTAAGTTTGGAGCGCACGTTTTTGTGGTCAAACAGTTTGGAGCGCACGTTTCTGAGGTTAAAAACTTGGAGTGTACGTTCTGATGGATCCTTGGTTTTCTATGATCTAGTTGCGGATTTCCTCTATAAATAGAGGGTTCTTCTTAGTTGGAAAAACACACCAAAAGCTCTGTGCATCTGAGACTTTTCTCTACTTCTTCCCCTTTCTTTCTCGCTTCTTCTTTTTCTTTCGAGTGGTCTTAATACCATATTATGAGTGGCAACCATCCGACTGCCATATTGAGGGTGTAGTTCTAGAACGGTTTTCTACGCTTTGCATAATTTGGGCAGTGCCACGAAACGTCTGAGCGACCTAGTCCGCGACTCAACCCAGTAATATTTTCAGTGGCATAAATTGATTTTTAAAAGTTTTTCGAAACTCAAAAATAATAGTTAATTACTCTTAACCACAAACTCTTCCAAAGAGTGGGAGAGATTGGTCCCGGCCCCATCCTCCCTAAATATTATATATATACATACACACATTTAGTTTATTTAGTTTTGATACAATTTGAAATATAATTGTCACAATAATGTAATATTTGATGTATATTTTTTTTTTTAAATATTCCATATATAATACAATGAGTGAAATATTTGTAAAAATAATATCTTAAAATGAATGTCAATTTAAAATTTTAATATGATATTAATTATCTTTGTTGTTTATTAACTCTCTACTCAATACAACTACACGAATCTGATCCTTTTTTACTGCTATAATAATTTTGTAAATTCGATTTTACTCTTAACTCAATGTGATAATCCCTCGAACTCTCTTTAATAACCCAACATAATAATCCAATGTAGATGTCTTTTTGGTGTTATATGTAGAAGACATACTACCTAACCTAGATAGATAACTAAAGTTGATTGGCTTAAGTTGGAGTATAAACATATACCTGAGACATTTCAATTGTTTTCTTTTGACTTACATTTGTATCTTATTTATAATAATGTGACATTTTAGTTTATTATGTCGATTTGTTTGAACATGATAAAATCTTTAAATTTAATTTATTATGTGGATTTGTTTGAATATGATAAAATCTTTAGAACATTAAATTTAATCCATATAACATCAAGTAGATGATTTAGTTGTGAGATCATATTGAATTTTAGAGTCTATTATTAGAGATATTCATGGTCAAGTTTTACTGTTTATGTTTATAGAACGACAATATCTCACATCTCACAAATCATAGTTATATAAGTGTTTGTCATGATTGACCATAGTGTATAGAGTCATTGGATCTAGAATCACCACGATTACTACATCAGAAGTTGCATATTTTAATGTTGGCAAACATCATTCATAACAGGGTGATCATATCATGAATATTATCTCTGAGCCTCTCAATATAGTAAGACAATGAAATACATGATCATGCTAAAACGAGTAGTATATTATTTATTTTTATAAAAGTAGTATATTATTTATTTTTTAATTATTAAATTCATAAACAGCTAGAAATATCTTTGATTGAAAAAAAAGTGAAAGCACCACATACACAATTTAAGTGGATGAACGGACCATATTAATATGAAAAAAAAAGAAAAATATCTGAATATTATTAATTTTATTTTTTTTACATCTCTTTCTCTCTTCCTAGCCAGAAACGTCTCTCTTCTGTTTCTTGTCTTTCACTCTCTATTTTGCCTTCAAAATATCACTCCTTTTTCTTCTCCAAACTTTTTATTCCATTTTAAAGACCCACAATATCATATCTTCTGATTGAAGTAAAGGTTAGTTCAATCTCTCTCTCTCTCTCTGAATTTCAACCACCCATTTTCATTTTCATAGAAAAAGGTTAGATTTTTGTTGAACTCGTTTCAAGTTAGTTGAATTCTGGTAAATGGGTATGTGCTATTTGATTTAGTATCCAAAACCCAAATGCTTTTTGTTTTTGTTTTGTTTACTTATACATAGCAAAATAAAATTGTATGATAGTTGGAATTTTGATGTGATTGAAAAGATCATAAATTGAAATGCTTCATTACACAATTATAATGGAACTTGAATTTTTGCTTAATTGCTTCCTTTTATTTCTGTTGTGACTTGTGAATGCAAGAGGGTGTGAATGTGTGATTAAAAATCTGAACTTTGTAATTTTGATGCTTTCTTTATATTGTGGACTATTCTAATGTTGCATTATCAATTTATCATGATCATTACACTTTTCTTTTGAAAAAAATGTAGATTTTAAGCCAGAAATTCATTGATTTCTTTTTTGCTGTGTCAAATTCGTTTTGAAGCTATGGTGAATCCGGGCTTGTCTACTGGAAACAAGTTGGCGAATTCAGTGAAGATAAGCTTTCGGTTACCGTATCTTACACAATGGGGTCAGAGCTTATTGGTGTGTGGCTCTGTACCAGTTCTTGGATCCTGGAATGTGAAGAAGGGTGTGTTGCTCAGTCCCTTTCATGAAGGTTCTGAGCTCATTTGGAGTGGAAGCATTACAGTGCCAAAAGGGTTCCAATGCGAGTACACCTATTATGTCGTGGATGATAAGAAAAATATTGTGAGATGGGAGATGGGGAAGAAGCACGAACTGAGGCTCCCCGAAGGTGTTCAGAGTGGTCAGGAGATCGAGTTTCGTGATCTTTGGCAGGTTGCTTCCTTTCTCACTTTCCACATTTTGCTATTTCTTTTTCAAGTTTCGAGTAATTCTTTATATGGTAGATTTTCGTTGCTTCTATGAAATATGTCCTAGTTTTACTGCCATTCCTAATAATAAACTTAGATTCTTTTTGTTTAATTATGCAGTAGTAGATCTTTTCAATGTATTCTTTATTCATAAAAAAATAGTATGTTAAGAAAATTGTGCAGATAATGAGCACATTTGTAATCTTTTAGTAACCAAAGAAATTGAATTGAAAGGAAGATAGAAGGACTCAAAAGAATAAGTGTGTTACTGAAAATGAACAAAAGATAGGAATCGAATTACTCCACCTTGACAATGGATCTCTCCTTTAACTCACAATCTATCATATGTACAGAATATCCCCTCTAACTACTTAACTTCCATAACTGTTGTTGAACTGTCCCTATATCCTAACATTGACTTTTATTTCTCAGTCATCAATATAATTAAAAAAATTATATGATGCACAATTTTGGTTTCACAATTTTTATCTGAAAACAAAAATTCCCTAACGACTTTATTTGCCAAGATTTGTTTATCAGAAATCTTGTACTTTTTCCACAATCTTGTGCAAAAGTCACACTTTCACTAAGATGGTCATTTTATTTTCTGAGAAAAAAGTAGGTATTTAACAAAAAGAATAAGAAGCTTGTTGTAGCATTTTTAATTTTTTTTTTTATCTAGTGCTTATTCCATCTAAGCTCTTTGGAGATAATAGTTTGCAAAATCACTTTTTAAGGGCTGGAGAAGCTGGGAAGTGATGTGATTAAGACTGCAGTTGTAGTACTGAATAACTCCTTTTTTTGTGTTTTTCACTTTTTTGTACCATTTATATTCTATAACACTGTAAGTTGTAACACTTTTGCATAATAAGTATACAACATGGATATGGCTTCTTAAGTTGCTTCTTGGACCTAGGTTTTTTCTTTTGTTTCTGCTTAGCATTTTGCCAAAATGCTACACTTGGTACAGGTTCTCAAAGTTGTCAGTGTGGAAATTACTTCTAGAAGTTGGATATAAAATCTGTTTCCTGATATAATTTGATAGGTTGTTAGTTAGGATAAAAGTATTAGTTTTGTTTTAAATACCTTCTCAAGATCTTTTCTGGTTTTATCGTCAAGTCCAGACTGGCTCAGATGCTCTCCCTTTCAGAAGTGCTTTCAAAGATGTCATTTTTCGGCAAAGCTGGGATTCGACCATCAAGACAGGAGTCAACCACATCAATGTTGAACCAGAAGGTAACATTTTGCAAATTACATTTTTAGCCTATTGTTTGGGGCTTATATAATGAATGTAGAGTATCAGTTTATTTTTTTGCTGATAGCTCATGCGTTTTGACTTCTGATGACCAGCGGAATCCATCCTCGTCCAATTCAAAGTTTTCTGCCCAAATATTGAGAAAGACACATCAGTGAGGCCTTTTTATCCATATATCGTTTATGATCAATGTTGTTTATCTGCATGGATTGTGAATTCATTGAAAAATTATGTTTGTTCGCGTTTAATGATACTTCAAGAATTTGTGATAAAAGCACTTACGATGAATTAGTGACCTCTCCCGTACTTTTGCAGATATATGTGATAGGTAGCAACACAAAGTTGGGACATTGGAAAGTTCAACATGGACTAAAACTAAGCTATTTTGGCGAATTTGTCTGGCTAGCTGAATGTGTGATGGAAAGGAGTGATTTTCCAATTAAATATCCATTTTGAACTTTTCATCTCGAATTATAGATGAAAATGTGGGGATTATTATTTTCATATGTTGCTACCAATACTCTGATCAAGCTTTACATTTTTCCTTAACAGCTATTTCCACATATAGATATTGTAAATATGGCAGGTCTGGGAATGCTTCTATCGAAAATGGTCCAAATCGAGAAGTCTCCATCAATTCCTCAAGAAGAGAGGCAAAATATATTTATCTTTCAGACGGCATGATTCGTGTGAGTTGCTAAATTTACATTACGCCTAGTGGAGATTATGGTTTTCTAGAATTTTATGATTCTAATATGTTGGTGGTCTGTTTTGCTAGGAAACACCGTGGCGCGGTGCTGGTGTAGCAATTCCTATGTTCTCTATTAGGTCGGAATCTGATCTAGGTGTCGGCGAGTTTCTTGACCTTAAATTACTAGTTGACTGGGCTGTAGCATCTGGTTTCCATTTAGTTCAACTTTTACCAATCAATGATACATCCGTGCATCGGATGTGGTGGGATTCTTATCCATACAGGTATAGCAGCACCTTCAAAATCAGTGTATTTAGATTTAGATAAGATACAAATAACATGCAGCATAGCACACTATGTCGCTGTTGTTAATATTATCTCACATATGCTTGTCTTTCAGTTCACTCTCAGTATTTGCGCTGCATCCGTTGTACCTGAGAGTACAGGCACTTTCTGAGAACATACCAGAGGAGATCAAGGTTATGTTTAGTAATTTCACTCTCAATTGAATAGCATTTGTAGCGACTTCGAAATGCTGATATTTGAAATGTTTTGGATCTACTTTAAACAGCAAGAGATTGAGAAGGCAAAACAACAATTACATGGGAAGGTAATGATAACAAACCATTATAACTTAATTATAATTTTTTTATTAGAGGGGATGTGCAACTAAGTTTGTGAATATATTGTTATAGTCATCACCATTTTTATATGCAAACACATTGTTGGATTACAATTTCCTTATGGTTGGTTAATTTTATTTGGTCCTTACAGGATGTTGATTATGAAGCTACAATGGCTACTAAACTCTCAATTGCTAAGAAAGTTTTTGATCAAGAGAAAGATTTAATCCTTAATTCGAGTTCCTTTCAGGAGTTCTTTTCTGAGAATGAGGTTCTACTACTGCACATTACAACTGCTTAATATGTTGGCAAGAGATGCTTTATCTTCTCCCCCTCCTTTATAATGAATTTTCATATTGGATTATTTATTGTTATTTTATATATTTCTACACCGACTCAACTTTGTTGTTGATGGTAATAGGGTTGGTTGAAACCCTATGCTGCATTCTGTTTCCTGCGAGATTTCTTTGAAACATCAGAACGAAGTGAATGGGGCCGTTTTGCTCATTATTCAGAAGATAAGGTATATGTCTTAGGTTTCCTATTTTTTTTTCCAACTTCCAAATATGTCTTATTAAGTCTCTATATTTCCCATTATTTTACAGTTAGAGAAACTTGTATCAAAGGAAAGTCTGCATTACGGGATAATTTGCTTCCACTACTATGTTCAATACCATCTACATCTACAAGTTAGTTATATTGAACCTTACTGCAAGTTCTACATTGTAGTCAAATCACCGAACGCGATATCTAACTGTTTGTTTTCATGTTATTCTGCTGACAGTTGTCTGAAGCTTCAGAATATGCGAGAAAGAAAGGAGTGATTCTAAAGGGAGATCTTCCCATTGGAGTTGACAGAAACAGTGTGGATACATGGGTTTATCCAAGTTTGTTCCGAATGAACACTTCTACCGGGGCACCTCCTGATTATTTTGATAAAAATGGCCAGAATTGGGGCTTTCCTACTTATAATTGGGAAGAGATGTCGAAAGACAACTATGCTTGGTGGCGAGCTCGATTGACACAGGTTTTGATTTTGAATTCTTGATTGTCCTATTCTTAACCGGAAAATAATCTATGCAAATTTTAGTATAGAGGCTAAAGATTAGTTTTCTTTTTTGTCTGTGACAGATGGGAAAGTATTTCACAGCTTACAGGATTGATCACATTTTGGGATTCTTCCGAATTTGGGAACTTCCAGATCACGCTGTGACTGGTCTAGTCGGAAAATTCCGACCATCTATTCCGCTAAGTCAGGTATCCTTATGCTCTTTTAAATTTAAAGCGCAAAATAGACATTTTTAGTCAATTTATAATTTGTTAAGTCCATTGTATTGTAGGAAGAACTTGAAAGAGAAGGAATATGGGATTTTAATCGCCTGAGTCGCCCATACATTAGGCAGGAAATATTACAGGTTAGTAGTCTACCTTTTACACTAAAGATGAATTTTTATAATGTGTAAATAATTTAAATTAGCTTAAAGATGCTATCTGGTTTTTTATAATATGTCTTGTAGATGTGCTTCTTGTGGTTAGTCTTACTATATTTTTTTTCATTCTTGTTTCAGCAAAAATTTGGATTGGCGTGGACGTTTGTTGCAACAACTTTTCTGAATGAATATGAAAAGAACTGCTTTGAGGTGATCATACTTTTGTGTGCCGATTTTCTTTTTAACTATTTATTGCTTCCTGAATGCTCTCATACAACACATCTTCGATATGCTAAGGGTACAACTTATTAGAATGTGTATGAGAAGCACTGCTTTGATTAGACCATCTTTGTTTTGATCAACAAATATATTTTAAGTTCCCAACTACCTTTGGATTTAAATGTAAGTTTTCATGAATGGACTCTGCTTGGTTCAACACAGTCTTCATTAAGATGGATGGTCTTATGGAGATGGAATGAAATTCCAAACTAAAAGCATGAACCACATTAAGAGGGATTGCATATTTTGTATTCTCTTCCTTGTGAAGTAGTAGTAATAGACGGACATGTTTGATGTTTTATTGATGTATTGATTATTGGAATTTTTTCATAATCAAGCAAGTACAGCCATGAGTTGCTTGGTTCCTTGTAGTTAGGCAAGAGTGTATTCTCAAGCTGTCAAGATTAGAAGTATTCTACTGGCTTTATATGTAAACCTTTTGCTTTATTTTTTAACAATATCTAGTCAATGTAACACACAGTATTTGAGAGCACCAACCTGAGACGGTTCAGGGATTTTATCATGTAAGATGTGAAAATATAAGAAGTTATATTTATGTTGGTTATTTTTAAGTGCCTTTTTTTCATAAATATGCTGTCAATTCTATTGCGACCGTTATATATATGCTGTTGTAATTTTATTTTTCATGAATGATTTTAGTTCAAGGAGGATAGCAACACAGAGAAAAAAATTGCTTCCAAACTGAAAACTTCTGCAGAAAGTTCCCTGTTGTTGGATGGTGAAGACAAAATCCGACGCAGTCTGTTCGATCTTTTACAGGTAGCTTTATCAAATTTTCTTCATGGATCTGTCTGTATTGATATTTACACTGAAAGGTAAAACTCAATATTTTGACTTAATCTTGATTCATGCGTCTTAAGAGATCTATTGTTTTAAGATACTCTTGTGATTCTATCAGTAGACTGAAATACTAGTTTCTATGATGATGATGTGGTACTTTCTTATTTATTAGTGGACAACGGATCAAATTGACACTCCAATTTTCATATAGCTTTTCTTGTAATCTTTTTCTGTCTTCTGAATTGTTATTCGCATCCTCTCTTGCAACTCCTATATTATGTTATTTTCTATTGGTGTCTTGCAGAATATAGTTCTAATCCGAGATCCGGAGGATCCAAAAAGTTTTTATCCTCGTTTCAACCTTGAAGATACCTCAAGTTTCCAGGCTTTGGATGATCATAGGTACCTTAATATTATTAGTGTGTGTGAATAAACCATCGAGGATGGTTCCAACTATTATGCTGCTTTTTTCATAATTGTTTGACACTGATTTTTTTCTTCCTTTTCCGTCTAATACAAAAATTCTTTTCATATTCTGATTTCCAACTTCCTTGAGATGTAATCTTACAATATCTTACTTCTCATCATGCAATACAGCAAGAATGTTCTGAAAAAATTATATTACGACTACTATTTCCATCGTCAAGAGACTCTTTGGAGACAAAATGCACTGAAGACTCTACCTGCACTTCTAAATTCATCAGACATGCTGGCCTGCGGGGAAGATTTGGGCCTTATTCCATCTTGCGTGCATCCTGTATGTCCATTATACCTTAATTTCTTATAAGAAAAACTTCTTTCTCACTCGTGCGGTCGGCTCCCAAAACACATACACTTGTTCAGAATTATGCTAAAGACATTAAAAGGATTTGAATTATTTCATTTTTTTGGAGGTGGGTCGGGTGTTACATTGAAAGGTTTGACACTAAATTTGTTAGTGCAGGTTATGCAAGAACTCGGATTAGTGGGGTTGCGCATTCAACGGATGCCCAATGAATCCGATCTGGAATTCGGTATTCCTTCTCAATACAGCTACATGACGGTAAAGTTTCTATATACTATTACTTATCCTTATTTTATTTTGGTGCATATTGATTTTTTCTATCTTTTTAAAGGCTTCATGGTTCCATATTAAAAAAAAAATCCATCCAAGGAATGACAAATACTCCTAAGACCAAATCTTTTTTGTCTTGAGTGTTTAGAAACCCTAACTTAAATGCTCAAACGTTATCTTGTTGTATTATATCTATGCCACGTTCAAATGTCTTTTTTGGTTTAATGCCGCAAATTATGAAAAGTTACTGGTTTTTGTGCGGTGCTTCTAGTTATGTAGTTCAGAAGGTATGTAATCAGAAAGATACTTAAGGTTTCTCGATTGTACTCTGATAAATCTGGGTTCGATTTTATCGAGAACTAATGTCAGTTTCTGATTTTAGATGACTTTTGTAAAATTGTCATTTGATTCGGCAAGTCATGTGAATGTGCAGGTATGTGCCCCATCATGTCATGACTGTTCCACCTTGCGTGCTTGGTGGGAAGAAGACGATGAAAGAAGACAACGGTTTTTCAAGAATGTGATGGAGTCAAATGAGTTGCCACCTGATCAATGTGTTCCAGAAATTGCACATTTTATTATAAGGCAACATATTGAATCCCCATCAATGTGGGCAATTTTCCCTCTTCAGGTATTCTGACAGACATGTTATAACAATCTGTTGGAAAATAAAATATGATTTCTAAAGTCCCTTCACATGAAAATCACACCACGGGTAATCTGGTTGACAGGACTTGTTAGCATTAAAAGAAGAATATACAGCACGCCCCGCAACAGAAGAGACAATCAACGACCCTACAAATCCGAAGCACTATTGGAGATTCCGTAAGTGTTGCACTTTGTCTTTTTTAATAGTCCTATGTTGATTAGTGATATGACCTGTACCGCTGTACTGTGAAAATTGCTTATGTTTTATAAGCTCTATTCAGGCCTTATCTCTTGCTGACATAGGACTTTGGGTTTTTTCCAATGATCTTAAAGATAACTCTTTGGAAGAGAATATAATTTGTGAACATTGTACTGTTTTGGTGAAGAATTATGAGATAACTGTATCTTGGTTTGGTGTCAGGTGTGCATGTGACTCTGGAGTCATTGAATGAAGATAATAAGCTCAAAACCATAATCAAAGATCTTGTACGTTGGGGTGGAAGATCAATTCCTTCAGAGGACTCGCAAGTAGAATCAAGTCTAATCTCAGCATCATCGGTAGCAGATGATGTCTCCAAGAAACAACAGTTTGCCGGTACCGATGAAAAGGTCCGTCATCCTTCTGAATTTAACGGAGTTCCAACAAAGGATCCTTTGGCTGTCCTTTGATAGTGTTTTACTTGGTACTTCAATTCAGATTTACAGAACTTGTTATAATAAAGAAAACAACAAGGATTCATCCATGTTGTGGCACTTTTAGTTCCCTATGTTTCCATGATGTTTATTACTTTATAAATGAATAAATAAATTTAGAAGTATGTATATGTCTTGGCATATATGTGCCTATAACTTGTATTACATGATCATTAATAGAGAATGTTACACCACTCAACAATATAATTAGGCACTTGTAGATAACAACAACGACACATTCTTTAAATAAAAACTAAAAACAACTATGTTAATTTTGATGAATTATTCTAATGTAATTTAGATGTTATAAATCTTTTAATGCTGGTTTCAAACCAAGTATAGAAAGGTGGAGATACAAGCATCAAATCAACATACCAATTCTGACATTTAGATGATAGTTTGATGAATTGAAGATGTAGTTTTTTTTTTGTTTTTAATGTTTAAGTAAGACTTACAAACATAGATGAAAAATGAAATTTGGTTAAATATTGTTAGACGTTTTAAAATATAATGGGTTAACTTAAGAAAAATAGATAAAATATTCATTTAAAACTTAAATTAAGTTTTTTTTTTACCATTCTTAAATTAAGTTAAATAATTTCTAATGTTGTTTTCCTTATAAAATATAAAATTAGTCAAAAGTGTCAATTATTTCATCTAATTTTTAATTATATTTTATATATTTAATATTTTAAATTTAATTATATTTATAAAATATAAAATTAGTCAAAAGTCTATTTCATTTTAATATTTTTAAATAAGTAATCAAACATATTTTTAAATAGATTAACGAGTTAATAGATCAATGAAATTAAGTTCTATTTTAATATTTAATATCATTTTGAAGAATATGACTTTATATACGTCATACTTAAATTATATTTTATAATAATACATTTAAATATGTCAAAAACTAAATGAAGTTAATATGTGTAAATTACTAAAAGTTGAATATATAACAAAAAAAAATTAAAATTTAACATAATAATTATATTAGTAAAAAAATATTATTTATATTTATTTAAATAAAAGACTTATTATGTAGTCTGTAGTGGCCTGCATCTACCGTAGATTAACTTTAAAACTCCTCTCTCGCCCTGATCTATTCCCATATCTAATAGTAACGTACAAATCAATAACAATTGTGTCAAATCATCACTTTTATCGGATAATAGTATAAACTAATTTATTGTGATGTAAAAAGAAATGTATTTAAAGATGTATGGAAGTTGTGGTTAGAGCGAATATGAGGCGGTTTAAGCGCAAGAAATGAAGAAGAAACCACAAAGTAATAAAAGAAAAATGAGCATTGAAATAGGAGCGGTTAAAGTTTAAGGCCGTTAGTTAGTTAATTTGTAAATGAGCGGTTTGTGTATGAGAATATGACAAGTGTCGTTTCGTTCAAAAATAGTAAGGTAAAGAGAAAGATAGAAGAAGATATGAAGAGAGAAAGAAAGGGTTAAAAAAGATATTTAGATATTAACAAACTAAGGGTGGGAGTGGGAGTGAGATTGGAGTTTTATTTCGATATTACTCCGGCCACGGTTTGATTCTCTCGCGCTCTCCCGTTGCTTCTTGTTTCCCTGAATACCTTTTAACACACTGTTCAGGGTATGAATTGCCGTTGTGTTTATCGTATTTCATTGCAATTTCAACAATTGCATTTTGAAATGGATTTCCTATTAATGAATTTCTTAAATTGAATAATTATACATGAATACTTTTCTAGCATTCATTCAAATTGTGTTGTTGAATATTTATAAAATTAATGCAAAGTCATGCCTGTTTGAGATTTTCTCTTTCAAGATCAATAATTAATGAATTCCTTCTATTGAACCAGTTTGTGTTTCAAAATTTTGTTTTAATTATGTGGTAGACGTAGATTCTATTCATGGATTTCATCCAAAAAACACAAGCTTAGATTAAAGAAGGATTTAATTGTGGTTGTGTATACATGATCTATGGTTTTCAAGTTTGTGGTGATGGATTAGGGAGGGATACATTGTTTTCCTCTGTATTTAATTCTATGAATATTTAATTAAGATATTAAATTTGTTTTGTTTACATTTTGTGTTTGGGAAATTTGCAGGTCATAAGGGATTCAAGAAAAATATGTAGAGTTTGCCTGCTGTTCTGTTAATTTGGTATCCAAAGTTTAAGTGATGAGTCCAGCTAGCATTTGATATTTTAGCACTAATAATAAAGCCAATATACACAGTAAGAAATTTAGTCGCATTTCTGTTTTCTTGTTGATTTTCTTGTATTGTAGTACTTGTTCAAGAAATGGAAATCACAGATATGTTATTATCATCAAATGAAATAGTTTGTTGTTTTCTTAATATCAACAACAAGAATTTCTAAAATAATTTAAGAACTTGTGCAGATGTCATTGCCTTTTTCAGAAAACTAACATTGTGAGGAGATTTGGTGAGAAGAAATTGCCCTTTGGAATGCACTGCTGCTGCTATTATTCTAACTTGGATGAGATTGTTTGAAATGGCTGTGGCCATTGATCGACAACAACACCATGGATTTAAACCATTTAGCCGATCCCAAAGATGCAAACTCCAATCCTTTGGTCATCTTGATTACAACAACATTCTCCAACTCAACCAACAAACTACTTTTTCCCACTCTTTCGAACTAGCATTTCAAGCCGATAATATTCACCGCAGTTTCTCCACTCCATGTCTACCCTTAACCGGGGGAGATGATCTCCATTCTCCTCATCCGAGGATTGAGGTCGTTCGTGGAAGTGGAGCTCCGGTGCACACTCTTGTTGTCGAGGTTGCTATTGCTATGGCCTCAGGTATTCAACCTATTCCACTCCCTAATGGACTTGGTGGTGCCTATGTTTTCCATAACCAAAATGGTAACAACATTGCTGTAGCAAAGCCAGTAGACGAAGAACCTTACGCCATTAATAACCCCAAAGGCTTAAAAAACAGTCCTCAAATGATGCTAGGCCAACCTGGCTTAAAGCGCTCGATTCGAATCGGTGAAACTGGAATTAGAGAATTAGCTGCTTATCTACTTGATCATGGAGCCTTTGCTGGCGTGCCTCCAACTGCTTTCGTTAAATTCTGTCATGCTACATTTTCTGATACTTCAGCCACAGTTAAACTCGCCTCGCTCCAACGCTTTGTTGGTCACGGTTTTGATGCTGGAGAGTTAGGCCCTTCTTTCTTCTCAGTTGGTTCTGTTCACCAAATCGGTATTCTTGACATTAGACTTTTGAATCTTGACAGACATGCAGGGAATATGCTTGTTATGAAACATGATCAAAAGAGTTATTGTGCTGATGGTGTTGCTGTTGCTGATCTTGTTCCGATTGATCATGGCTTTTGTCTACCTGAGTGGCTGGATGATCCATATTTTGAATGGCTGCATTGGCCACAAGCCTCAATTCCTTTCTCTGAATCAGAACTTGAGTACATTTCAAAACTTGATCCTTTTAAAGATGCTGATATTCTAAGAGCCGAGGTTCCTTCGTTGAGAGAATCATCTATTCGTGTTCTTATCGTTTGCACAATTTTCTTGAAACAAGCTGCTGCTGCTGGTCTCTGTCTTGCTGATATAGGCCAGATGATGACAAGGGAGTTTTGTCGCGGCAAGGAATCGTCGTCAAGTGAATTGGAAAATATTTGCTTGCAAGTCAAGGCAAGTATCAACAATGAGAGTGAAAACGAAGAAGAGGAGTCTAGTTGTGGAGTTGGTGGCATTTCTTTTGGTGACATGAACAAGGGTGAATGGGAATTGTTTTTGGAGATTTTTGATAAGTTTGTGATTGGAGTTTTTGAGGATAAGAAGACGTACAAGAGTTGATGCAGAAGTTGGAAACATCAAGGAAAGTTAATGAATGTTAATAAGATAGGGAAACCAAAGCCAGAGATATGATGAATCATGAATCACTGTCGCTTATATAAGTTGTACATTATTAATATTGCCAAAAAAAAATTATTAGCGTAGATTGTGTAGATATAAAGTACCATATGACAAAAATGGAATAGTGATTGGTGAGGTGCTAATGCCATCCATTCCATTTAGCAACTTTGTCTTTGTTGCATTTGTCTTTTCTTTATCAAAATAGATTTGTACACTATCTAAGTGTGCTAACCTGTGATTATGTAAATTTTTTAATTTCGGTGATTCAATTTGTAATGGAATTAATTGATTATTATGTAAATTCTTCCCAATGTGTACTAGTTGATGTTTACTTATATACATTGGTGCACATGTTTTCATAATGCTTATGTTTTGATGTCATAATGCAATTATTGATACTTATTATACATTTTCTGGCCAAAAAGTGTCTATAGCTAATAGCTAATAGCTAATAGCCAATGGGAATGGTTTCCCTGCAGCGAAAATCTCACCCACTCACCTGTCATACTTGCATATGGTCAAAATAATTAAAAGTGAAGTGAATGGTTGAGATTTTCATTGGACTTCCTCTAGTAAAAATTCAATTGCATAGAATCTGCTCCCATAGCCAATAGCCAAAACTAGATTGTTTGTATCAAATGATGCCGAACGATGTAGTGGGAGTTTATTCTCCATGTCCTATTTGATGTGAGAGTTTCTTTTCTCATCTCAAATGGTTTTTGAATTGATCAATCTGGAGCTGTATTTTGACAAAAAAAACTTTTAGATTGGTTGAAGGAGCATTTTAGAGGCTTTTCAAAATATATCAAGTGAGAAAAGAAACTACCTATGTTATAGTCTTTTTTTGGACTTGGATCCTTCTTTGGATTAAAGAAAAGAAAACTTTGGATTGTTAACTTCACGGGTAACTCTTCATTTCTTTTATAACAATGTATGATTTTATTTTGGTCCTAAATATAGTACACTGATCTTGAGATTTTTTTTATAAGATGTTGTTGAGATTTTTCTGTCTCGTTTTGTTGGATTCTTTCATATTTTAATAGTATTAATTATTTATTTATCAACATATTTCTTAAATGTTTCAATTTTTTTATAATTTATAATAAATAATATGATAAAAATTTAATTATTTCTGATGAATGATAAATTTATAAAATACTATCAAATATCGGTAGATAATTTAACATTTTTATGATTTTTTTTTAAAATAGTTTAGTAGATAGACTCGCACACTTTAAATATGGATAAATAAGAAATATCAAATTCGAACTCAGATCCTTATATAACGATTTCCTTGCAGGCTTGCAGCTACCAATTGACATGTATTTACGCGATACTTTTACAAAATATTTTGATTCTCGTGATTTAATTAACAAAATCTTGCATTTATGTACGATGGTATTTATTTATTAATGCTCAATTTTTCTTCTTTTTCAAATTATGACTTTTATATAGATACATACAAGTTTAGGTCGCTCAAAAGTTATCTAGTCATATCTTTATTTATTCTGGTATAAGTTTTTGTTTTTTATTTAAAACTAATTAAGTTAACTTTATGATCAGAATTCAAATGTTTTATGCTAAGGTAATACTCTCATTTGACTTATTTTTCATGGTTTTTATTTATTTATAAAAGTCAACGTGGTTTTTATATTTTGGTTGTTCTTCTATGCGTTAAAATCAACAATATCTTTGTTATTTTTTTTTTGGAAAATACAATATTTTTAATATTATAAGAACTAGTTACACATTTCATCAAATTTAAAATGTCAAAAAGATAATACATGGCACATCTGATTCACCACTAACAAAAAAATAACAAGAAGATATTTGATACTTTGAACTATCCCTCCTTTTTCATAATAACTATAACATTTGCAAAATAATTATACTAAAAAGAGTGTCATTGTTAATTTTTAATATAATTTTAATTATTATTTTTTCAATTGTACTATTTAATTAATATTATAT
>JBBPBQ010020321.1:53483375-53511782 GCA_037974755.1 Cicer yamashitae
AACTAAAAGTATTGCAAATTAAATATTATAAAAGAAATTAAAAGTCAAATACACAATAAATGTAATGTTTGATACATTTGAATCGAATTTATATTTAACATTTATTACCATGTATATTATCATCAAAGAATGTAATTTTAGATTTAATACGGTCAACTTTAAAGTCCATATATAGGATTGAGATAAAGGAATTTTGGCAATTTATAAATATAACTATTTATTAAATAAAAGAATCAAAATTATTAAATTAAATATTTCAATAAATATGTTCACATTCATTGAACAAATCACATTTCTATGAAAGAATTATCTAACATGTTTGAGACAAAATCGTATATAAATACCCTTCTTGTGATAGTTTTTTTTTTTAAAAAAAAAGATTAAACTATAAACTAGCTGATAGTTGAAAAACTGACTGATAAATGAAAAGTTTGTTGATAACTGATGACTTATAGTTAAAAAACTAATTAATTGAAACTAAAGTGTTTGGTAAATTTACCTTTTAACAATATAAAACGCCATAAAAAGACACAATTATTTAATTTAAAATAAATAAAAAAAAGTGACATTTTTATCTAATCTTCTGCCTATTATTTTAGTCGATCTATTTGTTGTATTCAATCCATTTTTATCCAATGTCTTCTGGATATTGTTTTACTCCATTTTCTTTATTTTAATCAATTTTCCTACTTTACTTTACTTTTTTTTTGTTACATCATTTTTTTTATTACAATACAAACATAAATTTCAATAGTTATCTAAAAGTTTAACAAGCTCTGTATCTATAAATAGTAGTCGTAAAAACAATACAATTTATTTACTGTTTACAATTTGACATAAATGAATTTAACTTTATCACAATGATAAATTAGAAGATGAATAAATAATAATAAATATGACAATGCATACATTAATCAATTTCTTGTAAGATAAATAACATCATTTTTTAAAAAGTTATTTTGGTAAGAAATTAAAGAAATTGAGTACTCTATGAAGTTGTGAACTAGTGGGTGTAGTGAGTGAGTGAGGTAATAATTTTGTATTACATAAGGATAAAAGAAAAAAATGATAATAAGGTTATAAATAGAAGAAAATGTAAAAACTATAAACTATAGTTCAAACGCTATTTGAAATAACATCTCAGAAAATAAGCTATAAGTTAGTGAGAAAAACTTGTTTACCAAACACATATCTTTTAGGCACTATTTGGTAACGCCAATAAGCTAACTTATAGCTTATTAAACTAGCTTTTAAGCTTGTTGGATTAAAAGAGATGTGTTTGGTAAACAAGTTTTTCTCACCAGCTTATAGCTTATTATGAGACGTTATTTCAAGTAGCGTTTGAACTATTAGTTTTTTACATTTTCTTCCATTTATAACCTTATTATTTTATTTTTATTATTTTCTTATCCTTATATAATAGAAAATAACTACCCCACTCACTCACTACTCTCTCACCCATTAGGTTACAGCTTCACGTATATTATTCTCGGTGAACAAAGTTGTTTCTCTAATTTCTTGCCTAAATAAATAAATAAATTTTCATGTTATTCATTTTACAAGAAATTGATTAAGATATATATTGCTATAATTATAATTATTTCTTCATCTTCTAATTTATCATTGTAATAAAGTTAAATTCATTTTTTATACTAAATTGTAGACAGTAAATGAATTGTATTGTTTTTACGATTACTATTTATACATATAGAGTTTGCTAAAATTTTAGAGAACTCTTCAAATTTATGTTTGTATTGTAATAAAAAAAAAAGTATATGAATTGCATGGTTCTGATTTTTATTTCAAAGCTTTGTTGTATTTTTTTGGATTTCTACCACAATAATAAAAACTAAAGTAGGAAAATTGATTAAAAATAGAAAAATTGTTAAAAAGAAAAAAAAGAAAATGGAGTAAAACAATATCTAAGAGAGATTAGATAAAAATATCGCATTTTTTGTTATTATAAATTAAATAATTATGTTCTTTTATGTCATTTTATATTTTTAAAAACCAAATTTACCAAATATTTAAATTTCGATTAATTAGCTTTTCAGCTATAAGTAATCAGTTATCAACTATCAGTCAGCTTTTCAACTAATTTATAGCTTAATTTTATCAAACAGAGCCTTAATCCAATAAACTTATAAATTAATTTAATAAACTATAAATTAATTTAATAGCGTTACTAAATAGTACTCTAATCCAACAACCTTATTAAACTATAAACTAGCTTATTAACAACGATCCCAAAGAGTGCCTTAACGTGCAATAATCTCCTGTGTTTTCACTATCACATTTGAGGCCTTAATTACGTGGCCTTCGCATATTTGTACCAAAATTCTTTTTCCTGTTCACACACCTTTCCTCTCCCATTTTCAAAGACCACCTTCCAATAATAATATTTACACACTCTCATATCAAATCGATTAGATGAAGTACCAAAAAAGTCTTACCAATGTTTGCATTGTAATTCTCTCTTCCCTTAAATTTCATATTCATATAATATAATTTTAATCTTTTCATTTTTCGAAATTATATTGTGCCTAATTTGTATACTTTTTTTATTTAAATTGAGAAAAATATGTAAAATGATTACTACACGTGCCTTTGCCTTAATCCTTATTATAATTATAATGTTTCCATTTAGTTGTTCATAATAACATGAACAATTTTTCTCCGTTTGAAAATTTTTGTATAACTGGAAAATCATTATTTGCACCTAGCGGATTTTAACAAATTTTATTAGGGGTCAACATAAAATAGATTATATATAAAATATTTTCAATTAATTTTATGTATTTGATTTTGATGTAATGGTAATTTTTATTTTTAGATATATTAAAAGTATCCGATTTGAATTTAAGTATTTACAATTTTGTCAAACAAACTATTATATTTATAATAAAAATAACAAAAAAACACTATTATAGAGAGTTGAACCAGAGACATTAAATTCCCTAAAGATGATTTAACATGGGAAATTAATGTTTTAATTTATTTATCTTTTTTATATAGATCATGGAAGGCTCAAGGTTTGTTGAGTTTTGGCATCTTCTCTGGATGTTACAAGTAGTGAACTTGTTCCAGTAAAGGAAAATCTCTCTGAAAAAGATATGTGAGATATTTTATTAGGTTGATGGGTATCTATCAAATAATTAACTTTTCTTGTAATTAAACTAAGAAGATGGAGCCCCAGATAAATATTTATCCAATGAGTAAAGAGTAAATATGTTATTAGGCTTTAAAATTGTTTGAATATTGTTAAAAAGAGGAAAGAACTAAAAGTTCAAAAGTGGTTTCAGCATTTTTTTTTTTAATTCGGAGATGTTGAACTTAATAATATAAGATTTAATTGTTAAGATATAGAAATAGAGATAACTAATGCATTGGAAGTCTAAAGTCTTTAAATAGAGGCTTACCTATTTAATATTTTATTCAATTTAGGGGTTTATTTTATAAAAATATTTTTTGTTTTTATTTAAAAAAAATATGTATTTATTTTACCTTGATAAAATATTCTGGAATTAAATCACATTAATAAATATGAGATGAAATACTAGTTAATGAAATGTATTTATAGAAATATTAATAAATTTTTTTAACAATTTCAATATTTCTAAAAATATAGATAATTGTTCACTTAAAATTGTTTAATATCTCTTACTTTCTTATTTACGAGCAAAATTATGCAATTTTAAGAATAAAAATATGAATTATTTTCATAAAATAAAGTACTATTAAAATAAAATATATAAAAAAAAAGTGACTAATTTTAATGGATTGCATTGCCCACAATTTTCTAAAACCAACATATATTTACCTTTTTTGATCATTACAATTGTGATTTCTATTGGATTTTGGCTAATCTCCAAGCTTTTTATTTTTATTTTTTTATTCAATTAATTTATTAGAGTATTGTAAATGATAGGTGTTAGTTTTGAGTGTCAACATAGTTGAATATGTATTTCAATGTAATGTCTTTATATTCTAATTTTTCGCTAAAAAGAAAATTATTAGTTGTATTAGAAAAATATTGTTGAGAAAGACCATTGAAAAACATTTGGAACCAAAATAAAATGCACAAATGCTATGTGTGTAAACTTGTCTAAAATTAGAGTTAATAGTACATTAGTAGTGTAAAATTATTTTATATTATCATTTAATAATGATTATTAATTATTTTACATCATATTAAACGATTTTTAAATCAAAATCAGTTATTAAATATTTAGGCGACGTGACAAATTATTATCGATTATTAGTATAAAATAAATTTCCGTTAATAGTGCTTCTACTCTAAATCTTACAAGTTATATACATCTATCTACGTGGGTGTTTTTTTTAATAATCCCAAAAACAAAATTAAAAATAACAAATATGTAATTAAAAACAAAACAACAGAAATAAAAACCTCTCACCATCGATGTTGCCCTTAACAAAAACCTCTCCTCGACGTCCCATTGGAACTTTGCCACCATTAATTGGGAAGGCACTCTTCAAGCGTCCCGGTTGCCTTCATTGTCATCGTAGAGAGACGCATAATATATTTTATTATATGATATTTATGAAGTTTAGTCTATATTATAATAAATTATGAAGTTTAGTTTATACTTAAAAAAAATTGAAGTCTTTTATATGCGTAAATTTTAATATCAAAATATTTCATCAAACACCTACGGACAAACGACTTTAACTTTATTTTTAAAGCTCTTATTGATACTTTTAGCTTTAAAATAACTTTTGAGTTCAAAAAATGCTGGGTGAAAAACTTAAAACGATACTTATAGAAAAAGATAGAGAGAAGTTATATTAAGACTTTTAATTGTTAGCTGTAAAAAATAGACTATTAAATGTCATATGTAGAAGAAAAAATAATATTAAATTTTAGTTAAAAAATATACACGCCATAAATATAAAACAAACTCATTACTTGTTTTTTACCAAAAAAAAGTATAACCAAAACCATACAATTAAATACTAGTCCTACATTTACTATAGAACATACTTTTTTTTTACTCAATTATTATACAATACTATATTATAATACTATAAAACTATTTTTATAGTTATTCATCATGCACAATTAGTTAATAATTAGATCTAGGATCCGTGTAGTGCCATAAGACCTACTCAACACTTGATGATACCTAAAGAAAGCTCTAAAGCAAGAATTTAATTAAAAAAATAGACACATTTTAACGTTAATAATAATATTTTATGGTAATTTTGTTTAAATTTTATTTTTTTTTCTTTTTGAGGTGTAATTTATTTTAATTAATAATGTCAATTGATACATCTTTTACACTTGGGACACTTTTTAATTGTTATACATATTATTATTTTTTAGGCAAAAATATATTTGAAAATTAGAAATGAAAAGAGACACCGTAAGAAAAATAAAAACCAAAAGACAAGAAAATGTGTAATGTTTTAAGAAGTACTGATTGGTATACTAGTTGTTTATATATTTGGTTGTAGTATTTTAGTTTTGAAATGAGCTCAACTATAATGAACTAACTTACTAAATACTATAACTGTGAAGTTAACAACTTAAACTAACTTATAACTGTCTCGGTTTATTAACTAGCTACGGGAAATTAATACAACCATTGAATTTCACAGTAATTAGTAAAAAAATGTTGGAACCCAATTTGAGTCTTTGAAAGCTGTGAATTCATTAGAAGCCTTTGAGAACAATATCTATCTCAGGGGGCATAATTAAACATATATATATATATATATATATATATATATATATATATATATATATATATATATATATATGAAAATGTGTTTTGGATCAAGTCTGACTTTGTTTGGAAAATTTTGTCTAAAATGAAATTTAAAATTGATAAATAAAGAGGAACACAAAATTTCAAAAAAAATTATCCATTAAACAGGGCATGTATTAAGTTGAAATATTGATCAATATTATATTAAGTAATATAATATGTCATACTATCAACGTATCACTGAAATTCATTTAATCTATCTAGTTATTTTTTACTCGTTCAACTTTAATGTATACATTCTTTATGTTCTTAATTATAAATATCATTTGTATTAAAAAAATGTCTTTAAATATAATCACTTTTAAATTATTAGATGCACTTTTTTACTGTTTAAAAAAATAATTTTTGAATTTTTTTTTATTATAATATTTTTAAAAGATAATATTTAAAAAAACTTGATCGAAATAAAAAATTGATTTAAATAAATTTTAACAAAAAAATCATTTTAAATATTTAATCTTTTTGTTATAACTTTGTTAGAATAATAAATTTTTAAAAATGCGTAAAATGACAAGTTATTTTAATTTGCTTCTTATCAAAATTATTTTTGAGAGTATTCGTTTTTTTATATAAAAAAAAATATAATTTTTATCTAGTTAAAATATCTAAAAATAAATATCTAAGTTAGTGAATATATAAAAATTACTTTTTTTAAGTTGTAACAAACAATTCATAAATAGTCTATACTCGCTGCAAGAAAAATGGTTATTTGAGGCGGTCAAAAGCTAAGGAAAAAAATGTAACAAAAGTCATATTTGTGGTGGCTTAAGGCATAATCTAGTCACAAGTTTTTGTGGCAGTCAAAACAACCACGCTAATTTTATCGTTATTCGTTGTCTGGTGAAAAAAAAAATCTGAACTAAGATAATTTACTTGTGTCACTTTATTCCCCCTCTCCTTAGTTTTGTTATTGCTTCTACTCCAAGTAAATCACCAAGTCTGAACTAGTTTAATCAAATAATGAAAAAGTTATCAACTTAGTCAAACACAATTCAACCTTCCATTCTCGTGTTTGCACTTTCACTTATTTGAGAAATGAGACTTATGATATCTGTCATTTTGGTAGTTTGTTTAAGATTTAGGATTTTTGGGTTTTGTTATTACGTATTTTATTCAAAAAACATTTATAGGTTTCCTCTGTATTTCTAGTTTAGGGCTTGGTTACTGATTATGGATTTGTTTAAGGTGTTCTAGTTTTTTCAATCAATCATGTTTTTTTTAATTCTTTTTAATATGTTTATGGAGAAACTATAATTTTTTGAATGGAAAACACATGTATAACAATGACACTATTATGTGATGAAGTTTTTAATCTTTGATCCTGTAGTTTGGTCTTTGCAGAGATTTCTTTTATTTCTAAAAAATGAATAATGTTCCTCACAATTTTTTTTTCTACTGTGGTTAAAATTTGATTTTAATTACATTGCATCTAATCTTAGTAATTTGGTTTCTAATTTTAAATGTGTTCTATGTGCAGGTTTATGGTTGAAGTTAATCACATTTTTGAAAGAATATGACTTTTTATTTCTAAATTGAATTGATATACAGTTAGGGGTGGGCAAAGTTCAGTTATGAACTAGAACTGTTTACAAACTAGATCAAATTGGTTTTTAGTTTGAAAATACCAAACCGAATTGGTTTTGATTTACCCATACCCGAACCGCATTGGTTCTTTAAATCAATGAATCAATTTATTGTTCTGAATCGAACCATAGCTCTCGTTCCAATTTTTCAGCCTTCTAAAAAAGCTCATTTCTAACTCAAAAACATTCATCTTCATCAAACGACATCGTATCCATTGAATCCTCTTTCACCATTCCCCTTTCCTTTCACAACCGCATTTTAAAATTCTCATCGCCAATTCATCAAAACTCGCAGTATTAGTTTCACACCACAACAAAATGATGTTGTCTCCACCGCAATTCTCGAAAACAAACTAAAATGACATTGTCGTTGTTTTAATCACTTTTGAAATTCTTATCGACGATTCTCGTTACGGTAACTTTTTGCACAGAAAACGAAGACGTTCAAACGACATGGTTTTTGTTAAATGTTGATCGTGCGATTCAACATCTAGATTCCAGTGTCGATTATGTCGCCGATTCCTACAGGAAGAGGATCATGCTCTAGTGCAAATGACATCTTCAACTAGTTCCTCAAGAAAAAACTCCAGTTACCAACACTTACATTAATAGAACCTCACCTCCCGTCGGCGCCGTTAGAAATCAATCTCCGGTGACAATGGCTTTATTTCAATTTTAGGGTTTTGTTAGATGGAACACGGAGTATGATTTTGTTTTCTTAACATTTAGGGTTTTAGAGTTTTGTTAGATTTGATTTAGTAAGTTATGGTTATAGTTTGGCTACAGTTAAATTCTATTCTTTAAAAAATTTGTTCAATTAAAAAATTGACTTTAAAATAAAATTTGGTTCTTAATTTTATAAATCAGTTTAATTAAAAGTCGTTCGACTCGGTTCCCTAAACCAGTTCAGTTTTTTGATTTTTTTGTCTACCTCTAAATTATAGAGTACCATTGAAGGTTTAAATCTTGTTTTGTTGATTTATGGTCTCATAGTTCATCATCGAAGAATGAAAATCAGACAAAATATCTAAATTTTGAAAAAAAAAATATAATCAATTTAAAAGTGAGACAAAATTAGACTGATATATTGATAAGTAAAAGTATTACTATTTTGATTAGTTTGGTGTGGTAACAAGGTTAATTACTCAAAAGAAAAATAGGACAAAAATAATATAATATTGAAAAAATAAATTAATAAAATTATTTTACTCAAATTAACCACTTAAATAAATATAGAAGTGCTTGGTAAATTTATTGGACAAATATTTCTAAATGACTCAAAAAATATATATTATAATAATTGGACTTGATTTGATTAAAAAGAATTAATTTAGACTCAACAAATGGAAAATTGAATTTTGTACTATCACAATTGAATATATACCCCTTCATTTAAAAATTTTCATCCCTTAATTTACTAGAATACTCTTAAGTATATAGTAGAAATAATTTTCAGACAAAGTAATTTTTTTTCTTTGAAATTCTCTTACCGAAAATTTAAAAAACGAAATTTCCAGTAGTTATTTTTCAATATCGGAAATTTCATTTTTCAGAAGTTAGTCTCATCTTAAGCGAAAATTTTATTTTTAAAATTTTCAATATTAAAAAATAACTAGCAGAAATTTAAAATTTCCGGTTGAATCTCTTAGAAATTTCATTCGTTTCTGAAATTTCCAGTATAATTTTTTTCTCTTTAATTTTGAAATTTGAAATATCTGGTAAAAGTAACTTCTGTAAATTTCAAAGTACAAAACTTCCAATTATATAAATGGTATACTGAAAATTTTATCGGGAAAAAAATTTTAATGAGTAGAAAGATTTTGGAGTAAAAATTAAATTTTTTTACCTTTAATTTAATAAAAATAAAAAAGACAAAATTAAATTTTTAATATTTTATAAAATATAGGTCGAATTGTGGTATACAAAATCTAATTTTCCAACAATATGATATGGCCTGGTGAGTATCCAATCTGATTCTATCTACCGTAAGACCCGACACTCATCCAAACTGTAAAATTCAACCGAATCCCTTTTTTCCGCCTTGAAAAGGGTATAAATTGTAGTGACCTTATAGTGAATCTGTTTCTCAATCTTGTATTCTTGGTTTCAATTGTTATTCTGTGTTTGTTCTCAACATGGCAACAGCTTCAGGTATACCCCTTTTTCCGCAATTCAATTTTCATCCTTAATTTTAGGAATTATAATCCTCTGGTTTCGGTTATCAACCTGCGTCGCATCGCGGTGGTCCGGCACTACGCGGCGTCGCGTCGCTTATTAGGGTTGCGGCCTTGATCGGGGCTGATTCGCGGAGAAGACGAAGTGCTTTTTCTGAGAAAAACGCGCAACAGTTAGGCAAAGGAAATTGTCTTAAATGCCCTCAACCATGGTTGTTAGGGACGCGCGACAGATCGTGAGATGCACGATTTCACGCGACATCCGTAGTTCACCGCGGCGGCGCGGCCGGACCGACGAGGAAGATCGTGAAGTCGTAGTAGCGGCGCTCTTCTCACGCCGCCGCCGGCTGGTTATTTTCGTTACAGTCATGGTTCATGGGTCGGGTTTGCAAATCGGTTTGTTGAAAACGACGCTTCGCATAACAAGCCCCAAAAAACACACGATTATGATAATTGCGTTTATGATACCTGTAGTTTTGCTTGCTGTCAGGCTGTCGTTTTGCTTACTCCATTCGTTTGCTTTCTTTTGGGTTTTATATAATTAATTAATAATAATTGCTAATGGGATTTAAAAAAGGATATGACTATGCTATAAATTGCAATAAAAGGAAATATATAATGCTAGATTATTTTTTAATCAATAATATAAAATGATTTTATTAGTAAAAAAAAGTATAAAATGATTTGTTTATTTTTTAAAAACAAAAAATATTTGTTTATTGCTTTTAGATGGTGGAAGCATGGAATTTCTGTTTATATGAAGTATGAAATATTAGTATCAATGACCTTTGAAGTTATGACTTATGAATGTTTCTTTAGTTTTTGCATTTTTCTATTTTTTTGCCTTTGTATGTGTATGGTATTAATTGCTTCTAAATGTTCCCCTAGACTTCTATTAGCTGCTATCCGCCACACCTCTATAGCGTTTTGAGGGCCCACTGCCACGCTAGGCTATTTGCTACTGACTATAGCGTTTAGTTGTAGCATTCTTATAGATTCATCTTTTGCTGTTGTGCGGTCATATTAGTGATTTCTTAATTTTGTATTTAACATGGATCACGGATATCCATCTAGCAAGAACAGTTGAAATTGGAAAAGTTTTTAGGTGGTTTGTGGATAGTTGAGGGATAATGCTTTGTGTCTGTTCACAAGTGGGTGAAGATAGCCCACGCCTTGGAGGTTTTAGACTGTGTTTGGCTGTCATATTGAACTGTGGAGATAGTCAGAAAAAGTTGCTGAGAAGTCAGCTTCTTTCTTGCTGTGATGATTTGGGTGAACAGTGTGGAACAAACCCTTGAGTACATGTTTGGTCTTCCCAATAGATCACTTAATTATTGGATGGTCCAGTTGACAGGTTTGGTCATTAGGAATGTTTTTTCAAGATATAATGCAAATTTGGATGATTCTTCTAGTGAAATAGATATGATATGTAGACCAAATGTTGTAGGCCTAGAATAACCCAACACATGCTAATATGCTATGAATGCAATTTTTTGTTCTGATCGGGATTTTCTTTTCTCCTTTTTCCCATTGGAAGTTGCTATTGTTTTATTCAATTATATCCAGATAATTATTGAGGTCGAAATCACACATAGACTTCAATTCATAGCTGTTACTCAAATACTAAATTTGTTTCATTAGTAGGTATAATACGAGACTGGTAATCCTGGCAGGGTCTTGAGGACGTGAAGAATATAATTTTGTTTTATTTTTGTAAAAGTTGGGCTAGCGTTCATGGATTTATAACTCGTTGCATCCTTGTTTAATGAGTTGCTTTTGCTTCTTTTTAATTATAATAATGTTAACCTGATTATGGACTTCCCAATTTTCCTTGTGTTGTGCCTTAATTAGACGGTTTCTACATGCTTATTAAACTTGTACGGGGTGGATTGCAGTGGCATTCAAGTCCAGGGAGGATCATCGAAAACAGATTGAACTTGAGGAAGCACGTAAAGCCGGGCTTGCGCCTGCTGAGCTTGATGAAGATGGGAAGGAAATTAATCCCCATATTCCTCAGTATATGTCATCTGCACCTTGGTATCTTAATGCCGAGAGACCTGTAAGTTTTGCCTTCCCTTACCTCTAATTTTTCCTTATTAGTTTTTGAGATACATATAAAATTGTTAGCTATATTTGACATATAAAAGTTAACCTATTATTCTGTTTATTTTTCCTTCCATTGTAGAGTTTGAAACATCAAAGGAAATGGAAATCTGATCCCAATTACACCAAATCCTGGTATGACAGAGGTGCTAAAACTTTTCAGGCCAGCAAGTACAGGAAAGGTGCATGTGAGAAGTAAGTTATCTCATTCAGTATTTCTCAAGGCATGTGTGGGTGTGTGTGTTTGCTGGGCCTCCAAATATGATGGGCGATTCTTGTCTATCAACTTAATAAGAAAATTAAATATTTGGCTACATCTGTCTCGGATGATCCTTTAATTTTGTTTTCCCCTGTGTTTGTGTCTTGTTTCAATAGATGTCAAACTCTCGAGCTATCCCTTATAAGTTTATGAAAAATGTGTTACCTTGCATGTAGACACTGTCAAACTAATACAAGTGAACCCACACAAAATCTTTTAACTAAATTCTTCTAGTTAGTTTACAAGCTTGGATGAATGCATGGTTTTGGTGACAAAACTTGCATGTAAACGCTTTCAAACTAATACAAGTTTGATAACCTTGCTTGTCTCTACATATATTTAGTTTGCTATTATCTCTTACAAGTTTATGTTAGTACTTTAATATTCATCTTCATTTTATAGCTGTGGAGCTATGACACATAATGTCAAGGCATGCATGGAAAGACCTCGAAAAGTAGGAGCAAAGCATACAAACAAGCATATTGCCGCTGATGAGAAGATAGAAACTATTGAGCTTGACTATGATGGCAAACGGGACAGATGGAATGGGTATGATCCATCAACATTTGCCCGAGTCATTGAGAGATATGAAGCCAGAGATGATGCTCGAAAGAAGTACTTGAATGAACAACAGCTGAAGAAATTGGAGAAGAGCGACCAAACTGATGAGGGCGCTGCCATTGATGAAGCTATAGAAGATGATGATTTAAGGGTAGATGAGGCGAAGGTTGATGAAAGCAAACAAATGGACTTTGCCAAGGTTGAGAAGCGTGTGCGAACAACAGGCGGTGGGAGTACTGGAACTGTGAGGTAATTTTTATGTTGCTATCATTGTTAAAATGCAAGGCCAAGTTGATCGGTCCCATATTTACGAATTTCAATTCTATTATTTTTGTTACATGGAACTGTGATGTAATTTTTATGTTGCTATCATTGTTAAAATTCAAGGCAAAGTCGATTGGTCCCATATTTAAGATTATCAAATTATATTATTTTTGTTTTGTGGATTCTAACCGAAATATCTTTATCTTCAGGAACTTACGTATTCGAGAGGATACTGCAAAATATCTTCTCAATCTTGATGTCAATTCTGCACATTATGATCCCAAGACCAGGTCCATGCGTGAAGATCCTCTTCCAGATGCAGATCCAAATGAAAAGTTTTATGAGGTAACTTGTCTCAAAGAATAATTGTTTTTAGGAACTTCATGATTTGTTTTTTTTTATTGATTTTGCATTTTAATCTTGTATTTGGGTTAAAATTAGTTTTTGTGCTGTAGGGTGATAACCAATATAGAAATAGTGGTCAAGCTTTGGAGTTCAAGGAATTAAACATCCATGCTTGGGAAGCATTTGACAAGGGACAAGATGTTCACATGCAAGCAGCTCCTTCCCAAGCTGAATTGCTCTATAAGAATTTCAAGGTCATGAAGGAGAAATTGAAGTCTCATACGAAGGAAACTATTATTGAGAAGTATGGCAATGCAGCTGATGAGGAGAAACTTCCAAGAGAACTTCTGCTAGGTCAGAGTGAGAGGCAAGTTGAGTATGATCGTGCTGGTAGAATTATTAAAGGACAGGTAAGATATGCATTCTATATCTTTGTTGTCCCACAATTTCAAGTTGCAGATCAATTTTACATAAAATGCTTCTGTGTGATATAGCTGGGCTTTATATGTGATCTGTTAATTTTCTCAGGGCTTCACGATTGGTTTTTGTTCATCTCTAAGGATTATGCTTTTAGGTTGTTGCTGTTTTTTCAGATGATAATAATTATTTATCTGTTGCTTCTAACAGGAAGCTGCAATCCCCAGAAGCAAGTATGAAGAAGATGTTTACATTAATAACCACACAACTGTTTGGGGCTCATGGTGGAAGGATCACCAATGGGGTTTTAAGTGCTGCAAGCAGACAATACGTAATAGCTATTGCACTGGTGCTGCTGGTATTGAGGCCGCTGAGGCTGCAAATGATCTCATGAGAGCTAATATTGCCCGTAAGGAGGCTGCTGCAGGTTTGTACTCTGACACCATATCTCTGTTGCTCCTCTCCCTTATTCTCTTCCTTTTGTTGTTATTAATTTCTTATATGTTTGATAATTGCTTGGTTGTAATTTGCATTATTCTTGTTATTAATCATTATTTTCTTGAATCCATTCAGAGGATCCTGCATCAGCGGAAGAGAAAAGGCTTGCTACATGGGGAACCGATGTCCCAGATGACCTAGTTCTGGATGAAAAATTGCTTGCTGACGCACTCAAAAAGGTAATATAAATCTATCAGCCATATATTTATTTACTCTTCCATATTCCTTGATATGTGATAGTTACCTCATGTGAATATATATTTTTAGGCTTCAATATTCCTTGATATCTGTTTTTTCTTATTCTACCTCCTGTGGAACTAATTATTGTTTTATGCCAATAAGATTGTCGACCTCTATGACCAAGATGTAGACACCATTGGCTCAAACTACATATTGCATGTTATTTATAGAAACGAAGATGGTAGGGTTTAGCTAGACTACGTATGTTCTTTTTTTAGAATAAAATAATTTATTCTGGATTTTCACGTGTCTATGTGTTGTAATGATATGATCAAAGAAAGAGATAAGTAACAAAAATTACTTTGGTATTTTGCAGGAGGATCAAAGAAAGAGGGAAGAGAAAGATGAGCGGAAGCGTAAATATAATGTTAGATGGAATGATGAGGTATGATTTTTTTTCAAGTCACCGGTTGAGAATTTTATTTGTATACATGCCCTCGTTGCAGAATTTTAAATCAATTTGGTGCGAACAGGTTACTGCAGAGGACATGGAGGCATACAGGATGAAGAAAGTACATCATGATGACCCAATGAAGAGTTTCATGAACTAAACTTGGAATTTGGTGCGAACCGATGACATGGAGGCATACAGGATGAAGAAAGTACATCATGATGACCCAATGAAGAGTTTCATGAACTAAACTTGGAATTTGGTGTGAACCGAGGACATGGAGGCATATGGGATGAAGAAAGTACATCATGATGACCCAATGAAGAGTTTCATGAACTAAGCTTGGAGAGGGCAAAAAGGCCTGCGTGCGTTCATTTCGTTACAAGGCCACAAGCCTTTCTGTTGTTTTCTCACTGCCAGAAGGATTGGGCAGAATGGATGATTAGTGACATAGAGGAGCGGAGTTAAATTGTGTCTAGTTGCTACTATGGTGTTATTTAGCTTTTGGAACACAAGGGTGTTTTAATGACTCAATAGCATCTGTTTTTTATGTAAGAACTTCCAACATTACATGTATGTTCAAACATTTCTTATGATGTCTTTGAGAGATGCTAGAGCCACTAAGGCAGATGCTTTACCGGTCCAAGTAGATATCCAAGTAGTTTCGACTGTGTTTTCTGGCTCATTTATGTTCTTAAAGAATGGTCCACTAGCTGTTGTGTCATGGATCATAGAACAAGATGCAGTTGTGCTGATCCCTCAATTGCATCAAACATTAATTAATTATAAGTAACTTGTGTTTCTAACTCCATGTTGTTTTGATGCAATCCTTGATGTTTTTTATGGAGTTTAGAATTATCACACACCTCTTCTATTCCATTAAATGTTATTATTAATTATAAGAATTGGAAAATGATGGACAAAATTGACATATATAAAATAGCCATACAAACTACTTGTTAATAATCCACAAGACCTATAATACTAGACCAGTTTTCTTTACATCTAAACAAACAAGAAATAGTTTGTTTCTTGCTTTCTTCTTACGCATCATTCAACCTTATTACACAACAACAGAAAAAAAACATGTACTACAAATTTCTGGCTAACATCTCTTGTGCAGCCATCTGTTGTCTAAACCTGATAATGAACTCTTCTGCCCGTTCATCAATTCCTTGCATTTGAGGTGAGGCTAATGCCGACTCACACATATCATCTGATGTGCATGTTTTGTCACATCCCTTGCTTGTTCCTTCTGTTACTTTCTTTGCAACCTTTTGAATTCGTGGTTGGCAAAACTCTGTCTGTGGCTTCAAATACCCTACTAAGTCACAGGGAGGATCCTTGAAGAGCTTATCAATATAAACAGGTGCAGGCTTTTTGTGGAAACTGTTGAATACACTTCTAACTGTTGCTAACCTTTTGCAGCGAAAACGTTTAGTAGCAACGAACTTACGTGCCTTTGTGGTGATACTGGTAGTAGATGGTGTTATTGTGGTGGTGTAGGTGTTTAGTTTCTTTCTGTGTTTTTTCATGGGTTTGGATCTACGAATGTTATGAAGTTTACCAAGTTTGGAAGTAATGCTCTTCCATACCTTTCTAGCAGGTGGAAGTCTTAGACTTATGCAGGAGGACATGAAAGGATTGAAGAGTAAAGAAGAAAGCAAGAGTTCAATACAATTCAAAGAAATGGATGATTATATGTTTTTAAGATAAAACTCAAGTGGCAGAGGAAACTTTGTTGCATCCTTTATAACATTGAGTTGAGGGGTTGGATTCGTTTTTCAAATGAGTGTGTTGTTATTCCATTTCATAGTGGCTTAGTTATAACGCTAGGTGCAATGAACTAGCTTAATTATTAAGCAAACAAAATGTTACTACTAGTAATGATGTAGTTGTGTGTGAAACAATGTAGCAGTACCGGAATATACTTTTCCAATAAATATAAACTGAGATTCTGCGTGTACAATTTGCAACTATATACACCAATCTGTGGGCAGAATATTTTTAGATAAAATATTTCGACAATATATACTATGCTGGACACGGTATAACATACGGTTAAGTGTTTATTTATTTTGTCTCTCTTCCAATAATGTTTTTTATACAAAGTCATTTCATAATGTGTCAAATAATACATGTTGGATCATTGGCGTTTCATTTAAGTTGTATATAATTCTTAAAACAATAATTAATTGTATTGATTTTAATAATAAATAAATTTTAATTACTAAAATTCTTTTATTAATAGTAATTAATGAAATATTTAAATGAGTTGAGATATAATAAAAAAAATGAAAATTGTAATTAATATTTCAATGATAATATAAAGATAAATAATTTAAGACAAATAAATATTATATATAAGACACTTAATATTAGAAGGAGGAAGAAAAATTAGCTAAATACGTGATCGACCTGGATAAGTAATGAACTCTTTCATTTATGTCCTCGTGACAAATAGACTTAATTACACTTTTGTATCTCTATTGTGTCATGTTCATTAAAATAGTTTCCCTCTTATAAAAGAGTTTAATGAATATCAATTAATATTGTAAAATATTTTTACATTGTCATCCAACGAGAAATTACCCGTTTGTCATGTCACATCACCAAATTCTAAATTTCTTTATAAAAGTGTGGTTATTTGGCATAAATTATTCTCATTGAACGTCCGTGTAAGATTACACTAACCATACATCTCCTATTTTCTCTTTCTAAAATCAAACTTTTTAATCCTTTAAATTTGGCGTAATTTTTTTTATATAATATCCTCTTTTTTTTTTAAAAAAAATATTAATTCTAAAAATGAGAATTTTTTGGAACAAATATTTTTTACAAATGTGTCTGTTATTGTGGGACGAAAAAAAATAAATGAGATGTTTCAAAGTTGTGGAACAAATATTTAAAAGTATTGTAAAATAAATGTTTTAAAAAAATTTAAAAGTCATACAAAATAAATGAGATGTTTCAAACTTTGAATCATACTTATATTTTACATTTACTACTATGTAAATTCAAATGATTTCACAATTAAAAATTCAAATGCATTCACAACTAAAAATTTATATTAATTAATATATTATATAATTTATTTTTTATTATATATTAAGAGTTAAATAACTAGTCTATTAGTTAAAGTTTAAACATTTGAACATCAAATGATTAAATTTTTAAGTCATAGTTAGATTAATTAATTAACATTAAATTGTTGGATTATTAAAATTAAAATTTGATAGTCATAATTAATTTAATTAGTTAATTTTGAAACGTTGGATCATCAAAACTATAATTTTCAAGTCATATTTAGCCTAATCAAGTTAGATTGACGTGTTGGATCATCAACATTATAATTTGATAGTCATAGCTAGTCTAATTAGTTAACATTTTACCTTTTTTGTCAAGATTAGAATTTCTAAGCCATAATTAGTTTAATTAGTTAAGAAAGAACTTTTAGATCAACAAAATTAGAATTTCTAAGCCATAGTTAGATTAATTATGTTAGACAAAACCGTTCCATTATCGAAATTAGAATTTGATAGTCATTTTAAGTCTAATTAGTTAACACTAAACAGTGGAATAATCAAAATTAGAGTTTCTAAATCATATTTAGCCTAATTAGTTAAAATTAAATTGTTGGATTAATAAAATTAAAATTTTTAAGTTATAGTTAATCTAATTAGTTAAAACTAAATCATTTAATCAATAAAATACATTTTCTAAATCATTATTATTCTAATTTAATTAGATTGACATGTTAGATCGTCGAAATTATAATTTCTCAACTATTGTTATTTCAAATAATCGAAATTAAATTGTTGGATCACATAAATTAGAATTTCAAAATTATAGTAGTTTGATTAGATAATAGAATATATATGCTTGATTTTCATTGGTACCACATCATCATAGATAAATTACCTACAATTATTGAAAGACAACCTAGAATTTACCTTATATTATTTGACATAAGTAAGTTATTTTCACACATATATACTATTCATTGTGTTTCTCTTTTATCTCGCCAATTAAGTGCGACATTGTTTTATTTTTCCGTCTCGGCGCGGTATTCGTTTTATTCACATTGACAAATTGACTTCGATCTAAATTAAACATATTCAATCAATGACTTCAGCATCCTCAATGTTGTAGATATAGAGACATGAGTATTTCGGTCACCTTAATTTTGTTAAATTTGTAGGCATTTTGTTGTTTTATGCTATTAATTGGATGTTGTGATTTTGTTCACACATTCACCATTTTCATTTTTCATTTTTTGCTTTTTGTTTTTAGCAAGTTTATATTTATTTTGTTATTGATCAATATCCTCTTTTAATATTAATAAATGAATATTGTTTTCGAGTAAAAACTAATGATAAATGTTAGAGTCTTCCATTTTGAATTGTTTTGAATTTTTAAGGATAATTAAAATGCAATTGCAAATAACATATTTTTGTTGGATCATGAGAGAAGTTTGGAGGATCATCTACATTGAGGTAACAGCAACTACACAAATGAGTTGAATACTGCATCTTAACCTAAAACTGTAAAACAATGTGTTTAGGGATCCTCTAATTACTTTTATATTGCTTAACACTTAAGACTTCTAACTCAGACTTACTACACAATAATTCTTCCATCTGATTCTTTAATGCACGGTCTTCAAATTGGATTCGGATAATTCTTCATTCTTTTTCCCCTTCAGCTTGTTCAAATTACGCTTGTATGTGAATTTGAACGAATTTATTAACAATGGCATGGCTGATAGAGAAGTTGGATTGACGATTGATACAATTTGTATGTATGGAGGAATTAATGTTAAGCAATCTGGTTTTAGAAATCAATAAACAGAAAGAATAATGTTCTATATATACTAGTTTATTTTCTTTGGTTGCATTAATTAATGTCCATTATAAAAAGTATATGTACGTATACAATTTAGATGAATACACAATTGAAGCTATGAGCTCGCTTAATGAACTAACTAATGAAAATACTAAAATTGTCAATTTGAAACTAACACATTATAATTCGTTTAAAAAATATTCTTAAATATTATAAATTTTGTCCATAAAGTATCAGTTAAGTGTTAAGAACTTGATTTTAAATTTGTATATTGCTGAGTTTAAATTTCGTATGAAATAATTATAAAATAATTATAAATATCACTTTTACTAATAATATTTTTTCTTTTAAAATAAACATTCTAAATTTAAGAGATATATAAAGTTATTAATTTTTAATTAATTTTTAAGTTAGCCATGTCAAATAAAGTAGTAACATCGGTTATTACATAGAATCGATGTAAGAAGTCTATATCTAAAAAGCTGTGCTATTTGTCAGGAAGGAGTAAAATACACTACTCGTGAAAGTTCGTGATCCATTCATTGGTGACATGTAACATTTCCCATATCTAAACTATCATTTGACTCATTTTTAATTTAAAATTATAGGGACTAATTCCGATCTGCTTTGACATTCTTGCTGAAACAAATTTCATACTTCTCCAAATTTATGAGTTGACCTGATAATTTGATTTATTTGGAAAACTTCACTTTCACTGTCACTGCAAAACAATATACACTCTACGTCAAAGAATAGTCATTCTTGCAATTTTACTTTATAAATATATTTTTTTTGTTTTTATTTTTTTAAATAACTAATATTATTAACTAGTTGTTCAAATTAAAGTTTTTCAAATAATTTAATCAATCATGATAATCAATTTTTTGGTATTTTGAGTTGTGTCCCGGGTGTTGGATCTAAAATTTAATTTAATTTAATTGATAATTATTTGTCTATTTAAAAGATAATAAATGAGATTAAATTTCATTAGAGAGTGTTGAGTGTAGATCTCATAATAGAAAATGTTAAACTTTTATTTTAAGGTTGCCTTAAAACATATACTAGATATTTTAATTATGTTTATTTCTAATATTGTAATCATTCTTTAAAATACTTAAGATTTGAGAGTGAATAATTGTAATTTTTTAGAAAGTTACGGAGGAGTTAGAATGTTGATAATGCATTTAAGTTTTTAAAAGTAAAGTAACTTTGTAATTTATCTATTGTGTTTATAATAATTATTATATAATTCTTTTTGAAAAAAATAATTAATTATTAATTTTATTAGAGTAAAAAATTTATGTTGATCTAAAATTGATAATAACAAGGAGATGGAACACTCTTGTAATGAACAATTAGATAAAAATCTGTCGTGATTTGTTTCTCATCCCATAGGCTTCGTTTCTTGTGATGGGCTCTTCGAGATCATCATGGTGTTCCTATTGCAACTAGGGAAGATTCCATAATGTCCGAGATGGATATTATATAGAGAGGTGGTAATAAATTACACCAATGGTCTACGATCTACACCACGTACGTCAGGAAGTTTAAGATCAGACTTTTCTTTTAAATAAAATTAATACTTTTAAAAAGTTCTATTTAGTTAAAAATGTTAGGCTATATGCTACATAATAAGTTTTTTAGTTCTATTAGACAAATATATTTAAATAAATATAAATAATAACTTTTTCCTACTATAAATATTATATTAAATTTTGATTTTTGTTGTTGTTATATATTCAAATTTTAGTAATTTACGCATATTGATCTTCTTTAAGTTTTGACATATTAAATATATTATTATAAAATAAAATTGAAATATGAGGTATATAAAATCATATTCTTCAAAATGTGATGTTAAATATCAAAATAGAACTTAATTTCTTTGACATATTAACTCGTTAATTTATTTAAAGATATGTTTGATTACTTTTACAAAATGTTAAAATGAAATAGTCTTTTAAATAGGCTAACAAATCATATCAAACTTTTATCAATGTCATACTCATGCTTAAAAAGTAAGTCTATGAGAGGTAACGACCCTTAGACCTTGCATTTTTTGACGGATTAGACTCACCCCTTGCAAAGTCTAGCTCAGTCCAGCCTATTCCACCCCTAATTATATATCACTCATTCTCTAGTTTTTATTATAAGAGAATTTTTTTGTTTTATTTGTAAGAAAAAATCGCAATTTTTTATGAAGTATTTATTGTTTAAAAGATTTTTTCTACTTGGTTTAGTATTTATCTTTTTAATACATCACAATTTTCTATGGAAGTATATTTAGAAAAATGTTGAAAAGGTTATCACAATAAATAACTTCATTGATTTCGATATTTTTTTTTTTGTTTTTCTTGTTGTATTAAAGACTAGAGGGAGTAGTATTTAACTTAATTATGTATAAAAAAATATTACTTCTTTCGTCTAAAAAATAATTGACTCATTTGCAAAATAAAAATTGTCTCAAAATGAATGATTATTTCAATTTAAATACACTTTTTTCAATTATATCATTTAATTAATACTATTTGCATTATTTCTAACGCAATATCTTTCACTATACATTAATGATATTGATAATGCATCAATACCTGACAAAGATAATTTGATAAAAGTGTTATTTTCTGTATTTCATTTATACATTTTTCTTATTATGTGTGAAATGAGTCAATGACTCAATTATTTTGGGAAGAAGGCAGTACTATTTAGTAATAGATTTTCTTATTTTTAAATCTTTCTATCTTTGTACTCAAACTCGTTTGTATATTTAATAGTATTAAATATTAGATTTAATCAGACATTTAATTTATATAAATTATCAATATAATTTTTTTACTATCAAGGTTTAATTGCAGTTTTAGTTATCTTATTTTTACTAATTCACGAAATTGGTCCCCCTATTTTAAAAGTCGACAATTTTGATTCATTCATGTAATATTTTAACTAAAAATGATGACGTGAGATACTTTAAATAACATCACATACGATACGATGATATAAAATTATTAACATCTATGAAATTAATAAACTGCTATAAAAACTTAGCTTTCAACATCATTTTTTTAATTATATTTTTAATTTAATTAATAACATAAGAATAATTAATGCATCCAGATGGTTTTATATCATAGAATTATATATCACGTCATTTAAAATATGTCAAATCGTTATTTTTTTAGTTAAAAAATCTTTGGGAGGGACAAAAATTGTCAACTTTTAAAATAAAGAGAACAATTCCGTGAATTGGAAATAATAGAGGGACCCAAACTGCAATTAATTGATTTTTTTTAGTCATATTGTATTGGTTTTTTTTAGTCTTACTATGAGTGATTTATTTATGAAAAAAGTTTTTTAGAATAAATGACCCATTCCATTTTTAATGGAACACTAATTACTTTTTTCTGATTATATCATCTAATTAATATTACATAAATACACCAATTTGATAATCGATATTTTACTAAAATTTTATTTATACATTTTGTTTAATTTGTATGAAATGTCATATGAATAACCCATTTTAGGACGGAGGAAGTAATGACTATTACTAAATGTTTAAACTATTTTGGTCATAAAATATATGAGCCGCTATCACAATATTCATTGAATTAATAAAAATTACAAAAATTTACATAAATGTATCGGTTTTTTAACCATTTTAGTTCTCGAATATATTTTTAATTAGCCAATTTAATCCTCAAGTATATTTTTTGTTGGTCAATTTAGTTTATAAAATTACTAAAAAAATAGATATCGAGGATGTATTTGCATCTTGGATACATTCAAGAACTACGGAGACAACGTCTTACACATTCAAATAACAAAATTATAGTTTACTCCAAGAAAATTGTATTTCAATAAATTTTAGAAACTAAACACATAATAAATTGAAATGTTTGACACATTAAATCAATTTTATATTTTACATTTTTTATTGACTAAAAACAATATTCATTCATTCAAATCGGCATAGTATATCAGAAATAAATACAAATTCAGTATCCAAAAAAACGAGTTTGCTAACAAACTCACAATATCTAAGTTAATAACATAAAATGATAAATTTTTTATAATTAATGTGACAAACAAAGTGTCTGAAGTATCCATGTCTCTGGATCTGTAACGTTGAATGTCTAGTAATCGATTGAATATGTTGTTGATCGATGTTGATCTGACAAATTGAACAAAACGAACACTGCAATAAAATAGAAAAACAAATAATGTCGCAACAAGACGATAAACAAAATAACAATGCACTGAAACTACAAAATCACAAAAAACATAAAAGAAATATATCATCTATGTGTAAATTACTTATTTTTATATTTTACATCTGATATGTATTACTCGCTCCGGTCATTTTAGGAAAAAATATTTTTACGGTATTAAGAAATTCAATTAATTATATAATTAATTTTATAATTTTCTTATAAAATAAATTTATTAAATGTATCTCTTTTTAATGTTAAATATTTAACTATTTGTAATATTAATAAATTTTTTGGAAAGAAAAATTAAAGATAAAAAGCTAATGATATATTTTAGAATAAATATGTCAACTTTTATTTATCCAAAGTTATTGTATTTAAAGCTAAGTATTGTTGTGTAATTAATGAGCACGGCATGCGAGTTATGTATTTTAAAAGTCATTGAATGAAATGACAATGCAATATTAAATGAATGATCATGTAAAATATTTTTGGTCAAAATGTTATTTCACTTAATTTAAAATTTTAAACATATCATTTTTTTTCTTCTAAAGGAAATATTTCCGTTGAAACAATTGGTATTCCTAATCCTCTTATATTTTAAATCTCTGTAAATATTCGATGAATGATTAATTATAAATAATGTTTCACTTCTCAACACCATACCCTTGTTGACAATAACGAAGACACAAAGAACTAAGTTGATACACAAAAATCTAAACAATCTATTTGAAACTTTCGTCTAGAGTAATTTTTTGCTAATATTTTTTATTAATTGTGTTTTTTACTGGATATATATACCAATTGTGTTAACCTCCTTAATTTCTGAAACAATCAAACAACAATTTAATTTTATATCTTTCTTTTTTGTACAATTTTAATCTTTTATCTTTTCTTTATGTAAATATCCATTACATTTTGTAAACTTTTAATTCAAACTAATATCTAAATTTTATTTGTGTAATAGTTTTGAATACGATATTTAATGAATTTTTTTAAAAAAAATTGGTGCCTCAAGGTTAAAGTATTGCAACTATTAAATGTTGTAAACTATTTAAAGATAATTACACTTAATTAAATTTTTAATATTTCTTTAAAACAAAATTGGTTAAAAAATACCCTAATATATACACTACATTTAATTTATACATTGTGTAAAACAATATAAAATATTTGTTATGGTTTATTAATTGTGTATAATTAAACATTTTTAAAGTTTTTGGTTAAAATATCAAAAATACCCCTTAAAAATAGAAAAATTGTTACCAACGATCAATTTAACACTGTCTTCATTATATTATTTAAAATTCAAGTAGGTTTCGTTATTTTATACGAGACTGATTTCCCCAATTAATAATATATGATCTATATGAATTTTATCTAATAAAATAGTGTTAGTTAGGGTGAGTGGTACTAGCTTTCTTTTTTAAAGTATTATTTGTAATATGAATAAGCTTATGAAACAACATTATAATACTTTTATGTAAATAAAAAAGAAGATCATAATACCTTTAACAAGATATTATTATATAGACTCGTAACTTAATTGGTTAAACAACTTAAATAAATATTTATAGTATAAATACTTATTATATTAGTGTTTATGTATAGGTAAGGTTATATGTGAGTTAGTTCGGGTTGAGTTAGGCCAAAGTCAAAATTCAGACCGTGTAGAGAACACATAGTTGAGTCTGGTAAAAAAATTACATGTTACAGTATTAGATTGGGTTCGGTGAAACCGCTTATTTTCGAGTTGGGATGAGTACTGGGTTACCCACATTTTTTAAAAAACTTTAATTGTTATGATAGACTATCATATTCTTTCTAAAAAAATATATTTATCTTAATTCTCTCCCAAAAATATATTGTAATATATTTTCACTATTTTTGTAGCAACTAATATATATAAGCATACAATTAATGAGAATATTAAAATCATATGATTTATCATAAAATACTTTCATTACAAACATCAATATAACCAAAGCTACAAGGTTCATAAAATTGTATAAAATGTTTGCAAACATCAAAATAACTGCAACATCTTAAAATAACTAAATAATTTTTAAGAACTGAACTACCTAAGTAAAATGGGTTGGGTATGGTTTTACCCAGTATCCAATTTTTTTTACTATTTGCTATTTTGTAAAAGAAGGATAGCCCATTCACACTAATTTATCCGACCCAAACTATTTTTTTGGATTGATCAGAGTTAGGTCGACCGAGTTGGTTGGGTTGGACCAATCCATGTACAAACTAATATAGGCTATTTTTATAACAAAAGATAAAATAAAGTTGAACTATTTTCATATATTTTGTTTTATAAGTTCTCCTAAATAGTCTTTCAAATACTTATGCGAGTAGATATATTCAAATAAATCGATCCAAATAGATATCCGGATAAACGACACTAACCTTGTCTTATAAGACACTTCCTCCACCCCATAACTAACGATGTTTTAGTTTTTAGCTTTTGTTTCAAAACTGTTGATATTTTATGCCCTTTTTAATTACTTTGTGAATATATATATATATATATATATATTTTATTGCTAAAATTTGTGAAATATTTATTGTTTTTATTTTCTAAAATGATCATTTTACCTTAATCAAAGATTTTCTAAGTAAATCATTGTCATAGAGAAAAGATAAAATACTAATTAATGAAGATACATTTCTAAAAATAAAAAATAATTTTTTGACATTTTTATTATTTTTAAAAAGTTGAAACATAGGCAATTTATTCACTTAAAAAATCTCTTACTTCCCTATTAAAAAATTAAATTAACACAATTTAAAAATTAAAAAAAAGTTATATTTTGACAAAGTAAACAGAGATTTATACTTTCAATGTCTAGTTATATTGTATTTATTCCAATTACACCTTGAATTATAAAAGATAAATTATACATCTGAAATGAATGACACATATTAAGATTAAATAAAAAGACGTTATTTAAAATATATTTATTGATTTATTTTATTTTATTTTATTAATAGGTGTACATTGACCTTAAACATCAAGAGTAAAGGAATTCTACTACAATATTACACAGGATTTAGATTAAGATCCATGGTGCTTAATAGATATATTATGACCATAATTATAGATTTTAAACATCAATCAAAGCTTAATCAATCTTATTAAATCTCTTTGTCTTCATCAGCAGCATGAGTATCAGCACCACCCTTTGGAATCAAATTAATGTCAATCTCAGTCCTAATAGTAGCTTGTTGTCTTCCTCCTGTCACTGACAGAAAATTAACAAAGTTAATTCCTGATTTTCCACCTTCATCACCACCCACTTTGATTCCATTTCCATGATGATTATTGAACCATGCTAAATTTTGATGCTGCTGCATCATTGCAGTTGCACCATGAAAAATCCCTGCATTTGATGATGATGACCCAACAGAAGCAGCATGCTGAATATTCAGTCTGTTAAATCCATAATATTGATGATATCCACCACCAAATCTTTGAAAGTATGGTTGTTTAATGGAGTTATTAAAGTTAACTCCTCTCTTAATGTTTCTTTTCCAAGCTCTGTTCATAGCAAGGATTCTCTTTTTCAGATTTCTCTCCCATTTGTGGCAATTTTGATGGCCACCTAATGCTTGTGGGTTAAGGAAAATTCTGCTGCAAAAGTTGCATGAGTAACCATGCTGAATTCCCCTGCTTGGATCAACGATGTATCCAAACAGGAGAATTGGTGAAATTTCTTTTGAGGAATCTGTTGATTCCTCGTCAACAACAACAACCTCTTGATCTTGATCAGCTCGTGGTTCTTCGACCACGATCGCCGTGGTTTCATTCTCATTGTTTTGGGATTGATCTTCATTCACTCTCTCATTCTCATTGTTTGGATCTTGATTAGTGCTTGACATGGTTGAGAGAAGAGAGAGAGGGTGATAATGCTTTGTGAATTTTTGAGGATGGTTTAGAGTGTTGAGATTGGTGTGAATTTAAAGACATGCATTTGAAGAAGAGTTACATGCCAATTGGTGCACGTGTCATTGGTAAAAATGCTCATGTAATTTAGCTTAAGATGGTAGGTAGATAAAGCAATTTTGAGGATGAATCTATGTAAGTTTCATCTTTTTAAATATTATTTACTCCATATGTTTGTTTATGTATAAATGTCTTTTAAGGTTGTTTTTGCCCAAATTAAAAGATAGTTATAAGATGAATATATAAACTTTAAATATATTGTCACTTTTTCTCTTTGGTTTGTCTCATTCATTTACTCTCTCTTCATTGATATCACTATGCAGGAGATCACAAACACGTATGTCGATGCGTTTTTTTGACAAAAATAATACGAGTTATATAATTTTGTACATTTATTTTTTTTAAAAGAATTGTTATTTGATTAATACAAAATAATAAAATAGTTTACATGATAAAATTAGAAGAAAAATAATATTATATATACCAAAATTTTGTATCCTTTGTTATATATATATATATATTAAATAATTATTTAATTAAACATAGAAAGATAAAAATATAAATAAAATTGTTTAAACGAAAAGTAACTTTAGAAGAAAAAAGTCACCACAAAAAAACATAATTGATTTGTAATCTTAAATTGTTTAAAATAACGCATAAATATAGATGCATTATTTTTAAAAATTCGACAGTTTCTTTTTTATAATGAAAAAATTTAACAATTAAAAAAAAGATGGAGTGAGTAAAGATATATATTTTTTGTCTTAACTCGGAC